>BSBM01000799.1:7935000-8275000 GCA_027924585.1 Larix kaempferi | reverse complement strand
TTATTAAAAAAGGTCTTGCACATGTAACATAAATAAAATTTCTTTCAATGTAAAGGCTTGTAGTGATTTAGGTACTACTAATTTACTTTTTTGTACCTGCTTGTATGGGGTCTAAGATGTGATCATAGTCTGTAGAAATATATGTCTGATCATCTTCCAAATGGTCTATTTCATTAACCCCCTTGAAATTGGTGCCAAGTGTCACTTGATCCCATCTATCAAATGTATCTGTATACTCACAATCATCCCATTCATCAATGCTACAGGAACTGCAAAAGCAAGCCTTCAATCTTGCCCAAATTTCTAGGGCCAAGTTGTCTGAGCTTCTAATTGAATGAAACTGTCGAGTTCCATGCAGTGTGTTCACTCGATGTGTTTGGGATCAGTCCACATCTGTCACCTCCCAGAATATTCTCTGCACTAGGTGTTTCCTTGTTTCTTGTTATCCCGTCACAGATGCACACCATTTCACTATAGATGAAGCGTCTCGAAGGCAAGCACCTGTAAACTTCATCTCTTCCCTTCGAAGGGCAGTTTTTATGCATGCACCAGCACCATCGTGCTCTCCTTTGCCATGACCTGTTTCAAAGTAGTTCCATGTATGTGGTACCTTGTATTTTATGTGCAACAAACACAACCATTTAAATACACGTGCATTCTTGAAATGTCCAACACAACCATCTGACCAAATCAAATGACGATAAAATGGTATATTCATAGCTATCACATGATCATAGAACAATTGAAAGCAATGTTGCACGTAATGGATGTCATGGGTCTGATCGTCACTTACGTAAAAGTGATTTTCTTTCAATATCACACGTTTCTCTTCATTGTTATCTGGCCCATGTCGATAAGTGATATGGACCATTATGCTCACCTGCTCTAAGTGATAGTATTGACTTTGTATTTCATTTTGTGGTTGTAGGGTGTAATTTTCTGCAAAGTCAACCACTGATAGTATTGTTCCGAGAGGGAAGGTGTCCCGACATATTCTGAATTGCTCATCTTGCCACCATGCCATATCGACATGCTTAATGTACTATTGGATCTTTCCACGGAACTTTGAAATAAAATCACATACTTGCACCTAGTGGAAAAAAATAAACAGTGTTATAAAACAACATAAAAAGATTTACATGAATATTAATATGTCAATATTTAACAATGTTATAAAGCAACATAAACAATGTACACTCAGTTAAATGAATATTAGTCGTGTAGATTGTCACCTTGGAAGTCACCAATTTAATCTTCCTGCTTTCTTTCCCATCATGTAGTTGATATGTCTCGTACTAATAGTTCTACTTCTCAACAATTGCATTCCCGAATGCTTGATCTTCACTCTCATGGATTCAATCAAACCATAATGATCGCCCACCACACTTGTTGCAAGAACCCTCTACACATTGTTTTAAGTAATGTGTCTGCCCATATTGCATCGGACACATTATGCTATGGATGAAATCTCTAGATGACATTGGCAGTACTGTACTTGAGAATTCCTGCACATGGTTAGAATGCAAAAAACGACGTATATGTGCAAATGTATGATAATATAGATCAAACTCTATGTGGTATCTACAACAACAAGTGTTCCGGATGGTATTGATTCTAACATACCAAGGCTTGCATTTTTCAAAATATCTTTGCCTGAGCCTTAGCTCTACGTGGGCAACTTTAAACATCTCGAACAATTGAGTTTGCGTCGTGTCAAGATAATGTTTAACATGAGGTTCATTGTTCATAGAACCCCTACAATGTTTTAACACATCCTTTGTGTTAGAAGAAGGCCTAGTGTTATCGTGCCAAAAAGTGTGCACTAGTCCCTTCACTGCTTCGACCAACTTCATGTCTTTGCGGGGCAACCTACCGCTAAATGCCCATAATGTTTCCATTTGTCCCTCTACATCAAGGTTGTCTCTTCTTACTGGATATTTTATAAGTGTCTTTGGATGTAAAGGCACAATTTGTGATGTGGATTTAAGTAAACGACGTTGTCTTGTGGATCTACATACAAATTATTCATCCAATACGCGGCGAGCCACATTACAGTCCTGTGAATGAGTTTTTTTACCAATCGATGTGAATCAAGCAACAAGAGATTTAACAATGTGATTACTTGATTCAGTATTCTTCAATTTTCGTATGCCTAACTTTCTTCTAACAGTTTCCATACTTATAGATTTAATCAAAGCTAAAAACAATTGGCATTTACCGGCTTCAGATTTTTTATCAAAACATTGTTTCATTGTTTGAGAACAATGACGAAGGATAGTGTGTTTAGCCACCTTACCTTCCATGGAAGTCAATTCACTCTCGTCCACCTATATGCGTTTAGGATTTCTCTTTCGTTTTGATGCAAGATTTCTTGCCGTTTGAAATGTTGGAGTGAAGTTTACATCCACTACAGGATGACAACTTCAATTAGGAGATTGAACCACATGGCATGGTTGTTGCGGAGTCTCATCGAGACCATAATGATTGAACTCTTCACTAGGTTGTCCGCTTAATAATGGACCAAGATTTTCATCTCGGCTATAACCAACTTGCATTAAAGTTGCAATATCTTCCTCAACCTCTACATCAGGTATCTGTTGAGCGAGAATAGGAAGTATTTGCCAATCCAATGAATGCCGACGATTTCTTGAATGTTCCCTCTTCTCTTCTTTTTTATTTCTAGCGTCTTTGGGTGTAAGCACCTTCCTCGCTGAATTCCGACCTCTATTATGTACATTCCCCATTGAAATCCACCCAAACTTGTACAAAACCTATGGATCTGTGTAATAACTGATTAAATGGCAGGTTGAACAGTACGTTGTGTGCGGGTTCAAAAGAATTCTGTCTTTTTCTATAGTAAAACTGGCCCACAGCCCGTAACCCAAGATTTTTTATTAAACACATATCGCATATGCGATATAACACATGTTCGTTTTAACACATATACATTATATCTCATATGCGATATGCATTCTATGCTTTTTACCTAACGAACAGTTTGTATAACGTGATCACTAAATCACTATCGCACATGCGCTATATTGCACATGCGCTATATCTCACATGCGCTATATCTCACATGTGATTTAGTGCATATCAAATATTGAAACCTCATTTAACCTTATAATGGAACCCATATCCATGGTTAAGACCTCGAGACCTATCCTCAATCCACATAACCTCATAATGGAATCCATACCCAACCTACAGGCCAAATATCCCATCTAGAAGGCATGTGTGGTGATTAAAGGACTCATTTATAGCTCATGAGCCATAAAAGTTTCATTTAGATCCTAAGACCCTACCTTTTCTTCCATGACCATGATCAAAGTCCCAAACCTTATAATGACACCCTTATCCCATTTAGACTCCATTTATAGGGCTTGTCGTAGTCTGGGACCTTGTCATTTGTCCATGAACCATAAAAACATCATTTAATCCCTAAAAGATTGGATTTATCCTTGGACCATGGTAGTGTCTTCAGAACTATCTCTTGTCTGGAAATATTCATAATGGTTCCTATATGACCATGGTCAACGCCTCGAGAACAATCTTCAATGCAAAAAATAGTCTAATGGCACATATATCCCATATTAAGGCTAAATATCCTCTTAAAAGGGCATGTGTAGTGGTTTAAGACTTGTTTCTGTTACACGTTTGTCCCATTACCATGGTTAAGACCCTGAGACCCATCCTTAGTGCATAAAACCTCATAATGACACCCATATCCCACTAAAGGCCAAATATTCCATCTATAAGGCATGTGTGTTTATTTAGAGACTCATTGTCTTTTCTTCCATGACTATGGTCAATGTCCAGAGACCCATCCCTCCCATCAAAAAACCTCTAATGGCACCCTTGCCCCCTTATAATACCATTTAGACTCCCATGATTCCATCCAGACGGTCTATGGGGTGGCTCATGGCCCAACATTACATTGATTAAGCTAAAAGAGGGGTGGGGGGAGTCAAAGGAGGGAGAGGAAGGTGTAGAGGGAATCATGGGAGGGAGGGATGGGTAGGGAAGAGATATGGGGGGGATGAAGGGAGGAGAAATATAAGGGGAAGGGAGGGATGGGTCTCTGGACATTGATATGAGGGGGGACTGAAGGGAGGAGAAATATAAAGGGAAGAGATTGGTGGGAGGGGAATAAATATAAGTGGGAGGGAGGGAGGGATTGAGGGGAGAGAGAGATAGGGGGGGTGAAAGAGGGGGATATATAAGAGGGATGGATGATTGGGTGCAAGAAATATATAGGATAATGGATGGAGGAAAGATATAACATAATGGATGGAGGGACAAATGGAGGGGGGTCTTTAAAGAGTGAGAGGGAGGAGAGGGATGGATGGAGTGGTGGTATAGAGAGAGGTATAGAGTGAGTGAGTGAGAGAGACAAATGGGGGGGGGGGTGTGGTTAAAGAGTGAGAGGGGGAGATTCAGAGAGAGAGAGAGAGAGATAATTATGGATGGAGGGATGGTTAGAGGGTGAGAAAGTGGGATAATAACAATGAGAGAGTAGGGATTTAGGGAAATGAAGGATGGCCAAGGATGGTTACACCGAGGGATAGAGATGAGGGATTGTGTGTGTGTGTGTGTGTGTGTGTGTGTGTGAGAGAGAGAGAGAGAGAGATGGATATTAAGGAATGGAGAGAAAGATGGAGAGATGAAGGAGGGATGAAGGCTTGAAGGTGGAGAGAGCAGATAGGGGGAGAAAGTGAGGGATGGAGTGAATGATAGGATGGAACACATGGAGATAGAAGGAGAGGGATGGAGGGAGGGAGGGAGAGTGGAATAAAGAAATGGTTTTGGCGGGAGGGAGGGGCAACAAAGGAATTGTTTTAGAGGGTGTGTGGATGTGTGTGAGAGAGAGAAAGGGGGAAGATTGGTTATAGAGGGAGAGGGGGTGTGGTGTTCCAAGACCAAGAGGTGTGTAAGTTTGTTTGAGGGGGGAGTGGTGAGATTATGAAGGAGGGGGGATTTAGGTAGAGAGGGGAGAGAGAGAGAGAGGTAGGAAAAGGGGAGAGAGAGAGGGTTGAGGGACGGTTATAGAGGTAGAGAGACAGTGATGGAGAGAGGGTGTGTGGATGTGTGTGAGAGAGACAAAGGGGGGAAGGTTGGTTATATAGGGAGAGGGGGTGTGGCTTTTCAAGACCAAGAGGTGTGTAACTTTGTTCGAGGGGGAGTGTCCAGATAAGGAAAGAGGGGGGATTTAGACAAAGAGGGGGAGAGGGGGAGATAGGAAGAGAGAGAAGGAATTATGGGGGGAGAGAGAAGGGGGTGGAGAGAGGAGGTAGGGGGAGAAAGTGAGGTATGGAGTGAGTGAGAGGATGGAACACATGGAGCTAAAAGGAGAGGGAGCGATGGGAGAAGCAAGAAGGGAGAGAGAGGGATGGGAGAAGCAAGAAGGGAGATAGAGGGAAGGGAGAGAGAGGGAAGGGGGAGAGAGAGAGGGCTAAGGGATTGTTATAAAGGTAGAGGGGTGGTGAAGGAGGGAAATAACGATGGTTAGATAAAGAGGGATGGAGAGAGGGTATGTGGATGTGTTAGATAGACAAAGGGGGGGATGTTGGTTATAGAGAGAGAAAGAGTATGGTGTTCCAAGACCAATGTATATGTAATTTTTTTTTAAAACTGACATATATCCATATACAGAGCCTACAGTTGTTGTTTACCCTGTTCTGCCCATTGAGGTTGATCATGCAGAGGCAACAAGAAAGTCAGACTAAATTGGTAACCTCATCATCATAATACCTCCTTTGGACTAGCCCTTGAACCTCCAATAATATGACCTCATTATCCACGACCATTCAGAAAGTTTAGGCTAAGCATACTCCTTTTGCCACACTTACACTAAACCGCTTTGGAGGGGCCAATAATTACCATGATATTTTTCTTTTAGATGGGGTTTCTCCCAAAGCCTATCCACTAACTTGGTAAACTCTTTTTTACTCTCCTACCAAGCTACTAAAGATAAAACACATATGCGTTATATTGCATATAAAATATGAATTGCATATGCTAAATGAATCGCATATGTGATATGAATCGCATATGAGATATGAATCACATGCGTTATAACACATATGCGTTTTTCTAAAATTTAAAAACTCGGTGGGAACAAGGCTTGGCATGATGTACGAAAATGGCTTCGGACTACCGAACCCATTGGCTAGAACAAATAAACCAGGGCTATTGCCTGTATTTTAGAACTCTATCAATATGCTCAGTTTCAATGGCGTGTTTTGTTATAACAAACACAATATTTTTTTATGAAAATATAGAATATTGTAGAGTACAATCTAACAATTCTGAATGTGTAAAGTTTTCCTAAAAATGTATGTTTTATTTATTTATTATTATTTTTCTAAATGACACACGTCAGTTTTAAAAAATACATACATCGATTGGTTTTTATATAACTTTTGATTGCCTTCACCATTTCCCAAGAAAACTATATGGTGCACTTTTTCCTTATATACCTATATTATATAGGTATATAATATAGGTATATACCTATATAATTGTTGCACCCGCACATAACGTTTTCATTTTCCTTTATATGTCTGCAAATTTTTATCCAAAATTGACATCATTTACGTCAATAAGTGTTGCACCCACACAAACATAGATGTTATGATGTACTGAAAATTTGAAAACCCAATTTAACGGAAACTAATTTTATAATCATTTACACAAATTTTTTATAGATAAATGTTATATATTATGAAATTTGATTCAATTACCTATCTTGTCTTTTTACTTCATCTTCAAATCCGTTACGGAAGTACCCCTAATTGTCACCTAAAGTCAGAGGTTCCAAGTTTTTTCAGCATTATGTGGCATCTAAAGTGTCTTTAAAGGAGTCCATGATTGTCCATCATCCCTTATAGCACTTGAGAAGTTAACCATAAGGAGAGGAAGGTGGATTTAGTGAGGGTTTAATGGATCAACCAAGCTAAATAGAGAGAGGAGGTTGAGATCAAATCAACAGTGTCAATCCCAATGTAATCTCTCGGAAGGTACAGATCCAAGATCCAAGGCCAAGGGATAAATTGGGATTTTCGCGCCCCGGAGCCTAAGCATAGCGCAAAAATTTGATCATTTTCGCGAGTCAGGGGTTATGTAGAGCGCGAAAATGTGCGTTTTTCGCATCCTGGGAGATGTGCAGGGCGCAAAAATCAAGGCAAAAAAGGTCAAACAAGGGTGACACTTGGCCTATTAGGTTTTTTCTCGGCCAAAAAGAAGTGAATTTGTCTCCAAGGTGTCTAGATGAGACCAAGGAGGGTACTAACAACATGTAACATTCATTAGGAAGAAATGTCGCTAGGTCACATGGTACAAAGATGCGACACTAAAGGTTGAAGTGTAACTTTGAGGTATAACAGTCTTTGTTTTCCCCCCTTTGCACAGATCGACATTCGAGTATATATATCGATGGTGCCCTCCTTGAGTGCAGAGATTGGAAGAAAAATCTCCTTCTATTCACTGCAGGTTTCCCTCGAATCTTTTCTCCCTTGGAAAGTCCGCCAAGAGGTTTAAGTGACAAATGGTGCTCCTCCAGAGCTTTGGAGTTGAGTTGTCCGCCAACAAGAGAACAACAAGGATTGTTTGTTGGCGCCCAACTCCACTAGGGGGACAATGCGAGCCTAAAGGGGAGCGTGGTGTGTCCCAAGTTTAAACACATCGGTTACTTCTAAAGACAAAACTCGGTTCCTTCTTTAGAGGTGCGTTTAGGCTCTTTAATAACTTTTTCTTTAGTGATACATGGCCACCATGTAGTGTAAGTATATCTATGTAGATACTCCCTTTATAATATTTATCAAATATTCTATAAATATGTATAATATTTTATATGTTTCATCATATTAGTTCTTTTTAAGAAATAACTTTATACATATATATGTATATGATAGACCACTAGGTTATAATAACATATTTCTTCAATAAGTCCACTTTTTCCTTACATACCTATATTATATATATATATATATACAATTTATATGTTTATTCAATTCATAGTTAATTATAACTAACATATTAACTAATGAGTTGAGCTTTATCAAATATGTTTAGTTAAAAGCTAAGTTCCTTTTTAGCTTAAGAGGTTATTGTTCTCTCGAGCACTCCTTTTCGAAATAGGTTTAGTAATCAAAATAATTAGGATAAATTTATTTGAAAATTATCTGTAGCATATAGCGTTATGCTAAGGCATAGGTCATCAATGTTGTTTATTCGTTGTACTGACAAGGATAATGTCCTCATCTTAGGACGTTGTATGAAAATCTTAGGGTAACAATCATATATCAACAATAATTATGTCCTAAATATTGCTAGACATTAATTAGCTTCTCAAGGCTTCCCTTGACCTTACCTTTCCCTAATGGGTTCTGTTGTCGTTGTTTTAGTTGCGTCACTCTCGTCTCCTAATTACAGCTTAGTAATTAAACCTTATAAGCTACAAGGTTTACTGGTGGGGCCTTGGCCTTGAGCTCCTCACTAGTAAACCGATACAATGTTTATTTACATTTACAAAAATACTAGGGCATACAAGAGGGATATTACAACTGCACACTTTATGATGTGTCTATTATGTTTAAGTGCCACAATCTTTTAGACAATTTGCGATGCCCTGCGCATCAAATGATTCCTCCTTTTGGTTTAACACACTTGTCTCAGATCATCCCCATCATGATGTGCTTGTTGGATCTTGTTTTTTCTTTGTCGTTGTGCATCAGATGGACTTCTCAACTTCGCACACTACACTTCAATCTTCATGCACTAGCTAGGCATCTGCACATCACCTGATATACTTTAGTTCTGTCTCTGTGCTTGTGTCATACTCACAACATCTGTGAATGTCTACGTGTTGTCTGCAATCCTGACATTTAGCCTTCACCCAGTTTCAAATACTTTAGTATTTATGTCTTTCAATACTTACACAATCATCACAAATCTACAACATCATTATGCGCACCATTAGTTCTTCATTCCGCTGCATGTGTGTACTCGGATCCTTGCTAGATAATTTTGTTTTGTCCTCAATCCCTTGATGCCCCAAATATAAATTTGTAACTTTCACTTGAAGCTCTTATGATCTCGCCATCGATATTACTTCAAATATCCAAATTGAATCTCTATTTATACATGTCTTGCACGGATTGTATGTCCACAAGTTGGTTGTGGCATCCCTTCTTCCATACTTCACGGATTGTGCTTTTGCCACATGTCATATTATAAGTTGTTGATGTGTCATCCATTGTGGGTCTAGAACATCCATGGTCCATGACTTGTTGGGACTTACACCTTGGTGGTGTGCACTTATGCACTTGATGTACCATTGCTTTGATGTATGTGTGTTTTTTTTCTCTTCACCTTGATGAGTTTACGACCTTTGCTGTAACATTCATTGTGGGTATTGTGCACCTGATGTATCAAAGCTTCATGGAATATGCACATTCACCATAGTCCGCTTGGTGCAACTTTGAACCTTCTTGCGTCATACTTGTGGGACATGCGTACCTGGTGTATTGATGCTTCGCAGAATATACGCATAAACCAACTTCTCCTTGGTGGGACTTTGACCCTTGTAGCATCATCACTTGTGGGACTTGCGCATGTGTTGTACCATCAACTATGGAATTTTCTCATAGACTAATTTCAATCATTGTACATTTCTTGGAACTTGTGCATCCTTTACAACTGAAAGCATCTTCTGATTTGGAAAGACTTGCACGCTTTTAGAACTGTCCAACCATAGGATGTTAATGCACTCCTAATCTTTGACTAAGCAATGCTTACACATACCAAGGTATTCTTTCAACATTCTTGTGCATTTGTACCACTGTTTAATCAACTTCTTGGCTATTTGTGCACATGTACCATTGTCTAACCAGTCCTTTGACTATTAACTTGAGTGAGTATGACATGGTGGACTTGACTTCTATGTAGGTACTCCTTGAAGTAGGATGCATTTCATGATATACCTTCCTTATGTACTTTTTCAAAATGGATCTGCATGATGTATCCTTCTTATGTACTTTTTCAAACTCATCATGCATGTTGTATCCTTGGACACACATATTTAGTCTAGATGCAACATATATACTTTTTCATAATGCCATCCATATATGTTACCTTCACCAACTTGCACATATACTTCTTCAAAGTGGCTTCCATAGAATTCTTCAAACTACTGTAGGAATGATGTATCCACTTTGAAATCAGTTGACATCAATGACTTAAGCTGAATCAGTTGGCATCCTCTTTGCATTAGCTGAAATAAATGACAACCAAAGTTCAACAATATCCCCCTTTGGAATTGATGTCAACACCTTATGAAGCTGTGTATGATCTTATTTGAAATGTATGCTTCATCTGTACCTTGTCGCAATGCTCCTCCTATGTATATGATCCCCTTGAGTTCTTTGGGCTTTTGACTTCTGCTCCTTTTGTTGTCAGTATTTTTTTTACTTTGTGTTACTACTGTGTAGACCACATATATGATCTACTTCATTCTCTTTCACGTCTGTTGTATACTTCACGCTCTTTCATGTCTGATGTATACTTCACGCTCTTTCACGTCTGCTATATTCTTGTTGTTTCTTCAATGATCATCATGTTGTTTCTTTTGTTGCATTCATTTACTTGTACAACTAGCTTCATGCATTATAATTTAGTCTTTTCAGCTTCATGCATCTCTCCTTGCTTCAGCTTCATGCATTTCCACTTGCTTTAGCTTCATGCCTGATAGCTTCATGTATTCCCCCCCCTTTGACATCAATGGAAAAGAGGTTCCATTAATTGTGCAATGTATGCTCACTTGTTTGTTTTGCGCTGGCCTCAACCTCAACTGTCTTTAGGGATGAATCCCCTAACTTTGTATTGTAATTCTGCACTAATGTCCTTTCATAATTATTTTGTATTTCTTCCTTGAAACAGACAGTTCATTCTTCCTCCATCTTGATTTCATGTTTATGTTATAACACACCATTATACTATGTGTAGTGATCCATATAGACATCCTTACTTGCCAGCTGCGCATTGCCAATTCTTTTCGGACTTATGCCGCTTTATTTTGGTTCTCATTATGTTGTGGATTGAGAACCACACCCAATGTTTCCCTGAGATATTCAAATGTACTTCGTGGAAGAGGTTTCATAAATTTATCTATGATTTGTTCCTTAGTTTCAACATATTCCAGTTTGACAACATTATCAACTACTTGCCCTCTCACAAAATGATATTTGATGGGAATGTGTGTATGAAGACAATCTGTTAATGCAGACAAAAACGGATCTCTCTAGCCTAAATGGTTCAGGTCTAGTACAAAAGAGTACACAATATAAGATCTTTCCTAGTTAGATTAAATTGCAAGGTGATTTAGGGAACGAAGTACCTTATGATCACAATTCATTTCTCCTTACTTGATCTACTTCTAGTCATGATCAACCAAAGCACTCATTTTTTGTAAATAGTACCTCCTGGTCTGAAAAAGGGGTAAAATATCACTAGAAAGGCTAGGCTTTTATTCATGTCTTCAACTAATTGTATCAAAGCATTCATATTTTCTATAGGCTGAGGCTATTGAGAATCATCAATTGGAGCTTTTCCTTTCTTATCCTCCTATTGGTAAGTCAAAAGAAAAGGAGTATTAACTTGCTTTTTTTGTGCTTCTCTTTCCACCATCTCTTTCTGAGCCCTTTCTTCATCTGATAGTTTGAGCTTTCTATCTTACAACACCTTCATCTTAAGCTCTTGTTGATACTGATGGATGAGTCCCTTTTCTTCTTGAGTGGTATCATTGCTTAAAACATTTTGAAAGGAACTTGCACCTTCATAAATCAAATCATTAGGATCTGTTTCATGCACATAGTTACTCTTTATGTGCTCTTTAGAAAAGTGGTTGGCTAGGAAATATTTAGGATCATGCATCCTTTGGGAGTTTGCCCAAGCTTCAGAGTTGTAACCCTTTTACCAAGAAAGGTGGCATGTGTGGAATTTTGGATGACCAAAGGTCCAAGAGAAAGGGGAAACTTAGGCCAGCCTTTCCTCTTTGCTCCAATGAACCAAGGGAAGACACCTTCAATTACAGTCTAAAATGAAATCTCTTCTAAAACCATTCTGTCAGGTACAATTTTAGGCAACATGTGATTTGTTTTGCTGCCCCATATCCTGATGTAAGAAAAATATTCACCAACATACCAATATCCCATAGTAGCAATCAATGCATTGGCCTATGAAGAGTAGGTAGGGGCATCCTCTTTGAATATATTCTGATAAATGGATCCAAATAAATGATCACAGATGTCCACAAATCTGGGTGCCAAGTGCCTCTGGAGCTAATGGTCACTGATCCAACTCAGATCTGACCACCCTAGATTTTGCATTAGCTCCTCTCTCTCTCTCATAAAGTCGCCCTGCATGCACTAATGCGCCCTCCTCACTCTTGATCTATCACACTCTGATAAGTCAACTGAGCAATCTCATATGGGGACCCTCTGCCTCTATAAATAATCTCACCGACGAATTAGGTTTACCAAAAACCTAATCTCGGTGCATGCAAAAATTCACTTTTGCATGCATCCTATGATCGCTGACAGGTCATGCAAAACTCATGCATGCAAAGGTCAAAACACCCCGGAAGGTCCACATGCATCCCCCAATGGACTCATGCCACTAAGTAGAGTGTATCTCACCCTCTACTCCATACTGATGCCTATACAAATAATGTACCTCCATGCAAGGCATCTTAATCATGGAGGATATCTCGAGATACCATAAAATATAACAATGAACTTGCCCCTTAGCTAAAGCTCGCCCACTTAGTTAGATGACTAACTGTAAGTGTTGTCAAGCAAGTGTCGCAATTCAAGTGTCGTCTTTTAGTTTAACATAAGTGTCGTCATGCAAAAACACTTAGTTAACTAGATCTTCTTTCTTCTCACTTAGTTTAACTCTCTTAACTGATTCTTTATTGTTAACATCACTGTAGTGATCAATTCAAGTTCTCCCTTGATTTAGCGAAGTCTTCACTGAAGTTTAACGATTTGAATGTTCTCTTAATTAATTCTTTTATATGCAATTCGAATTCTCTCATATCTTATCACATCTTATCTTTATCTCTTGTCTTATCTGCATGGTCCACATGTGTCGGCTTAAATATTATATCAAATTTACTAAGGAGATTTTCCCAATGATGTGATCATATTGTTCTATTATCGTTCCAAGTGGTTATATGCTAAAGTAATTCACTCTAGAGGTGGCCAGTATCTAGAGGAGACTTAATAGCTCAACCATGGTTAGTAGTACATCACACATCATACATGCTTCAACATGCAAAGCATCACCTCAACACATGAGGATTTGTATTGACGCACAAGACCTTAGCCTTGACTAGCAAGACTGTACAACATCATCACTTTGGAATACAAAGCACTTGCCTCAAGACATGAAGCTTAACCATTCTTGAGTCCAACTCAAGATTCTTCTCCAAGTTTCTTGAGTCCAACTTAGGTTCCTATAAGGCACTACCTCGACACATGAGGCTCAATCTTGACACACAAGATTGACCTGGAGAATGACTCATGATGTTGTAACTTTAACATGAAATTCATAAGAGAAGAGTGCCCTTAGAAATACACCATTATATTAAGACCAACAACATTGTTGACTTATGGATCAAAGGCCCAATTTATTTTTATTGCAAGTTGCAAATCATAGTCCAGTTCCATTCAAGGACACAAGCTAGATGATATCGGGGACACTAAAATCAATCAAAAAAGAAAAATTGCATGTTTCCATTTCTTGCATATGCATGGAAAGTTTAAGAGAAAAAAACTATCCATTGTCTTCAATTTTTTGGATTTTTAAAGGGAACCCACAAACACAAAATTTCACAATGCCTCTCAATGGGTAAAATCCTAGCTCCATAAAGAATCCATTGTTGTTCAATGAAACAATTCAAAGAAGGGAAACTATAGTACTACTCCATTGTCATGGGTCCAACATATCTTCTGACTCGTTGAGTTAATGCTCGACTTTCTTTTATCAAAATTTGAAACTCATGGTCTAAATGCACTAAAGTCGTATGTAGACTACAATTATCATTTAGAAGAAAATTGAAAAAAACAAAGCATAATTGTGGCTTGATAATGCTACCATGTGTATTTTTGCAAGGCTTGGTTTAATAGACTATCCATGAAATTTTGTAGCCACAATTTATAAGATTTACTTCCAATTACAAAGTTTTAGAAGCCAACTCTAATTATATCCCCCTATGCTAGACACTCTAATGACACATATCCACTTATTACTACAATTTTCAATTGGCCTTGTCAAGTGCCAATTCCGACAATATAGTTGTATATTAATGAGTTGGATTACACTCATTTCTTCTCTATAAATGTGTTCTTGTTGGATGACACAACTGAGTTTTTCACATGTCAAGTCATAATAATACAAACAACGAATTGGGATGTGCAATTGGCCATCTTTAACATGAACATTACTCTACCATGCTAGTATCAGCTCAATGCATCAATTTATTTCCCTTACATATTCAAAACAACTTTGAGATGTTGTTCCTCTTTTGTGCTAGCTTATTAATAGTTGTAGTTTAAGCCTTGCAACCTTTTACAATTGGTCTACTACTTCCATCTCATTGTGCCAACTTCTTCAATCTCCTCTCTGATAGCAAGCTAAGAGAACAACCCTACAACACTCTAATTCAACTATCCATTTTTCAACATCCCCCATGACCCAGATTGGGTGCAACCGCATATGCTTTAGGGAGAAGCATCTTTTTAGGGTCGAATAGTGTTTATCCAAGGTACATGCTTTAGTTGAAGTCTCGCCATGCCCCTAATTTATGTACTATTATATGTAATTGATGTATTCAAATGAGTTCTACATGCCCCTATATCGTAGTTTATTGGCTTACCTATATTTCGAGACCAAATAATGTGACTTTGATTTCTTGACATCCTATTTATATCCACAATTGTTAAGATAAAATCAAGTCTATGGGGTCAAATGTTGAATATCAAATCTATATTTGATTAGCTTAATTTGAGGGTTAATTGTCAAATATCAAAAAATAGATATATCCTTCCCAGCTAAATGTATATCATATCACATACTTCTATATCATATTTGCTTCAATAGAAATTTTCTATTTACCAATGATTACACAAATATTTTCTTCATTTTACAATCAGAATGTAGGAGTGAAGAAATTTAAAATCCCTTAACGTTGTTTATTGATGGTTGTGGCAGGAGATCATTGACCCCCAAATTTCTTATATCTTTGGGTATTTAGATTGTCATTAGGATACATCATTAAATTGTTTTTATTGGCCTAATTAAATTTGAGATTCCCATCACTCTTGTTATCTTATATGGATGGGAAGTTTGGGGTTGTAGCATCTCTAGAGAATCATGGATAAGGATAGAGCAAATCCAAAAACAGTTTATAACATATAATCCAAAAATTAAAGGCAATACACCCTATCCTATCCTCATCATAGATGTGAGTCTATCTTCAATTAAGAACATGGCTATGACTAGATACATAATGTACAAGAACAATATAAACGACATGGGAGACAATATGCTTCCTAAGATTGCTTTATACTCTAGTCAAAACAATCTACGACTTGAGCAAGGTCGGCATAAAGACTCCAAGTCTTGGCTAAATAATTGGAGAGTTGAGTAAGAGGCCACTTTATAGAATAATGATAATATTAAAAGTAATATTACATCTAAATTTAACGAGTAGTTGTGGTGAGATAAAGAACTAGAGGATAAGAGAAAATCAATATATTATGAGGAGGTGATCAACCCTAATCTAGAATATCAAAAGTATCTATCTATTTTAACTAGCATAAAGAAGAAAATCAACATTGTTAACATAAGAACAAACTCTCACAAGCTCCATAGTGAAACAAGATGTTGAGAAATTCCTAAAATGGCATGGAATTAAATAATTTGCATCTTCGCGCCACTAAGAGGATGGAAGATGAAAATCACTTTCTCATATAATGTCCTATGTATACCTACATTAGAACACAATTTCAAAATATTTGCTACAATACTAACCTTTTAACTCATCACAACTATGGTGATCTATAAATGCTTCTTTCAAAGTTTTTCGAGCACATAAATAAAATTCTAAAGAAAACCAATTGATTCCTTATCTATGTGTTAAGTCTTCTGAATTTTCACTGTGTAGTAGTTTTGAAATTATTGACATACTTTTCAAGTGTACACTCCACCCATCTTCATGATCAATATGAAGCTATTTCAATTAGAAAAGAATATGGCAAATTAAATAGAGTTAGGGAAGAATTTATCCATTGGGGTAATAATGGAGAGAAACAAGATTTGGTCGTTAGAGTTAAGGCAAAACGAAGAAAAAGAGGGAAATAGATTTAGTGTAAAAGAATGAATATAAATATAAATATTTACTCCTAGATTCCTTATCATTTTTAAGGTCCAATAGGTCAAAGTTGGTCCCAGTGAACATTAATAACCATCGTCATCATCATCATCAAAAACCAAAAATTGCAAAAAAAAGGTTACATAGGTGACAATGTTTACCTTTATAAGTTAATTATATGGATGGTCACAGTCTCTGGCATTATTCTTAGATTATATAACAGGAGAAGCCATGTAAATTGTCAAACCATGCATATGTTTATCATAGGGAACCTAACATAACATAAAGATTTTTGGCTAGTAATATTCCCAAGACTTTCTCTTAAGTTTCTCTTTGTTCAATTAATCTCAATTAGACCAATGTGTTAAAATAATCATAAGATACAATTCAAATATTTTAAAAAAACTATGCACCTAACACAATTTCAAGATTTACTTGAAAGCTTCATTTTACTACGAGGGTAAACAACTTAAAATACTTTTAAAAGGAGATCCAAGGGCCTTGCAAAACAACTTGAAGGTACTTAGATGCTCAATTCCAATATAGAAGATAATTAAATCTCATCTAAATGGTTAGCTCACCCAACAATGTTTTCAACAAGACTCCTAAAAATATAATGTTAAGATGTAATGTTTGTTTTACTAAACCCAATGTAGTTTACCCTTTGTAAAATCTTAAATACATTTTTTTTAATAAATTGTGCACCTAACACAGCTTCAAAAGTAATTTGAAAGCCTCATTTTACTATAAGGGTAAACAACTTAAAACAATTTTAAAAAGAGATCCAACATCCTAGCAAAATAGCTTAAAGGTTCTTAGATGCTCAACTCTAATATAGAAGATAACTAAAACTCATATAAGTCATTTGCTCACCGAACAATGTTTTCCACTAAACTGCTCAAAATATAATGTTAAGATGTAGTGTATCTTTGTAAAGTCTACTATTTAAACATTAGCTTAGCTCTTTGCAAAGTCTATTATTTGAATATTACCTTAGTTATTGAATCTGTTAAATATTAACTTATGCTATATTTACATCACTTTATTATTGCTTTGCTTCAAAAGTATTTTTTTTTTTATTAATAAAATAATGAATATCATTCAATATATTTCATTATTATATATATATATATATAACATAACCAATGTGTATGAATCTGAGAAGAAGAGATTTTTAAGTGAAGATTCACATCCAAAAAGCCACTTAAAATAATTTTATATGATTTTTTTATTATTTTTAGAGAAGTGATTTTTTTTATTTGTTATATCTTTGAAATTACTAATAGCTTCTATGGTTTTTCAAATATATAGCCTTCACAATGCCGTGACGACAACAATGAAATTAAACAAAACATTTTGACTTAGAAAACAAAAATAAATCTAGTTCGCTATTAGTTTAATTAATATGTATTTACTTTTAACTAATCAAACATGATAGCCACATTTCTTTGGTTTTATTTTTTTTATAATTATTTATTTTAGTTAATCAAATAATTTTTTTATTATTTTTAGTTAATTGATTTTGATTTGGTTATAATTTAGTTTAGTTATTGTTTATTTACTTTTAAGTAATAAAACAATATAACCTCATTTCTTTAGTTATATTTGTTATTAATGTTTGTTTATTTTAGATATTTAAATAAAATATTTGTATATAATTTTTATTTAGTTTAGTTATTTTTTATTAAGTAACTAATTAAACAAAATAAATCCATACGTATTTTATATTTGTATATATAATTTTTAATTATATAAATAAATAAATTATAATAAAAATATGATTATTATTTCAGTCATAATATTATTTTTATTATTTTAGTTATTGTTTGTTAAGTTTTAATTAATTAAACAAGAATATATATTAGTTATATATAATATAGAATTTATAATAAAAATTTAATAGTAATTTTTTAATAAACATTGTTTACATTTTATTTATAATTGATATCCAAATTGTGTTTAACGTCATGAATATTTTACTCGACAACAAAATGTGAACATCAACGACATAAAAAATATATTGAAAAAAAAAAACTATTTCTTACCTACTCCAATAATACCTTTTGCATATGCTTTCCTAAAAGTACCCATACATTAACATTACCATCCAGCATTGGAAAAAGTGTCCACTAGAATATATTTCTCTCTTGTATCTGGGTTCATCTTTTATTAACAACTCCACTGTTACTATTTTTTAACAAGAGATTATTCAGATGCTGATGTGGCCGAAAGATAATTCAGGTGTTGATATGGCTGCTGCATGAAAACTAGCTGAAATATCATTTTATATGTTTAGTGCTAGATATCATTTAATTTATCTCGATATAACTTTTCAAAAACATTATAAATATTAAATATGATATCCCCGTAATATCAGTCTCTCAACTTCCGTAATACCAGTCTCTCAACTTCTGTACTGTACAAATATATCATCAGAGTATGTTCATGCCCTAGTCATCTTATAAGGGAACCTGATAAAGAGCCAAATGTAACGTAGCCTTACACAGATCCGAAGAGAAATTACTTTATTCCAATAGTCAAGCCAAGAATAAATAATACCAAAGAAAGTTCCAGGCCAAATAGCGTATACATAAAGCCCCGATCCAGCACAAAACCGTAGATTGAAATCACTGCATTTGAATGTTGCAAATATGATACTGCAAAGACCATATACATGTTAGAAGCTGCCCAACATAAATGAAACTGGAAAACAGTAGTCCTTCAGAAAAAAGACGAATTTGTTGTGTTTTATTATTATCATGCTTTTGATTTGAACCACTTTGAATCATGCATTTTCATGTCCCCGATACATTTTATCACTCTTAGAACCAAAAGGTCGATCAATTCTCCATCTTCAAAAATATTTAAAAACAAATCACATGTCATTTTTACGAAAGAGTCTAGACTCTAGATGAATGTCCTAAAAACTGTCCAGTTAATTTGCGTCTTCTCTGACTTTGAGCTTACACAACGCTTTAGTTATTGTAAGAAAACGGATTGATATTACCATGCACGGTTCTTTCGATGCTAAAACGGCAAGATTAAGGGAACTACAAAGGGCTCACGGAAATAGATTTGAGGAAACTTGTGTGGCCGGAGCTTTCTAGCGTCACCTTCTGTCATTTTGTATTGATCAGTTATTTAGTTTGAGAAATTTGTTAGTCCTGAACTCGCGCGTATTATGATCACCCTTTTCCCATATGATGAAATTATGGGTATCACTCGTAGTTAAAGATGACTGCCTGTGGCGACAGTGGTGGCTCTCTCATGTGTGGTTCGCGCTCTTCAGTAGAAATCTGATAGATAGCTCTCCAGTTGATCCCCATGTCTGCAATCCAAGCCTGATTCCAAGATATACAGGACCCTGGTTCTTTCAGGTTCATTTGCAAAATGCAAAAATACCAGAATTACTTTTGCCATATTAGGATGGCTTGTGGATGTGGAAGGTCCAATCGAGGACTGAATGTAACATTTCACTTATAGCTAATCAGTAATTGAATTGAATGAATGAATCCCGGCTTGTAATTGAACACATATAATTATTATAAGAAATCTGAAAAGTTTTTAAAGAATGATTCTCAAGCTTCTTTGTAGACAGCATTCTTTCAAGTTTAACTAGAATACTCAAGTTAAGAGAAGTTTACAAATACAGACTACAGATATTTTTTTACACTATAATATCAGATATGTCGTCCTTCGGTCTTCTAATGCTTTCTTCTTTATCTTTGAATTGGTGGAATCGTCATCATCGCTGGCAATCATAATCATGTTCAAGTTCACTGCAATCGTAGTAACCAAGATTTATCTATCTTTTCTTGTGCATCGAAACAACAAGCCAATCACCTAATCGTTGGTAATGTGTACGGACCATATGCCCAAATTGTTGAAAATATTTGTTAAATGGTATATTTGCGAGCATAGTAAATGTTGTCATGATTAAAAGTTTAGTTCTCTTTGTAATGTAGTTAACAGTAAAGGTGGTTGCAACGGACAGAGGTTTGTGAGTGCACAAAGTGAAGGCATATGGATTGGAATATTAGAATACTTGGTAGATTAAGTGTGACGAGAAGCCCCTCTCAGACAGATTAATCTTTTGACAAGTGTAGAGAGTGAACTTGAGTATGTATTGATAAATATCACGTACTATTCTCCTCATATCTATGTGTTTATTGTACTGGTGTATGTGTTTATTTTTTGCTGCCAGATTTTGTTATCAACAACTTTTGCTACATGTTCATGTATCCTTAAATTTCTAGCACATGGTATCAGAGCCACGCAGGCCTCTTATCTCTCGTTAGAATGGTCCATGGATTGTGGTTTTACAAGCCGTCATTTCAAACCTGGAATCCCATTTAGTTTCAATCGATGGCTTTGTTGAAAAGATGTGGTTCTTTGAAGTAGAATGATTGCGTTGAGAAGCATTGATATTATCCCAAGCATGCCAGATATATACAACGAGTATGCAACTATGGTTGAGTGGGTGGGAGATATTTGATCTCAAGCATGGAGATGTGGAAATGGTTGGAGTGTTGAATCCATACTTATGGATGAGATTGATCAAGCATTTATGTTCGAGATGTATGACATGGTCAAGAACTGCATTATGAAGGGAAAACTTTGGTGAGAACATATATTTGCAAGTGTAGTTAGATGTGTTGATGTTTTGAAGTCTAAATCTCTTTGTAACATAGTCAATAGTAAAAGTTGGGGTTACTTTCGTATGAACTATTGTAACAGGTAAAGGGATTGTGCATGCATAAAAACAAGGCATTGTAATACTTGGGAGAGTGGGTGTGATGGGAAGCTTCCCGTGGGCAGATTAACTATTGTACATGCACATAGAGAGAATTTGATTATGTATTGATAAATAGCACATACTATTCTCCCTGCATCTACGTTTTATTGTACGGATGCATGTGTTCATTTTATGATACTACATTAGTTATTGGTTATTATTTGCCTCTGTTACAAGTTAATGTATCCCTAAATTTAATAATATCAAGTAGGCCCAAATCTCAGCAAAGGCTTTATGTTGCTCATCTTTTAGTTCCTCCCATCCTTTTGTTCCTCAATCGTTTTTGTTTAGTTAGCTATCATGATGAGATCATCATCATACAACAACAAGATCACGTCAACATTGACATTTATGTAAAGGTAAATTGGATCTAATTGACTTCCTTTAAGCCTATTTGCTCCAGATTTTGTCCAATAAACCGATTTTCAACTTATTGCACTTTTTCCTTAAGCAATTCAACAAGTTCTCACGAATTTCATTTCTTTGTTACCCCTGCATTGCTTTGGTCCATTTCTTCTTTCCATGTGCATCCCCAAATGAAATAGGTTCAGATAGATTCAAAAGTGTAGTTATCAAAGTCGTTTGCATGCAATGAAGCTTACTATTGTAGTCCTCTTCATTGCTTGCTTTCATCATTACCACAACTTTGACTCCTTAAATGTCTGTAATACCACCTAGGAATCATCTTAGCTTTGGTGATCTCCTCTTCATGCTAGCCTTCTTGTCACTTGTTTCATCCTCATCACTTAATTCTTGATTGATTCTCCCTTCTTGACATCGAGTACTTTCTTCAGCGACCTACCTAGCACCATTTTTGTCTTCAACCAAGACATGAAACATATATAATCTAAATCATCCTAACTCTGGTTTTCATGAAACATTTTTGAATCTTTGTTGACAACTATATGTTTCTTTTCAAAAGTTATGTCCTTGTTGCCACTGTAAACCTTGAGAGGTACAACCCTACAACAAGCATTTCAGGCAACAAGCACACCATACGTTTTGTTTCCCAGTGTGTGGATATGGTGACTACTCTATTCTCCAATGCCTCTTCCCTTGTTTCTGTCAGCAAAGACTTGTGCCCTCAGATTGCTTTACAGAGGTCTATTCGGCAGGGTTGTCAACTTATGCCATCTTTATATGTTTTGACTGTTGATACCTTGAGTTATTTGTTGGAGACAACTCGCAATGCAGGGCAGTTCTGGGTTATTTCGCTTCCAGATGGATCAGAGATGGTTAATAATCATTTTGTGGATGACTCCCTCCTGTTAATGAGAGCTGATTAGAGTTGAATCGACAGGGCTCTTATATGCCTGGATACATTTTGCAATGGTTCAGGTGCCATTGTCAGTCCTCATAAAACTGGATGGATCAGAGATGGTTAATAATCATTTTGTGGATGACTCCCTCCTGTTAATGAGAGCTGATTAGAGTTGAATCGACAGGGCTCTTATATGCCTGGATACATTTTGCAATGGTTCAGGTGCCATTGTCAGTCCTCATAAAACTGAATTTTGGCTCATTGGATTGGACTCACCTCCGGCATGGATTCCTATTGCCAAGTCTTATATTCATGCTGGGGTGATTCTGGGCAAGTGGAGTTAAGGTGTTGATACTAGGAGGGTTGTTTTCTTGTGAAATAGGGAGACAGTGAAGCTAGGATAAACATGTTGATGTATTATGTAGCTTTGGAAGATATTCTTATTGTATTTGTCTTATATTTGATCATGTAAAAACCCTAAAAGAACAATGTTATATTGTACTTGTAAAACATGTAATGTTGGCTCAAGAAGATTCCAGAAGAAATAATAAATAAACAATATTATGTTGCTCCCTAGACAAGTTGGCCCAGTCAAGTAGACAAGTTGGCCCAACAATGAAAAAGGTCACACGGAACAAGTATAAATAAGGTGTGGTGCCTCCTCATTGTACATCAAGCAAGTGAAGCAAGATCTGCTCCATAAGTGCACAAGAGAGAGAAGCAGCAGCTAGAGGAAGACTTACAGTTTGGATTCTATCTTATCTTGTCTTTGTATCTTCTATTCTTGGGGCATCTTTGTATGAGAGAGCTTTAACTCTTCATTGTCTTGACATTGTACTTTGTTGACGAATCTATACTGAAGAAGTTCTGCTGGGTTTTTCCCGTGAAAAGGTTTTCCCAAGATAAATGTTTGTGTCTATTGTTCAATGTATTTCTTTCAATGATCCTTATGCATGCAATTATTATGATGTGATATGATAAATTGAATGAAAGTCTAACATAATTGCTCTTAAGTAGAAATTTCAACATGGGATCAGAGTAGGACTGAAAGAAAGCATTGCGACACTTGCGACAGTTTAAAACTAGGGCTTCCAAATTCAGGCTTTTTTCTCCACGGATTGGATTACAAAGTAGCACCTTGCAACTCGCCTTGGGAGGGCGCATCTTTCTGTCTAAGCAGTTTTCATATATGAGAATTTTCATTTTTGACCTAATCTCTACAGGATCAGAAAACTAGGGCATCAAGTTTTTGCCTGTTCTGTCCACAGATCTGAGTGAAAAGAAGGTTTGCTCAACTCGCCTTGGGAGGGCGCATCTTTCCAGTGGATTAGATTCTCTATTGAAGAACTTTCAATTTTGACCCTCCACCTGCTAGGGTTTCCAAAACCAGATTTGGTAAGATGACAAACAACACCAAGCTTGATGAGAAGCTTGAAAGGGCTGATACCTTCAGAGCATGGAAGTCTAAGTTGCACTGAAACAGATACAAATATGGGGTGGGGACATAGATACAACAATTTTTCAAAAAATCTGGATACGATACGGTAGGGAAATGGCATCTATATATATATATATATATAATTTTACTAAAATTTAACATTCATCATCTAAATCCGCTTATAATAATTGAACCGAGTAGAGTCAAAATACCCTATATCGTAATAGACATTAGTAAGATAATGATATGAAATCCGTTTTCTTATGAATTACATTATGATTATTAAGCATTTACCTTGATTTGTGGGTGAGTGTGAGTTTTGATAGGACCCATAGCTCGTCCAAAGAAGTTGTTCGATGATGGGACTCTTACAATATTAAATATTTAAAATTTAAAATTTATGACTCATCAATTATTTTAAATTTTAAATTTTAAATACATGCAGGTTAAATTTTAATTAAAGCAAAATATTAATTATTTTTTGTTTCTAACAATCTGAAGGGAATTAGTATTAATAGATACTAACCTTGGTCCTCTGCTTGGGCGTCGTTGATGTTAGAGAGTAGGAGATGACCTCGGACCTTGCTGGCAGCTAAACGAACCCTAAATTGAATGTTGAATGCTGAGCCTGGACCCTGAACTAAACCGAATGGTGAACAAATGGAACCCCAAACTGCACTGAATGTTGAACTTGGCCGCCCTGAATGCTGAACGAAGCCCAAAACGGTGCAACCCCGAACTTGGCCAAACTGAATGCTAAACGAGTGAACCCCGAACGGACTGTGGAGAGTGCAAACTGCAGAGAGTTTGAAGTTTGAACCCGTGAGAACGTGGTCTGCGGAATTGTGAAATGACGGTGGACTATGCCTTAAGGGGATGAGAAAGGCAACCCAAACTCAACCTAAATTCAAACCCAAATGCAAACAAAATTAAAACCGAGTTTTAAAATTCTGATACGTGTTTTTTTTTACACGGAAACATTTCACGATTTATGGGATCCGTATGAGAAATAGGGCGATTCGTATCCATCAAGGGTGACTCGTATCTGTACCTACTCGATCCGTATCCAAGTCGTATCCACGCCGTTTCGTACCAGGATCCGTATTTGAATCTTGGAACGACGTTTCAACTGGAAAGGGGTGGCGTTTCCGGTAACTTAGATGGAAGTATAGGATGCTCCTCATCCTAGAAGAAAATGACTTGGAAAAGTATGTTGAAGAAGAGGTTGCAGAGCTAGAGAGAGATGAGGCCAAGGAAAGGCACAAGAAGAACATGGTTATGGCAAAGAGAATCATTGCAGATTCTATCAAGGATCACTTGATCCCTCATGTCTCATCTCTTAAGACCCCAAAACAAATGTTTGATGCTTTGACCCGATTATATAAAGGCAAAAATATCAACTGGAAGATGAAATTAAGAACAAAGGTCAAGAATGTGAAGATGCAGAACTCATAAACAATCCAGTCCTACTTCACAAGGGTATCTCGAATCAAAGAACAACTTGAAGCCATTGAAGATACAGTTGAAGAAGCCGAACTAGTGATGACTACATTAAATGGTCTCCCAATGTCTTGGGAATCATTTATTCAAGGAATCTGTTCCAAAAGAAAGCTAACAAAGTTTAGCAGGTTATGGGAAGAATGCACACAAGAAGAAGCTAGATTGGTAGCAAGAGAAGAAAAGTTGGGTAATGATGAAGATCAAGCACTAACCGCACATACAAAGAAAGAAAAGAGAAGAAAAGAAGTTCATCCTTCAAAGAAGACTCAAAAGACTCAAAGGGATTACTCAAACTTCAGATGCTACAGCTGCCAGAAGATGGGACATATTTCAAGAAATTTCCCTCAAATAAAAGATCAAATAAGAAAAGGAAAAAGACATCATGCTCATACCGTAGAAGATGATGAACCTGTTCAAAAGAAAACAAGAGAAGATGATTCAAGTGAAAAGTATGTTTTGATATCAACTCTTACAGGGACAGTCACTCATGGAAGTGACACATGGCTTGTTGATAGTGGTGCTTCTAAGCACATGACTGGTTACAAGGATTCTCTCACAAGTTTGATTCAAAAGGATTCACCTTGTTGTCCACCGAGATGCACACCAACAGCAGAAATATTTCGAAAGTTGTCTCCTCACTACAAGTGGGAGAGGTGTGGCCTTGGGGGCAAGCAATGAGCCAGGTACTGTCACCTGAATCCCAGCTCCTCCGTTTAGGCTAACTCCTAATGAAGCCAAGGGGGGTAGTCCCTACAAAGAGTTTCAGTAAGGCTCTTGTGTTTTGTAATGTTTTTTGATGAAGTGATACGAATGGGTGTTGTTTAGGATTTTTTGTGATGAGACCAAATTATAAATAAGATAAACAAGATAAGACGCAATCCACGTTGCTAAATAAGATATCGAAAATGACAATATTTTTCAAGAATTGAAGTTAAAACAATGCATCCACAAGATAAAGTAAAGCCACAAGGACAAATGGTCTTGATCAAGATATCATATTTAATAACCAGTGCCTTATGGAGTCAAAGAATAACAAGTATGTGATGCTGAATGTGTGGGTCTTGAAAGGTAGTTGTTTGTGAGATCATTGTGCAGATTATCTTGATAAATTTAAAGTTTTAATGGTCTTGATTATTAGGCTAAGAACACAAGGTAATCAAGAGACCGGAAATAGTACTGGTAACCTCTTAGATGATAGGTCGAAGCCACCCAGATTTCAAAAGGGTAAGTGTTCAATTGGCTTGACCACCCTCGAATCTAACAGCGGGATTTCGGCACCACCTGTTTCAGGAAACTACCTCAGTAATTCTCGAAAGCAACGCCGGTTCGTTGGTTAGGGTAAAGTTTTATTAAGTTATCACTTGTGAGATTAGCAAATCCAACACCTTTTCTGAGTATTAGCCCAACCCTTTCAGGTTGGCAAAGCATACGGGTGTCAGATAACGACCAAGATAAATTAATTAATGGGGTGTGAGTTGGAATGATTTTAGAGATTATTAAGAGCACACTTGTTCAACTCTCCGACAGAGAGCACTTTTGACCTCGTCTTATGACGAAATTCAAAAGATTCTAAGCTAATCTATATGCTTGATGCAAGGTAAATGCAGTGGGAATGCTCTCCGATAGAGAGTGCTCTTCGACTTGGATTTGGCCAAGTTCAAGACGCTTTGTTCATTTTATAAAATAGAAGGAGTTATAACTTGAAGAACAAATATGAAGCTTAAATAACTGAAAATGAAATGATGATAACAAGATGCTTGAAACAAACTAAAAATAAACTTAGTGTTCTACCAAACAATATTAATCTAAAAGTGGGATCTACCTCCGAACAAGGTTGATCACTAGAACCACTAGTCTTTGAGATTTTCCAGCTAGCTGAAACTTCGGCAAGGAGGCTAATGGGGAACGAGAAGCTACCACAAAGCTATGTGGCCTTTGGGATGCAATCCCAAAGTTTACTTTCTCTAGTCAAGACTTGGAAATGGAGTATAATGAAATGAATAGTTTAATCTAAAGCATGAAATAAGAGAGATCTAAACTACCAAAGCACAACACTCTTCCCCAAATGGGGAAGAAGAACCCAAAAGTGGAAGACTCCTCCACTTAACCCTTTTATTCAACTTTTACAGATGCCTTGGGAATGAGACCCTTGAAGGACTTATGAGAATAAAGTAACTAGGAAAACAAAGCTAGCTCTTACAAGCTATTACAAAAGGAGAGTGAGAAGTTTTAGATCTTCTTATGGTGAACGAATTCTTGGTCTTGCAAATCTCGTTTTTTGTCTTCTCCTTGGTTTCGAATCTTCTTATGTTTTGGATCTCTTCTTGGTTTGAATTTCTTCCTCTTGCTTCTTCTCCAAACACCTACAATGCATCCAAGACTCAAATACCCATTATTATTATCAAAATAAAACAAAATACAACTAAATGCAACTAGCAAATATAATCTAAGAACTAAGTATGAAACTTGAGAATGAGATCTAGGATTTAAACTTCAAATAGAACAACTAAGATAAAAGATGAGATCTAGATGCAAAATTTCAGACTTAACAACTAGCTTTTTAAATAAATGAAAGTAACTATTACTAACTCATGACAAATTTTATTGTTTTGTGTTTTTCTTGAAGGGAGGCGAAAGGGAGACTTGGGGTGAACCAAAAGCAAAACGAAAGGAGAGATGGAAGGTAGAAGAAGAAGGGAGAACAGAAGAATGGAAGAGAAGAGGAAAACGAGAGGAGGAAAGAAGAAGAAGGGAAGGAGGACGAGAGGAGGTAAGAAGAAGACGAGGGGAAGAAGATTGGAGAGGGGGACAAATAGAAGAAGGAAGAGGGAGGACGAATGCTAAGATAAAGAAGGAAGACGAGAGCAAGAAGAGGATAGAAGATGAGGGCAAGAGAGGTAAAAGACCAAGTCAAGCCACAAACAAAAAGGCAAGCTTGATGGAGAGATCTAGGCTTGGAGAAGAGTAAAACTTTAGGCTTTCCACAGCTTAGAGATAGAACAAGTAACCAGTGACTGAAAAAAGGAGATTTATAGTTGTTGATGGATGAGGCAAGAAGGCCTTGTGTTTCTGGACTTTTTTAAAGTAGAAAGCTTCTTGGGAACCTGCAAGATGAATGTGTTAATAAAAAAGGGCTCTTGCTTGATGGATGAGAAAAGATCCAATCCACTTGAGGAGATACCTGAAAACCACAACACTCAAAGGAAAACAATAGATCAAATAACAACATGCTAGATTGTTAGCCTTCCTATCAATGATCATATAATTAAAAGCTAAGAGAGTTGAGTTAAGAAGGATATCACCTCAAACACAAGATGAAATTGATGCACAAAGAACTCCCGCATGGACCTCCAAAGTCTTTCTCTTTATTAAATCTTAAACAAGTATTACAAAATTCATCAGAGTTTTCTTGCACAAATCTCCATGAGGAATGAGGAAAAAGGGCCTCATTATATAGCAAAACAATAGCCCAGTCTACCCTAGTTCGAATTGGCATGATGGAAGCCAATGTATCTAACACACAATCGAAATCCATGTCTAAATCCCAATCAACACTAAGCTTGGAGTGCTTTCTCCAATCCATGGACCATAACTCGAATTAGCATTGAATTAGGGTGGGGAGGTGGCCTCCACCTAGGCAAGGCGCCCCCCATCCCATTCTTGGAAGTATCACCATCCATTCATCATTCGCCATGTGTAAAACTCGAGCTCCATTAGAGGTTGACGTGAGCTAGTGAAGGAGGGCGTGAATCATATGAGGGAGATCATGCATGAGTTGTATTAAATGCTACCATGAGTTTAGAAGGAGCCAATGCCTTGGTGGTTGCACAAATTTAGGAGGGTTCCCACCTTAGCTATCAATGCTACTTCAACAACCCATTTATCATGTGCCACATCACTAATTCGAGTTCTTGGTGAAGGAGGGCGAATTAGCTTGAAGGAGATCTCATCTGGTGACTGGATAGGCAACTGAATGATGACTGAGATTAATGGAATCTTCATTAATGCCAGGTGCCATGTCAATTAGCTTTTTATTTAATTCAAATTGACTTATTTTGGAGAGACTTGGATTATCTCCAAAATATTCAATTTTATTATTTTAATTAATAATTTCTCTGTCACTGGGTTTTTTGAGAAATTATTAATTATGAGGCCTAATTAACCTCCGAAACTTAGGATAAACTGGTTTGGGGATCGTGGATATTTTTGGCTTAAGGTTGAAGCCTTCAATCACTGAATTCGGATCCCGGATGACTGACATATTACAAAATGAAATTTCTCCATTTAAACTATAGAGAAATTTATTAAAATTTAAAAATAATTAAAAACCCAAATCCGACGCCTTCGGTAAAAAAAATTCAAAATTTTTTCTGAGGGTCCTAGGGACCTAGGACATGACCAACACCTATTCTAATAGTGTCTAGTAGGCTTATATACATCAGTTGGACTCTAATAACCCCCCATGGCTAAAATTTTCAAAATCAGGCATTCCAGTTTGGAGGATGCGGGAGAAAACCTCATCGATTATAGCTCGGCTATAGGCAAAGTATAATTGACAAGGGAAAAAACTCCCTGGAATACCTTAGTTGCTTAATTAAGTCATGGGGAACTGAGACACTCAGAATCCTACTAGCACACTTTATTACAAACCCCATGGGGCCGTGGTCATGTTGACTGAAAAACAAAACTGACTAGCCAAAACTAGTTAGACACAAATGCTGGATCATCTGATACACTGGAGTACAAACATTCATCATGTTTGTCAAATGGCGGCTCTTCAGATAATCCAACTATGGTACATAAAGTTGGTAACACACCTCATAAGGTGAAGCTTGAATATGATTATCAGTATCCTATTAAAGGAGTAGGAGAAGCCTCCTACAAGTTGGATTCTAGAAAGCCTATGAAGATGAAGGATGTGTTATATGTACCTGGTTTGAAGAAGAATCTTCTATCCATTTCAGCATTGGATAAGAAAGGATTCAGAGTTTCCTTTGTGGATGGAAAAGTTCTCATGTGGCCAAAAGGAAAGACCATTGATGATGCAGTTGTGATTGGTATTAAAGAAGGAGGACTATACAAGTTGAAGGGACACTTAGATTCAACTCTAACACATAGTACCTTGAACCCAAGTGAACTATGGCATAGAATACTTGCTCACTTAAACTACAAAGCATTGTCGATTGTGAGCAAGGTGGTAACAGGTGTTCCAAAGATCCAGGTAAATCATGATGGTGTTTGCAAAGGATGTGCACAAGGAAAGAATGTGAAGAACCCGTTTCCAAGCAGTGACAGCAAAGCCAAAGGAATCTTGGACATCGTACATTCAGACGTATGTGGACCAATGTCAGCTACTTCATTAAGAGAGTATGTATACTATGTTTATTTTATTGTTGATTATTCTCATAAAACTTGGATTTATTTCTTAAAAGCTAAAAATGAAGTGTTTAGCAAGTTCAAAGAATTCAAGGGCCTTGTAGAAAATCTTTCTGAAAGAAAGATAAAGATCTTGAGGTCAGATAATGGAGGAGAGTTTACATCAAATGACTTCAAAGCTTTCCGTAGAGAAGCTAGGATTAAGAGGGAGCTCACCACTTCCTACAATCCTCAACGAAATGGTGTAAAAGAAAGAATGAACTGGACGATAATAAAAGCAGTGAAGGCTGTGATTCATGATCAAGACTTACCGATGCATTTATGGGAAGAAGCAACCAACATTGTTGTATACGTACAGAATAGAATTTCTCAAAGTGCACTTGGGAACAAGACACCAGAAGAAATGTTTACACGAGAAAAGCCAGAGGTCAACCACCAAAATATATTTGGCTATCCAATGTATGTGCATGTTTCCAAGGAGAAAAGATCGAAGTTGGATCCTTCAAGCAAGAAGGGTATATTTGTTGGATACAGTGAGACATCGAAGGCATACAAAGTCTACATCCCTGGTTGCAGACAAATTGAGATTAGCAGAGATGTTACCTTGGATGAAGATGCAGCTTTTAGCAGATCCAGGCAGAATCATATAGATGAGGTTCACGATGAGGAGCCTAAAGCTCCTAGAGTTGCAAAAACAAACATAAATGATGAGGTTACACCAAAAGAGTATGTACCAAAGGATCATGACATGGCAGAACCTTAGAGACCGGTAAATCTGTATCATCCTTTGATTGCGTTGTTTTTTTCTTAGCTTAGTTTCTTTTTCACTAATCAATAGAGTAGATTTAATTTTGCTAAAGTAGATTAAATTAGTTGCTTTTTCTTTCATTGCTTTATTAATTTTTTTGCAAAGTATCTGATTTGTCCCACGCATTCCCGAAGTACAACACCGGTTGAAAGGGCTTGCCCGAGTAAGCAATGTTTGGAAAAGAGATTCATGGTTAGTAATTAGAATAACATTTCCATTACGCATTTATTTATTTTGTTACAATTTTACTTTTTTGCAAGTAACAATCATAATAATCAATCCGGCTGTGTATCCCCGAAGTAAACCGAACGAGCTTGCTCAAGTAGGAGAAAAGAGATTCTGAGCCGTTAATAATCTACTTTTACAATCTGTTGATTCCAATTAAAATAAACCAGGACTCTTTTCCCTGTATGCTCTGGAACTCTGCGACTCGTCCAATCAATTGGTCAAACCAGTAAGGGATTAGAGTGGCTAGTGTAACAAGGAAATCCAAATAAACTTATTTTTGAGAACTCGAGAGGTCACGTTGGACTTACCACAGAGTCAGGGGGCTACTTTAAGCAGGTTATGCCTCGACCCGTTAGACACTTAGTACTATTGCAACAACCACTTAGTTCAAAGGAATAAGCTTTCTTTGGTCCAAACAAGAAGTTAACCCACTCCCTAATCCATTCATCAATAATAAGTTAAAACCATAATTGCCAAGGTACACGTACCTATACCGGGTACCCGTACCGGGTACTTGGGTACTCGTAAGGTACATCTCTTGCCGTACCCTGTCGTACCCCATACTGGCTCCACATACCCAAGACACCATTATCAAAAAAGGGGTACTTATAGGCAAAATGGTACACCGTACCTCGTGTTTGGGTACTCCGTACCCCATGTTTGGATACTCCGAGGGTACTACAGACTCAATAAAATGCAATCCGTTGGGGAAAATGTAATGACCCCCAACCAAATCTGAACTAATTTTTTGCTACCTACGTATGGATTCTGGTTCAAGACTTATGTCAAACACTTTGCAACACTGTTCAAATTCCACTGAACATTGTCCATATCTGGTAAACTGATTTTGCATTGATTTATAATGAATGTTTTTATGGTTTTATGTTCAACACTCATGGAACATAATTTAAATACCAAATGTGCACATAAACATTATACATATGTATTTAATAGTGAGAAATACACTCACATCAATCGAAGAATATATTTGCAATTTTTAATCGCCTGTTACAGCAATACAAATAGGTGTTTAAAATAAGATTTCAAGTGTACTTCAGGTCTGAGTTTGAGTGTTTGTTACATCTTCTTGGTACAATGATTTATCAAATTTTATGTAACTTCCAGTATTCCAATTGATATCTACTGAGTCTATGATTGATCAAATTTTCAATGTGAATATTCAATGTTCAATGAATCATTGAATTTAGAATTATGAATCATGATTCATAATTTATGGAGAAATCTAAAATATGATGTTATTGTGACATATATATATATATATATATATATATAGATATATATAGTACCCTCGACATACCCAAGTACCCGGTTTCAAAAAGTGGCGTCCTCGTCCCCGTACCTGTCCCCGTCCCCGTCCCCATCCCCGTACCCAAGTTTCCTGGCAAATTAGGTTAAAACTGACCAACGAGACAACTGAAAAACATTTTCGACACAGCAGCACTCTTCTTCGACTCCATTGGCACTGATCTATCTGCACAATTACAAGCATCTTTAAGTGAATTCATGTGTTAATGGAATAATTTGTTTAACGTTGTTGATTTAAATCTGTGTTTTGCAATATCTTGTATCAATGTTTACTTCAAACTCCTAGATAATTAATCTCATCTTTCATCTTAATAACTAAATAAACAAAAGCCTTAGTTATTTTCCTAGGGACTACCCCCCCTTGGCTTCGCTAGGAGTTTGCCTAGACAAAGGATTTAAACAGTATCTCAACTCGATACTTTCCCCCAAGGATGCACCCAATGACTTGAAGATTTCTGCCACGCTAACCTTCCTGAGGTGCGTATCCAGCGACAACACCACTCATCATAATAATTTAAAAATGGTCAAGAAGCACTACAAAACATTTCATTTTCAGCAGCAAATACTTAATTCACAAAGGCACTGGTCTACATTACAATCCTTTTTTGCTTAAATCATTTATGTGTCATGATCGACTATCTTGTGTGATGCTATATTAAAATTCACTGTTGTTGCTCTCTTGTCTCAGCATTTTCAATAGTTTTTTGCTTTAGCTTAATCAGCATTAGCTTTATTTTATTAGGGATCACCTCCCTCGGATTCACTAGGAGTTGGCCTAGACGGAGTAGTCAAGAATCACGTGACAGTACTTGACTCGTGACTTGCCCCCAAGGACGCACCCAGTGGCTTGAAAATTTCTGCCACGTTACCTGAGGTGCGTATCAGGCGGCAACATTCTTTGGCACCATTGTCGAGGATAAATCTTTTTATTCCTGGAATACGACTTATTGTTTTCCTTTTTGTTTTATGCTTTGTTTGATGCATCTTGTGAATGTTTGAAATTAACTAAGATCCATCTGGTGACTCCACTGCCAATTAATTCTGCAAGGTATTCTACAAGAAGGAATTCAAAGGGTCTGCTTGATTTAATTCCTCATCCTGAAAGGGTTTATCAAAGGAGATTGAACAAACTTGCTTCTCGTGGGATCCTTGATAATCTTTGATCTGAGTCTATTTCAAACGTCCACCTTTTATTTAATAGTAATAATAATTTGTCTGTAGAAATACATGATTTCTTTAACTCCCTTGATTTCACTCATATAAATGGATACCCCCATGAGTTGCCTGATAAAGCTATTGACAAGTTACCATCTTTTCAAGGGAATAACGCCATTAGTGCCGCAGTTTATCTAAAGAACTTTTCAAAGTTTTCAAAGTGTATGGTTTGGTGTCATGCACCTGCTCGCAATCATGATGATGTCAAAATGAAGCTTTTTGCATTATCTCTTGAAGAGGATGCCTCTGATTGGCTCACAGGTCTGTATGATAACACATATAAGACCCCTGCCAAGTTCCAAAAAGGATTCAAAGAAAGGTGGGGGGTAAAGAAGCAACCTCATCACCAGTTGGTGGCTCTTCACACCATTAAGAAAAATGAAAATGAAACAATGGAAGAATTCAATAAGAAATTCAAGGACTAGATCTCAAGCCTTCATGATGATATTAAGCCTACAGATGCTTCCATTCTTATCTACTACATGGAAGCCTTCAATGCTGAGATCAGGTATCAAGTTAGGGACAAGGAGCTTGCAAACCTTAAGGTTGCCCAAGATATGGTTGTAAAGATTGACAAAAACATGCAGGCATCAGGAAAATCCAACCTTCCTAGTTTCACAAGAGGTGGTTCTTCAACACTTAAGCAATAGGATAATAAAGGAAAAGCCGTTGAATCTGAAGATAAGGACTCTTCCAAAGACCCTATGAAAGAAATGGCAGAGACGATGAAAACCATGATGATTAACCATACAACTCAAATGAATTCCATGCAAAATAGATTAATTTCCATGGAAAGGTCGCAAGATTCCGAAGCTCAAAAGAATTTTCCTCCAAGAGCCAACAAAGAGTGGGTAAGGAAAGCCCCTCCCCAAGATCAAAGGCCTCCTAATCGGTTGGAGACAACAAACATGGTTCATGATGACACTCCTTTTTGTAGAACATGTGAAGACTTTCATGAGGAATCAACTTGCCCCATCTTTCATCAAATTAACGAGCAAGGATTCCCTGAAACAAGCAACTATGTGGTCTTTCCAAAAGGTCCAAATTTCATAAATTTTGTAGGCTAAACTTACCCCATATCTAAAGAGCATTGGAAACAAGCTAAGGAGTATAATCAAGAAAAGGATTTTGTTACCAAGAACTATGGTGAGAAGCCTACACCTGAGCAGATTCGGGAGATGGCTAAATTCAAAAGAATCACTTACTTGAGGAAAGATAACACTGGACCAACCAAGACAAATCAATATATTCCTAAGGTAATAACTCCTCATGTTGAAAATGATTTGAATGTTGATTTGGGTAGTTGATTGACTAATGCTAAGATTCATGTACTTGTAACTGAGATCCTCAAAATTCCAAGTCAAAGAGACAAGTTAATGAAAGCTGTAGATGGCCCTAAGGAGATAAATTTTGATAACTCTAAAGAAAAAGTTCATCCTAAGAAGAAAGATGCCATTGAAGATGCCCCAATCATTCTACATAGCATGGGTCCAAATAAAGAAGATCATCGTCCTTTCTATGCATCTTTGTTAGTGAATGATCTTCTACTTCATAATCGCATATTAGATTCCAGTGCTTCATCCGACATTGTCACCAAGAAGGTCATGGAAAAATTGAACTTAAAGATCACCAGGCCTTACCAAAATGTTAGTGCCATGGATTCCAGGGAAATCAATGTGGTTGGGGTAATTCTAAATTTGCAAGTGAAGTTGGCAAAATACCTTGATATCCATTTCATTATGGATGTGGTAGTGGTTGATGTAACAGACAATTGGGGTATGCTTTTGTCAAGAAAGTGGGCTGCAAGTTTAGGAGGTTGTATTCGAATGGTTTGGACTTATGCCACAGTTCCTGCATCAAAAAACTCAATTGTCATAATTCACAATGAGAAAGAAAAGAAATTTCATGTAGAAGATCCCAAAGAGCCAACAAATGAATATGTTTATGATTCAGATAATTTTGGGAATTATGCTATCTTATCTAAATTTTTGGCTCCAATTAAGGAAAAATTGAAAGAGGAGAAGGTTGAAGTATGGAAGACGTATTTCGACGGGGCATATTCAAGGTCAAGTAAAGGGGCAAGCATAGTTATCATCTCACCATTTAAGAAAACATTCAACTTTTCTTTCAGACTAGAGTTTGCTGCATCTAATAATGTAGCAGAGTATGAGGCACTCTTACTTGGGCTAAAAACTGCCAAGAACATGGAGATTAAGACACTGAATATTAAAGGAGATTCCAACTTAGTAGTTTCCCAAGTTAGAAATAAATTCGCATGTAAGAGTGACAGGTTGAAAAAGTATAGGAATGCAATCTGGGATACTATGGAATGGTTTGATGCATTGGATCTTGTAGCAATCCCTAGAGAATAGAATAGTTTGGCAAACAAGTTGGCAGTAGTAGCTTCCACCCTTCAACCCACTAAGGAATTAATCAATGGTGATGGTAAACTTGAGATAAATTTTAGGCCATCAATTCCTAACAATGTGGACCATTTGCAAGTTTTCCAAAGTGATGAGCAGATCCTGAGGTTTATCCATAATGTCCAAGAGTTTTCAAAGTGTCATATTAGCTATCGGGAGGAAGGAAAAGAGTTTCAGGAAGAGGAGGATCTGGTCAAAAAGTCAGTTCCTAGGGGTCTTGTGAAGTTAGAGCAAATCTTTGATATGCAAGAGGGGCATAAGAACAAAAAAGAGGCAAAAAAACTAGGGGATTACACTGAGGTGAATATTGGGACTGACAAAGAGCCTAAAATGATAAAATTGGAAAAAATACCTCATAAAAAGAAATAAAAGACTTAATAAACCATGTGTTGGCATTTACATAGGATGAACTTAAAGCCTATAGGGAAGATGTCTTTCAAACATACTATACCTCTTAAGCAATAAATAAAAGAAGCCGGGCCTTTTCATCAAAATTTAAGGAAAATAAACCCTAATTTAGCACCCATGATGCAAAAGGAATTGCAAAAGATGTTGGCTGCTGGAATCATTGCATTAACTAGGCATTCATCATGGTATTCCAACTTAGTGGTAGTCAAAAAAAAGAATGGAACTATCAGGTTATGTGTGGATTTTAGAAACCTTAATATATCATGTCAAAAGGACAATTATCCGCTTCCCAGCATGGAGACTTTACTGCAGAGAGTAACAGGATCTAGAATAGTGTCCATGTTGGATGGGTTTTTGGCTACAATCAGGTGCTAGTTAAGAAAGAAGACCACATTCCCTACACCTTGGAGTACCTATGAGTTTTTGAGAATGTCGTTTGGCCTATTAAATGCAGGTGCTACCTTTCAAAGAGCCATGGACTATGCCTTTTAAAAGCTAATTGGCAAGATAATTGAAATCTACCAGGATGACTTAACTGCATTCTCTAAAGAAAGACCAGACCACATAAGTCACCTAAGGCAAGTTTTCGAAAGATGTCGTAAGTATGGCATCTCATTAAATATGGCTAAGTCAGTAATTGGTGTGGATGAAGGAAAGTTGTTGGGTCACATAATTTAAGGATGGGGTGAAAATTGATCTTGAGCATGTTGAAGCTATTAAAAAGGTTCATTTACCCCAAAATCAGAAGGCCATGTAATCTTTCAATGGCCAGATTAGTTTCAACAGGAGGTTCATCCGTAACTTAGTTGAGCTAATGAAGCCTATGCAAAAGTTGCTTAAAAAAGATGCTAAGTTTGAGTGGACCAAAGAAGCAAGGGAAGCCTTCAAAAGTATCAAAGCTGTTATTTCTGGATCACCTGTCTTAATAAGTGCTGACTATTCCAAAGACTTCTAGATATTTTTCTTTGCCTCGGAAGATACAATTGCGGGTGTTTTGCTCCAAAAGAACGATGAAGGACAAGAGAAACCCATCGCATTTATGAGCAGAGCTTTGCAGAACTCAAAATTAAATTACACCATCATGGAGAAGCAAGCCTATGCACTTGTAAAGTCCCTTAAACATTTCATAGTTTATGTCAGGTATTCAAAGATAGTGGGGTATGTCCCTCACTCAATTGTCAAAGGCATCTTGGCTCAACAAGGTTGTTTGGGGATAAGAGGAAAGTGGGTTTCTAAGATTCAGGAGTATGATTTGGAAATAAAACCCACTAAGTTGATCAAAGGTCAAGGATTAACTCAGATGTTAACACAAGGAAATGAGCAAGATTTGGGGATAGTTTGTCAAAACAGTGATCCAACACAAGTTATGTCGTCAAAGCTTCAGAGACTAGAGCAACATCCATGGTATTCAAACATAGTCTTCTTCCTAAATAACCTTACTTGCCCAAGTCATTTAACTGGTCATAAGAGAACAGATTTGAGGTTAAAAGCATCTAAGTATTGTATTATTCAAGAGGGATTAGGGTGGAGGAACTCGGATGGTTTAGTGCTTAGATGTGTTTATGAGTCAGAGTCTAAAAAATCATGAGAGAATTTCAATCAGGATTTTGTGGAGGGCATTTTGCAACGAAGACAACAGCCCATAAAATCCTTAGAGCAGATTATTACTGCCCCAATTTGTTTTCAAATGTGCATAAGTTTGTCAGAAGTTGCCAACAGTGTCAGTTGTTCACTGAAAAGAAGAAGTTGGTAGCTTTACCTTTACAACCAGTAGTAGTTCAAGCCCATTTTCAGCAATGGGGTCTTGACTTTATTGGTCAATTCAAAGACAATTAAAGTAGTGGTCATATTTGAATTCTGACGACGACCGGTTATTTTACCAAGTAGAAGCTATACCCACCAGGGTAGCAACTGATAAGGTAGTCATGAATTTCCTTGAGGATAAAATCATAACAAGATACAGTGTGCCTTCTAAAATAACAACTGATAATGCCCAAGCCTTCAATTCGGCAAAACTTTCCTCTTTCTGCTTCAAGTATGGCATCATCGTATCCCATTCTTCCAATTATTATCCCCAAGGAAATGGTCTAGCAGAATCAAGTAACAAGAATTGAATGACCATCATTAAAAAAATGATGGAGGATAATAAAAAGTCATGGGATAGTAAAATCAAGTTTGCACTTTGGGTTGATAGAATTACCAAGAAAAGTGCAACAAGAAAAAGCCCCTTCGAGCTTTTGTATGGTTTAGATGTCACCTTGCCAATCCACCTCAAGCTTCCAGTGTATTAGGGTATCAACTTCTTCAGGCCTTCAGCTCAGATCAGGATGCAATTCAACACAGGATAAATTAGTTGATTGAATTAGATGAAAATAGAAGAAGACAGTAGATCAGAGTATAAAGAATCAGGATAAAGTGAAGAGGACTTTTGACAAGTCTTCCAGATCAAGAGCCTTCCTGAAGGGTGATACGATTTTACCATGGAACAAACAAAGAGAGAAGTCAGGGAAACATGGCAAATTCAACATCCTTTGGACAGCACCTTACATCATCTATGACTTGGCTGGTGCCAATTCATTTTATCTCAGGAACATGGATGGAGAGAAGCTGACTTTACCAATAAATGGGTAGCTTCTAGAGTTGTTCTTCAACGACATTATCTGATGCCCATGGGGCATATTTTGTATCATGGCTTTTTCTAACCCTTTCCCTTGTATTTCATTGTTCAGTTTCTCCTTTTGTACATTAGATTTGTATATTATTGTTGTATATTAGCTTTATTATTTTTGCAACTTATGTTTCACTAGTAATTTTATATATACATGTGTGGCTGATGCCTTTAAGTTTTGCACAGGAACCAGATATTATGGAGTTCTCACATACTCTCCTTGATTGAAATATCAGATCGAACACACGTCCCAAGATGGAGCCAAATGTTACCCCCAAGTTGCACTTGGATGGACTTTCAGTTGAGCCACCAAAGAATGAACAAGACAATTCTTCAGCATCAAAGTTCAGAAGTCTGCCATGCCATCTTTTGGCCCCCTTTTTCATTTTCGCATGTTCATATCCCATGGGGAATTGTAATAAAATGACATAGCATGATGGATTTTTGTAAAAGGCTTGGTTTTCCTAGGACTTAGACACCAATCCAATTACCCTAGTGTTTTTTCCTTGTTAATTATATATCGCTTTTCAACGACTTATAATTTTCGAGTTTCTCACTCAATCCTCCAAAGCTAGAGTAATTGTCTTGGTGGCTGGGCCTTAGGGGGTTATTAAAGCCTAGTGTCAATGTTTAGTCATTGATTTTTAGTCATATGAACATGCGTTAAGTCCCCCCTAGGTGTTTTTTATTTTCCGCTAAAATAAAAATTTCGCGTTAAAAAGGGGGATGTTTTTAATGTAAAAATTAAAAAAGGCATAAAAGTGGTACTAGGGGGTGAAATTTGCCATGAGGGAGCTCGTTTTCTAACTTAGAGCACCCACTTTGAGATTCAAATTAGTGATTATATATCACTTTATATGATTTTCTCTCGAAAAAGTCAAAAAATGCATGATAATTGGGAAAAATTAGCATCCCATGATTTATGGAAACATGTCTTGGACATGTTTTCAGTTGTCTGCAATGGTGGAAAATGAATCTTGAGTTCAAGTCGAGTTAAAGGGGGCCAAGCTTTGCGTTGATTGATGTGATTGGGATCTCATTTGAGAGGTGGCGCAATCTTGTGAAAGAGAAATCTGCATCCATGGATGAGGGCGCATCTCTTGAGAGGGTATGCCTGCCTCAAGAAAGGTGGTGCCTCTCACTTAAGTTTAACTCCAATTCTCTCCCTCAAATCACCCAATGAACTCCCTATGTAACTCGAGCTCACTCCACCTCTTTTCTGTTAGCTCTCCCTTGGGAAATGTGCCCCCCTATGTCTCTCTTTGGCTATTTAAGCGAGGCACTTCTCCATTTTTTTGGACAGAAGGTGGAACCTTTTCTCTTATGCTCTATAATTCTATTGAAGTATTTTATGAAAGAATAAAGGCTTTCGAGGCAATCATGGTGTGGCTCTCTTCATGTGTGTGGAAGTTTATTGTTAAGCTTATGAGGTAAGATGTGTCTTTGTATATGCTTCCATCTTGTTTTGTTGGTTAATTATTGGCCTTTGAAGTGGAGTTATCACCCAGTAGGTTAGGAGATATAGATTTGTTTATCTATCATCTTACTGTTTAATTACATTAGATCCCTTAGAAGTACATTTTATTTTTATTTAAATGCATGTTTTCTAAGCTTCTGTTGTAGTTAACACCAATGCTTTTAACCCATCTTGTGCAAGTGTGTTAAGATTTGCAAGTTGTCTAGCTTGGAGAAGAGGTTGAGTGAGTAAGCATCCTTCTCATCTTCAAGCAACTTCAAGAAGAACATAGTCCCTCCAAGTTCCATTATAAAGACTCCATTGCCCAAGTTCAAGGGCTTGCTATTCTTCACCTTCTCTCATTTCATAAAAATCGAATTCCTCTGGTTACTGGTTCTAGTACATCTTAGATCTACTTCTTTTGAAAGTAAAATTTTTAACGGAGATCTGATTTGCATGCTTAAATTTTAGTTGTTTAAAAATATTTCATCATTTTTATACTAGATCTAGCATAGACATTGTTTCTTTGCAAGTCATTTTTCCGTAGATCTAAAGGCTTGAATAAAATGTCTCTCTATGTTCTAAAGTCATATTTGGCAAGTGTTGGTGCCTTTTTGTTTGTTGCCCCTAAAGGGAAAGCAAAGATCCCAAGGGAGTTGGCTTTCTAGCTTACCTCCTTTGGTTAGTTTATTTCCTTTTTTTAACATAGTTTAGCTTAGCCATTTTTTTATTTTACTAGCATTGTCCAAAGACACTTCCAAACTGTTTTTGGGCATCTTTTACAATAATTAACTTGCTGGTTTTTCACTTTTGATGAACAGGTTGTTGAACACACAAGGGACACTAAGATAGGGGGTTGAATCAGTGTCCTACACTTTAACTATTTTTTCTTTCAATCTAGACACATTTATGCATTCATCAACAGTTATAAGCATTTATTAACCATTTAATACAAGTGACCATCACATCAACAAATATTACAAAAGTAGACAAGATATATATATAAATATATATATGAAATTCAGCAATGTATATTGATAACCCAATAAATTACATCAAATTGGTGATCATCTCAATCTTCTGGTCAACCATGATTAGTGGTAATCTCTGATTGTCTTTTGCCCTCTTCTTAGCCTCTAATGATGGTAAACCACCATTTACCTTCTACCCATAAACAGTAGTTCTCCACTATTTATCCTTCTTAGCCCAGAAGCAATGGTTTCCCACTGCTAATTCTTCTTAGCCCACAAGCAATGGTTTCCCACTGCTTGTTCTTCTTAGCCCATGAACAGTGTTGCCCACAAGAAATGTTTGCCTCACTGTTAACTTCTGCCCACGAATATCTTATGCTAACAAAAGCTCTGCTTTAATCGATCTATCTGTTGTCCACCGAGATGCACACCGGCAACAGAAATCTTTCGAAAGCTGTCTCCCTCACTGGAAGTGGGGAGAGGTGTGGCCTTGGGGGCAAGCAATGAGCTAGGTACTGTCACCTAAATCCCAGCTCCTCCGTTTAGGGTAACTCCTAACGAATCCAAAGGGGATAGCCCCTATAAAGAGTTTACTATGGCACTTATGTTGAAAATGTTTTTGGGTGTTGAGTGATGCGGATGGGTGTTGTTTAGGAGTTTTTTAATGATGATGATCACAGTTTGAGATGAAATAAACACAAGATAACAAGCAATCCACGTTGCGGAACAAGATTATAAGATTGAAGAAACAGCCACTTGATAAATTAAAGCAAGACAACCATGATAATGTAAATGCTCCAAATAGATAAAAAGCAAATGAAAATGATGACAAGGACCAATGCCTTATGGAGTCGAAGATAGTCTTGAGTGATTGGGTTGCTCGATACAAGAGTTCAAAGTGGTAACGTTTGTGAGATCATTTTGCAAATTATCTTGGTTTATTGAAAATTTTAATGATCTTGATTATTAGGGCTAACAAAGCAAGGATAAAGCGTCCAACCGAAAAAGTATACCTTCAGTGGCTTCCCCTCTGGTGGTAAGACGGACCGTCCAGTTATCAAGAGGGTAGGTGTCCAATGATTTAACCACCCTCGAAGTCTAAGAAAACGGTAATTTCCGACCCCACCAGGTTTAGGAACTTTGCCCACTACCTGAGTATTTCTCGAAATAGCAACGTCGGTTCGTTGGTTGTGGGATAAAATTTTATTACGTTATCACTTGCAAAGATTAACAAATCCAACACCTTTCTAGGTACTAGTCCAACCGTAATGGTCAACAGAGCATACTCAGTGATGGATAGCAACGAAAATAAATTTTATTGGGGAATATGGGTTGAAATGGTTTTAAATTAATTAGGAGCACACAGTTCAACTCTCCGATAGAGAGCGCTCTTGACTTTGTCTTATGACGGAAGTTCAAGAGACTTTATCTAAACTAAATGCTTGATGCAAGGAATGCAAGGGAATGCTCTCCGATAGAGAGTGCTCTTGACTTGGGTTATTGCAAGTTCAAGAGACTTTGGTTCTTTGTTAAGATAGAAGCAAATTAAAAGCATAAACCAAGTGATAGCTCAAAAAGATTGTAACAAGAGAAAGATATAGCAAATAAACAAAATGCTTGCAAATGAAACTGAAAAATGAATTAGTGTTCTACCACAACATAAACTAATCTAGGAAATGAAGTTGAAGTGACTTCTACACCCCGCTCATGAAACTTCCAGCTTAGTTGGTCATACGCAGTACACGGTGGGGAAAGAGAAGCAGCACGCAGTGTTAATGCGGCACTTGGGATCAAATCCCAAGAGGCTTCTCAGGTCAAGACTTGAAATAAAAAATCATTCTAAGTACAAAAATGAAAATTACTCTAAGTGCTAGAAATAAATATAATCTAAGAAATGGAAAAACACTCTTCCCCAAATAGGGAAGAAAACCAAAGTGTGGGAGGCTCTATCCCACTTAGCCTTTTTATTATTAATTTGATACAAGTGCCTTTGGGATTGAAACCCTTGAAAGGACTTTGAGAGAAGAACAATAAACTTGAAAAGACAAAGCTAGCTCTTAAGAGCTATTACAAAGGATGGTAGATGATAAAGTCATGTTTTGGATCATCCTTATGGTCTCTTCACTTTTTTCTTGGTTTAGATCTCTTTGTTTTAAAACTTCTCAAGCTTCTTTTCTCTTTCAAGCACCTACAAAACAAATCAACTCAAGGCACCCATTATTTGTTAGGCAAAAAGAAATGAAACTTGAAACTATCTTAATCTATAACTTGCAAAAGTGAAACTAGATGGAATTAAGCTCTTAGTATAAAAATGATATGCAACTACTAGCATGGAAACATAAACTAGATTTTAACAATGCAACACTAAGAAACTAACATATAAACTAACAAAAATATTCAAACTATAATGCAACTAGATATGAAATGCAAGCTATAAGATCCAAATATGCCTAACTATCGACCTTTCAAAGCATGAAACTACTACCAAATAACCAAACCTTAAATTCTTAATTCGTTTTTTGTGTTTTTGTGTGATTTTAGGGCTCTTTTTGGAGAAGGACAAGAGGAAAAAGAAGCTATCAAAGGAGGGAGACGAAGCTTCAAAGGTAGATCCAAAGATGGAAAGGTTTTGAAGCAAGAGAAATACAAACGAGAGGAGGAAATGAAGAGATCCTAAGGTGGACGAAAGGAGAAGAAGACAAGAAACAAGAAGACAAAGGCAAAAACAAGAAGGGAGAAAAGGGGCTCAAAAGGGAAGAAAACGAAGGGGTGAAGGAGGCAAAAACAAGAGGAAGGTAGAGGAGCAAACTAAGGCAAGAAGAAAGTGGAGGAATGAGAGATCTAGGGAAGAAAATAAGAACAAGGAGAGAGTGAAAGGCCAAAGCAAAGCAAGGAAACCAAGCAAACACAAGGTGGGATCAACCTCCGAACAAGGTGATCACTAGAACCACTAGTCCCAAAAACCTTCCAGCTAGCTGGATATCCGCAAGGATACTAATGGGGATAGAGAAGCCACCACAAAACAATGTGGCCCTTGGGATAAAATCCCAAGGTTGCTATCTCAAGTCAATACTTGGAAATAGAATGCAGAAAGAAGATAAAAGTGTTTGAGTAACCAATGATTTAAGTAACTTTGTTGATGGAGGAAATGCTAGATCCCTTGTTGTGTTTCCTTCCTTTGAAAATAGAATGACTTGGAGAACCTGCAATAGAAGAAGTTAGAGAGGAAAAGCCATTGTGTGAGCAAAGAAAAGCTTGATTTCCAAGCCACTCTCCACCTTGAATGATCCCTGCAAAACCCTCACAATCAAGCAAGCAAAACCGAACAAGATACTTTTAACATGTTAGAACATAAATTGAATAATGAAATGCTTGAAATAAAAGATGAGGTGAGAGAGATATCACCAAGACAATGTGAACCAAGTCTGAAAACTCATGCATAGACCTCCAAAGTCAATTCTTATTCCAATAACATAAAACAAGTATTACAATGTAATTTTGGCAGAGTGTTCATGCCCAAAATCTCCATGTGAAACAAGGAGGCAATGCCATCCTTTTATAACAAAATACAAGAGTCTATAGCCTAAATTCGAATTGGCATAATGAGAGCAAATAACACTTGACATAAATTCGAAATTTCAATCAAATCCAATCACAACCAACCTGGCTTGGAGTTCATATCTACCATCCAACTTGAGTTTGCAATCAATGGAGAGTGGGGAGGTGGCCTCCACCCTGGCAAGGCACCCCCACTCCTCCATCGTGATCTCCATCAAGCCATACGTGAGCTTCCATCAAGGATTGACATGTGCACTTTGAAGAGAAAGCTTGGAGTGCAATGGAGAGAGACTCGAGCTTCCGGTTGTTGAGCCACGTGATGTGGCCTCAATCTATGGAATGTGCTCACTATATAATGAATGCTCATCCACCAAACCATTAGATACACGCCACATCAACCAAGTCGCATATCCCTTCAAGCTTGACGTGAATGCATGCAAGATCGTGATATTCTTGAGGGGATCGATTTTGGAGTTGTATTAAAACTAAAAGTCAAGCCATGAGGTGGCCATGACCTTAGGGAGGCGCCCACCAATTAATAAATACACTTCAACCATCCATTAATTTATCATCCACATCACCATTTCGTGAATGGAGCCGTACGGTCATATAGCTCACGGCATCCTTTTCTCATAATTCATATATCCAAACTATGAATTGGCATGTGCATTATTACTTTAATGTGTCGTACACCTCTATGAAAACTATATTCAACACTTTCCAAAGTTTAATTTGACTATTTTTTTACTTATTTGATTTTTGCCCATAGTGCAAATTGTCTTTTTTTGGCAATTAAATGCCAAAATGATGCATTTTTAGTGAAAACTGCTCATGGGATGACGTAATTGCCCGGAAACTGAAGAATGAGGGTGCCAAGGTGAAGAGGATGCTCTAAGCGTCAAAACGAGCCTCCCCACGCCCAATTCCGCCTCCGGATGAGGCTTTTATCACCTTTTGAAATTTTTTAATTAAACCATTAAAAAATGGTCTAATTTATGGAAAAAATTATTTTTCTTGGAATCAAACAAAACTCCTAGGGGACCTAGTGCATGTTCATACGACTCAATCGAGATGGATAACACGTAAAAAATCCTAGACACAAGACTCTAATAACCACCTTAGGTTTTGACCACCATGGAAAATACTCAGCTTTGGAGGTTTGAATGAAAAACTCAAGGATTATACACCACTGATGAGTAGCGCATAATTCCTAAGGAAAAAACACTCTAGAGTATCCCCCAAATGGCTAAACCTAAGGATAGCCGAGTCTTTTATAAAAGGACCCCATTTAGACCAACTTTTTACATTTTCCCCATGGGGGTATGAACATGTAGTTATTACAAATGGGGCAAAATTGCCCTAAAAATGACTTGTGAACTTCTGAACACTGATGATGAACATTAATCATGTTCAAGAAACTGGCGGCTCACGAGAAATTCAGCTATTTGTACAAAATAGGTGATAACACTATCTATAGCTTTCTTGTCTGCAATCAAGTCTTCATCAAGAGTGCCTCTTAGATCTGCCAATAAATATCTGCCTTTTTTATTTACAAATTTCAAACTAGATCAACAAGCTATTGATCTTGTTACCAGCTAAGTTGTACTTAGTTGGATTTTCAAACGAGCGGGCAAAGTCTGAACATTTTTCATGTTCTTTTACAAGCATTTAGAAGTCCATTAGGGCTTTTTCAGGGCCCTTTTTCTAATTTATTCTTCACATGTTCATGCCCAGAGAGGTTTGTAATAAAGTGTGCTAGCATGGTATTTTTATGTAAAGGACTTGGCTTCTTAGGACTTGTCAATCAAGTCAGGTATTCCAAGGAGTTTTTTCACTTATTAATTATGTTTTGTGTTTTAGCAGGGATAGTTTTTAAGTTTTTCTCCTACTCCTCCAAAGTTGGAATGCCTGGCATGGTGGTTAAGCCTTAGGAGGTTATTAAAGTCCATAGATCAATGTATATGAACATTATAGACACTAGACTAAAGTCATATGGACATGTGCTAGGTCCCCTAGGTGTTCTTTATGTTTCAGAAAAATAAAATTTTCCCGTAAAATCAAGCCATTTTTTAATGGTTTAATTAAAAAGTTAAAAAATGTAATAAAAGTGTGGTCTAAGGGGCAATTTTGCCATGGGGGTGCTCATTTTCAAACTCAGAGCACCCACTTTACCCCTAGACCCACTTTTCTATGTATTTGAGTGATTTATTTTCATTTAATTTACTTTTTGCTCAAAAAAGTCAAAAAGTGAGTAAAAAATGAGATAATTGAGAAAAATAAAATAAAAAAATCAACTTCTAAATCAGTGGGATTTCGTCTAAGTTGAGATCAGAATTGATTGAGGAATTTTTGGAGGATATTGAGCATTTTGGGGCAGCTTTAATAAAGGGAAACTTTCTCCCATAAAAGAGGGTGCATTCCCATGAAAGGAAGGCACATTCCCATGAAAGGAGGGCGCATTCTATGAGAGGTTGAAGCTGATTTTATGGCAGCATTCAAGCTGATTTTTGGGCAACCAAATATTAGAGTCTAATCCCATAAATTTGGGAATCAATCCCTCCATCTAAGGAATTCGCCCAAGTTAAGCTAGTGCACCCTCCTCTCTCATTTGTTATAAATTGAAGGCAACCCTCTCATTGTTCTGTAGTTGGAGTTGGGATTTGAGAGCTTGCTTCATTGTAACTTATGCATAATTTTTATTGAGAAATAAAGGAGACTTTGAAGGTCACTCTTGTGCATTGCTTTTGATGAGTGGATGTACTATCTTGGTTTAATGGAGGTAATTTGTACTTAGGGTTTGTTTTGCATTGATTTCAAAGTGTAGCTCATTTGAAGGATTGGTAGCAATTTTATGAGAAAAGTTAATTCAGTTTGATAATTGTTGTAGCTTTTTATGTATGTTTGTGAAGAGATCTTACTTGCATTTTTCATTTGTTTATGAGCATGCAATACTGATTTCTTACATATATATGTCTACACTTGATCTCTAGTTTGCAAAGTTTGTGATGTGTGGGTTCTCTCAGTTGGATAAGTGAAGATCTTGCCTGTTTCTTCTATTTTTCTAACACTTGTTTTGCAGATACAGTCCCTCGGCATTCCTCAAGCAAAGCTCTGAAGCTCCTTGTTTCACCTCAAGTTTTCTCCCTTCTTCCCCTCTCTGTAATCTTTTTTTTCTGGTTATCGGTTACTATTAAAAGAGTAATAGTTGATTTACATGCTAGTTCATAATCTTAATTAGATCTGCCTGTTACTCTTAAAGATATAATCGATTTTCTTTACAAAAGCTTATCATTCTTAGATTAGATATCTTTGTTAAGCATTTTATTTTAAGTTATCAAAAGAAAAATCATCCATTTTAAAGCTTGAACTAGAATGCTTAGCTTTGAACTTAAATCTAAATCTAGCAATTAGAGTGCTTATCATTTGCTTGCATTCTCCAAGAAGCAAGCAAAGATCCCAAGGGAAGAAGCTTTTTAGCTCACTTTCCTTAGTTAATTCTGCCTTTTTATTTTTTCTTGTTTACTTAGAAAATTTCCAAGTATTTTTCTAGGTTGTCCCAAAGCACTCTTAAAGTGTTTTTGGATGTTTTCCACTAACATTTGTTTGTTGGTTTCTGTTTTTTATGAGCAGATAGAAAGGCATGTTGGCCGAATTTTCAAGATCGTAAACTTTAGAAACATTCCAGACACCTTTGTCTACAAGCAATCTTTTTCCGAAAACATTGTAAGCCTACTGAATCCTCTATTATAAAGGATCAAAGGCATTCTCAAAGAAGAGGAGTTTTGTAATAAGCGTAATAAAAGGATCAAGTGGGCTACCAGCGCCCAAACCCCCATCCCCCCAGGGGGGAACTATGTCGACTCCATTTTTGTGGTTTGTGATTTTTACTTTAGATTTTCTTTTTCGCAATTAATATAAAATCAAACTAGGAATCAAATTTACCATGTCGGATCCGTTTCAATGGCGGGCCACAAGCACACTCAGCACCTAGCTTTTCTACATTTTTTAACAATTTCCAGCTTTGAGTAATTTTATCCTTGCTTTCCCGAAGTACGGTGCCACGAAAGAGCTTGCTCAAGTAATGGAATTCGACCGGAAAAGAGACTCTTGAAACTAGATTAATCAAGTAGAAAATTTTTACTTTTATTTAAAATAAACCAACGCTTATCTTCTAGTATGCTCTGGACCGCTGCAGCACAGTCCGATCAGTTGGTCAACCAGAAAGGAAGGTAAGCATTAAATTAATAGGAAAATCCACATAAGCTAACTTTCGAAAACTTGGGAGGTCGCAGAGTGACTACCACAGAGTCAAGGGGATACTCATTAATGAGGTTTGTCCTCTCCTCGTTGGACACTTGGTAAAGCTGCTTATACGCTCAGTTTGAGAAGGAAATCTTTAGTGGGACAAACAAGAAAACACCCACTAATTAACATCACCTTAGTAATAAAATTTACCAACAGAGACACTTGTGTTATTTATTTGACACAGCAAATCACTCCATAGCACTCCAAGGCACTTTTTAGTTTTATGCATCATTACATTGGGCACTGGTCTTGTTGATTATTATCTTGTTCAATTTATGTTTGCAGAATGATGATGATGGATGTCTTACGCTGTTGAACTTTCAATTTCTATTGCTCTCATAGTTGGTGAAGTAAAATAATAGTTTTCATTTAATTAACTCCTAGATTAGTTGTTTTTATCTTTTCGTAGATTAAACACCTTAGATTTTTTCCTTTTTAGGGTCCACCCCCCTTGGCTTCGCTAAGAGTAAGCCTAGACGGAGGAGTTAAGTTTAGAGTGACAGCTCTCAACTCTGACTTGCCCCCAACGCCACACTGAACGGCTTGAAGATTTCTGTCGTGTTTTCCCAGGTGTGCATCCAAGTGGCAACAGATTTCACACTCCTAAGCAGCTTATCTCCGATCAAATATTTCACCCCATTCACTTTTATCTTTTCTTTCACAAATTTTTACACACCCATGATTGAGTGTTTCAACTTTATATATATATATATATATATAGTTTTCCTTCTTTAATTTGTTGAACCAACTTATTTGTTTTCCCCTTTTTATTTTTATTTTTATGAAACAATTGTATTTTTTATTTGGGGCCAACATATTTATTTTGTCTTGGGGGATTTTACCTTTTGTTTTGCAAATCTTCTTTCCTTATTCTTAGCTATTAGGGGCTTCTTCATTTCTTCATTCCTTCACAACATTACTTAACATCAATGGCTAATATTGACATCAATGTCAACATTATCAACAATCTCCCCCTTTGGCATTTTTGGCAATATTTAGTAAAACGAAGATTTTATACTTTTTCTTCTCTTCATTGGCTCCCACTTTCAATGAGCTCTTTTTGGAAATTTGATTTGTTTTACTGCTCTTTTCTCCCACTTTGACATCAATGGCAAAGGTTCATCTTCAACATCCTTGTTGTCCCCCCTGCCTTGTGTACTTATCCACTCCCCTTGGGCTTATGATCAACTTTGGCTTCTGTCATTTTCTTCATTTCTGCTATTATTGGCTTAGCTCCCCTTGAATTAGGGCTTCCAAGCATTCAATGATGAAACTTGAGATGGAATTTGTACATATAATTATTTCAAATCACTATTTTTGTTAGTTAATTCTTCAATTGCTCTACTCCCCCTAAAGTTGTTGCTTCTCTTAATCTATCAATTTATCAGCTCCCCCTAAGCTTGTGCTTACTCCTCTTGTCAATATGCTTCATCTACTTTTGCTGTTGGATAAGTTCATAAAATCTGCTTCAACATATTGCTCCCATTGGGGGAATTTTGAGGTCTAAAATGGGCCTCGAAACAAAAAATATACAATAAAAATCAACTTTAAAAGAACCAATCACATTCTAGAGAATGATGTCATCCATTATAATTGAGGTGGCATTGCTGGAGTTAAAGGTCCTTACTTGTCAAATTTTAAATGGTGGATGACAACCCATAGTTAACCATACTCATAATGGAAAAAATATTAATTAATTATATAGGAATATAATATATATGTACTTTAGTACTCTCAAAATACTTACTTATAAAGTAATAAAGTACTTTACCTCTTTAATTATAAAATATATTATTAATACTAAGACTTTAATTTAAATTCAAAATTCAAAATGGTGTACATTTACTTTTCTATTTACTTTTCTACAAGGTACGAATTCACATGACAAAATTCAAAATTGTTGTACTTACTTTTCTATTAGACATGACAAAATTCAAAATTGTTGTACTTACTTTTCTATTAGACATGAAATCACGTGATACATAAATTTATATTATATATATTGTTTATATAATATAATGAAAAAAAGTGTTCAAATTTTGGTATATAACATAGGATTTCTGTATTAACATAATCCCTTCAAGGTGGATTTGTTTCCCTTTTACCCATTACATAAATTTATATTATATATATTGTTTATATAATATAATGAAAAAAAGTGTTCAAATTTTGGTATATAACATAGGATTTCTGTATTAACATAATCCCTTCAAGGTGGATTTGTTTCCCTTTTACCCATTTCAAGTAAATATTCATAAAATAGAGATAGGGTGATAAAATATAAGTTCATATTATATAAGGTTTGTAGTATTATAATGAAAATGTGTTTAAAATATAATATATAATGTTTATTATATTATAACGAAAATGTATTTAAACTTTATAAAATAAATTTATATATTTATATATAATGTTTATAATATTATAATGAAAATGTTTTAAACTTTATAGGATAAATTTATATATTTGTATCTCAAAATTTGAAGTTTATATTTATTTATGGTATTTAAATTATAAATTTAAATTTTAAGGTGTTGTGTAGATTTAAATCATAATTAAATTAATTACTTTGTTTACAATTTAATTTATAGTTAGATCAATTTAATATATAGATAGATGTTTAAAAATTATTTAATAAATGTAGGTTAGATTGAGTTTTAATCAATATAAATTAGAAGTATATATAAAAACAATTATTAATGTCAACTTATTTTTATATTTAATTTAAGTTTATAATTGAAAACTAAAATATTTTAGTTTTTTTTTTATGACTACATTACTTTCATACATTTAAGGCATAAAAGTACTTATGTTTCTAGTCATAACAAAGATAGTTTTTAATTAATTTTATTTCTAGACATCTTTTCAATTCACTTAACCATAGTTACATAGATTGTAGTGCAATAGGTGAGTGTAAGTATACCTTCCCCACAAAACGACAAATTCATAATATTTTATTATATCTCTTATGAAGCCCATTTTAGACCTCAAAATTCCCCTAATGATTGGTTCATTTCATATTTCCTTTAAGTTTACTTCAAATACTACTCCAAGGGCCTTTTACAATTCATTAAGCTCATCATTGCAACTTTATGCTTCTAGGATTTCATGACTGATGCATATCACCTGCTCACTTCAATTTGGAACAGAAGAGATCATTTTGCTCATCTCCAAATCAGTTGCAAATAATGATTGGAAAATAGAGTTGTTTTTCTGCTTCATAAGAACTTACTGTCGATTGTCACAAGGAATTCCAATTTGTTCATACAACAGAGGCATTATATGTTAACCATTCATTGATGAATTTGATGAATTCATTGATGAAACTTGTACAAGTATTTGCTCTTTCAATTTTCATTTGCACTGTGGTTACCATAGTGCATGCGAACCTTCAGAGGATTTGCCAAAACATGCTGACCCAATGCCACAAAACTTGTTTCAGACATAAACGAAGCTAAAGATGACACACTTTCAGTGAAAACATGCTGACCCAATGCCACAAAACTTGTTTCAGACATAAACGAAGCTAAAGATGACACACTTCCAGTGAAAACATGCTCTCGAACACCAAGAATTGTAGGATGCCGAAGTCCATGATCAGCATAAAATTCCTCCAAAAGGTTACGTATTTTCAAAGCTTCCTCAAAGTAGTTATCCTGATTCATGTCAATAGTTTGAACATCTCCACGAGTAAAAATTATTGCATGATTTTGGTTTTTTGGCTTTCCTTCCCTAAGTAAAGGATTTCCTAGTAACTTGATTGAGTATATTTCCTTGTCTTTTCATGCACATCAACTTTTACAAGTTTTGAATAGAACTCTTTGCATATTTTTTAATCCTTGGGCTTCTCAACAATATCAATGAAGGCGACTCTAAGAGCCTCGTTCCTTTGCATTAGAAATGCAATGTCAGCAACCTCTGAGTTTCGATTTTGCTTCTGTTTACCATAGATTTGGCAGGTCACAACATATGTGAACTTCAATTCTGCTTGTGCACATGCTTCCCGTGATGACTCATACCCATGCGTACTGGTTATATTGGATTGAGGGAAGACATTCTCGATGTCATCATAGATTGGCCTTTCCATACAGCTTTCTAGCACAAATCCACTTCAGTAGTACATCATGCCCCGAACGGTTCTAGCTAATGTTTGTTCTATAAGAAGTCCATAACCGCAACTCCAAAAGATCATTTGAATTTTCTTTAAGCTCTGACACAAGTGTACCTTCATTTCAACCAATATGCTCCAGAAAATAATTCCATTCATCTCGAAAGATTTTTGAAGATAGAACACAATACAATTCCCATCTTCATTTTCTTTTTCTAATTCATTTATACTATACATAACAGTTTCCTTGTAATATGGCATAAACACACTGAATGAAAGCATTTCTTGCGCAGGTTTTGTTGGTGCCATTTTCGTGAACAAGGAATTAGTGAACAAATGTTCGGTGGCTCTTCATTACTGAAAACGTGAATGAGTATCTCTGTCATGATGGTTGCCAATATTTATGTTACTCCTTAGTGCCACTGTTCATGTGTTGATTAACCTACACATCTACCATACTGTGTCTGCGGAAACGAGCAAGCCCATCCTTTTTCTTTACAATGGAGAGATCGTCGTGATAGTTCTGCATACAATGAGACAACCAGAGCTCAGATTCAAAAGAATCTAGGGTTTGACGTTTATTTTTAGTGTGTACCCATCTGTCAACCAGTCCTGTCACCTTCACCTTACAGAATCCTTTTGGAGTTGTCATGCACACCATCGATCGTGTCACAGCTTTTGTTGAAGTGCAGGATGATGCCAAAAGTGCTTTGACACACTGGGATTTCTGTAAGAGAAATGGTTGAGTCAATTTTGCATGAGTCGGCCAACAGACATCCAACATTCAACGTTCAACTCTTCTCCAGCAGTCTCTTATCACTAGGGTTTCCCTTTTCTTAATATGAGACATCATATTCTTCAATGGGAGAAAAACTCTCCAACAGTCGACATGGATTAAGAATTTTTCATCTGGAAACTTTCACTAATGCCAACAAAGTGTTGAGCTTGTTTCTTATCATGCCATGTCGGACTAGAACCGTTGTCACTTTGGGCTTCTCCTTTCGCTCTTCCAAACGGTTTGCTTGCATATTCTCCCTCTGTTGCGACTTCGTGGATGCCCGCGTGTTCACTGCCAACGACCTGTGCGTCGCTCTCCCCGTGGAATGGACGTGTTAGGGTATCTAATATGAAATTGCAAAGGAATGAAGGTAGTGTTGATGAAATCCCTAATGCAGTGACAGTTTGCAGCTGATCACCCCATCTCTATATCCTATAGCGAATTGTCCGAATTGGCGAGTGAATTTGAGAACTTTCAATAGGAAAATACCTTTGGATTTTGTGTGCGGTTTTGGAAGGTGTACTTTGTTCAAATTTTATTGAGGGTTGATCCCTAACTTGGAACATTATTATTGACCCACATCTACACCGAATGACTACTAGATCAAGTCATTGCATATGAATCTTTGCATGGTGATATCTTGCAGAAATTAACGAAAGATGGGCGCTTTTGCATGAGGATGCGTCTAGGCTTGAAATGAATAGTGTGTGAGCAGAACTGAGGTAAAACGTCTTGTCTTTAGTTGTTTAGGGATGGTGTAAACACTTGAAATCATGGCAACCTATAGAATGCACTTTTTATGAGATCGAAACCAGTAAACATTTTGATTTACAGCGATGGAGTACATTCCTGTGGCATTTTTCCTTGTCCTTATTCGTCCTTTCATCTCCTATCCGACAGGTCCGAGGTTTTTGAGTGCCATCTCCACTTGATCACGGGTATGTGTTGCAGTTGGCTGCGTGAGGCTTTTGTAATAACACCCTTTACCTAACTCTCATCTGTTGAATGCCCTGTGTGTTGTGCATTAAAATTGTGAAATTGGGCTCTTTTTCTTGGAGATTGGAAAGCAAATGTCTTCAATTGTTTCTCTAGAAACTGTGGACGAATGTTCATGGGATTGAATCCATTCATTTTTACCGCATTACTTCCCGGTTGTGCCTGATTCAATAAGCACTTCATAGTTTTTGCACCATCTTCAACTAATTTGTGAGATCTAACATAGGATTCGTTTTCTAACAGTCGATCCATGGTGTCTCTCCCTTTGTTAAATCCCAACTCTTTGGTAAGTGTTATCACACCATAGTAGTTGAGCTACTATTCTTGCTTAGCAGATATCTGCATTTTTCATAGCTTGGATTTTACAGAGATTGGCTATGATGAGATTGTTATTTGTGATCACTCATGGATCAGAGCAGTATATTGTATCAGATTTGTGTTAGACCTTGTGCCAAGGCTGAGCCTTGAGAGCTTATAGATTTGATGACTGATGTGACCATTTTTCCATACAGTTTCAGTTCAATGCCCAGTGATTATATTGCAGCAGTGTTTCAGATATATATTGATGATTATTATGATGTGATGTGACCTGTGGACTTCTGATTATTGACTTTGGATTATTATCTTGTTGTTTTAGTCATCTTCATAGCATTGACTTGGTCTATGATTCAGGACATGGAAGTACTATTTAAAATAAAACGAAATATCTTGGATGATGTTATAAATATAAATTGGATGTATTACTTGCACACTTAGATTTTCTGACAATACTCACCGGTTTCATTGCTCTCCTGTGAGCATAGATATGGTCTTCCTTGACATTCTTGTCTGCTAGCTTAGGCACCACATTCATTTGACTCCATCCATCCATGAACTTCCTAAATTGTCTTTTACCTTTTTGACTTCCCTTCTTGACTTCTTGATACTAAGGACTTCCCCATTACTACCTCTGTGTTAGACCGCATCCATGTTTGTTTTGTGTCTCGGCTCTGAGTTGGTGACAAAGCTTGCCTTTGGTGAGCTAGATTGTATGCCTAAATCATTCTGGTCGGTTGTCCCGATGTTTGGCACTGTGCAGAACTCCACCTAGTCGCTTGAGATGTTGTTGGCTAAAACTGAAAGCTCATGTACTACTTTATATTGGAAATGTTTTATATACGCCCATGGAAACTGTAAACTCTAGAATGTGTTTTTAAACACACGTGAGTAAAGGGCAAGAGAAATGAAATGCTAAAATACTCCTCGAAGAGTATAGAAAAGGTCCAAAAAGCAAATGTTACTCAAAAGTTATATCTATTATTGCTGACCTTGTGTATGTGAATATGCCCCGGATGCAAGCTGCGATTAGTTGTGCTTCTTGGCACATGTGAAATCCCAGAGGGGTCATATAGGCCAAAGAGGCCATGGAAATGAAATGAATGATCCTAATGAACCTGGATCAGCTTGATGTGGACATGATGCCTAAGTTGAATAAGCACTCTCTAAACAACTTATCCATTTGTGAGGCACAGCCCTTCCCTTTGTTATTTTGTCCAACGCAAAGTGTAGCTTCCCCCTCTCCACGTCCAAAGTGTCACCTAGTTGAGTCTGGTCAAGTCATCCCCTTTGCCAAACCTTGTCTTAGCCTTCACCCTTAGCTAGCAATTAGACCATGTCCAATGGGTGAGTCTGTCACTGAAGCTTTTGTGCAAGTAAAATATAAATAACACTAATTATATACATGTATTAAACTGCCATGGAATGATGTTTATATTTTAATTTAAGCTGTGAATATGATCTAAAGGAACATATCTTAGTCTTTTTCATAATCTTGTTCTTGGTTATATATTGACTAGTCAAACATAGTTTGACCATGGTCATTCTTGGGATCCATGATGATGTGGGCCATGTATGCTTATGGATGATGATTGATAGTCCGACATACTCTTGTTGATGACTCCATATGGTGGACATATGCTTCAGATGATGGTTGATGCAGTTCAGCATTTTTATTATTATTTCCAGATCATCATATTTTACACTATCTGGATATGGTGGACCCTACTGTTGATGGTGGACCCTACTGTTGACCCCTCAGGTCAACCCATGGTGTATGAGTACACATTTGCAGTAGATTTGGGTCTTCTGGATCTATTGAGACACTTATCTTTCAGTTCCGGGGACTTCTGATGATGATAGATGCAGTTATCCACCTGATGACCAGTTTTGGGCATGTTGACCTAGCCTGTCCAGCAGAGGCTTGGAGGCCAGTCGTTGCCTAGGGCGTTGTGTCTGAAGGGGGTGATCCAGCCACTTGATTTCCACATTATACCCCCTTCCAGACACCGTGGTGCCATCAATTTAACAGTGCAAGCACCCTAGGTGGCAGTTTGAGCAGTTTCAGGGTTTTTCAGGAGGATTAAAAATGGAATAAAAGGGTCACTGAGGAATTCGATTTGGGCAATTGAGGCAAGGTTTTGGCATTTCGTCTTCACAGAGGTCTTCCGAGGTGAACCCCCCATCTTCCAGTCAGTTGGCATCAGTCAGTGGGGTCCACAGTGGCCACAGGAAGCCTTTTACTGCATGTCTCTCACGGATTTTGAGGATAGGATTTGATCATTTGTGATTATGTGGACATGTCATGGTCTTTTATTTTATATATTATTGTGCCATGGGGATGAGCTAGTAAGGATTGATGCCTCCTAACCCCACCATGAGCTTCTCGAGTCATGTCCACGTCATGTTTGGTGAGCCCTTGTACCTTAACCCCCTTTAGAAGATGACGTCACCCTCACTTAGTCACTTTTAGCTATGACGTCATCCCTCTTTTGAGTGATCCATGTGATAGTATGTATTGGCTCATCTTAGCGATTGATTAGATTTTGAGATCTTTTAATCTCGACCACTCATTTCAAAAAGTGGTTTTTGAGATCTAGGGTTTTGGTCTTTATTATACTATATAAGGAGGAGACCCCCCTCATTGTAAAGCACCTTTGGAGCTCTTGAAGATTGGAATAGAATACTTCTTTGTGGATCTACTTCTCTTGTCTTGATGAATTCTTTTGCACTTTGAATATACAGTATCTCTTCTATGTATCATTGTGGATCTTGGGCTACAAGTTGTTTTTCTACAGGGAGGCCAAATTGGTGAAGAGGAGGACGATTTGAAGGAGGCTATTGTTGAGGGGACTCACATATCTTGTCTTGGGTTGATCTTGGTGGAAGGGTGTATCATTATTGTATCTTTGTGACATAGTTGATGCTTTCTTTTACATCTCTTCATCATTTTCATAATTTTCTTACTTGCCTTGTTTCACTTGATCTTGTCTTGTAGGAGGAGGACGATTTGGCCATCTTTGGAGGAGGACGTTTTGGCTTGGAGCACTAGATCTCAATCTTGAATATACACATAGGGAATGCTATCAATTTGCAAAGTGGCCACAAGCATTTGAGGTATGTTCTACAAGGTATGTACCAAGATCTACTCTTCTTCTTCATTGGTCATCAAACCCTTAAAATCAAAACCCTCATTTTTCACTTTTTTCTAGATCTACTTGGATCTAGCTTGGCTTTGGGGATAATAAAAAGAACCCACCTCTATAGCATCCACAACAATTCGGATCTATAGTTTGGTGGCATTTGGCCTTCATTTGACCCTTTTCCCAAAGCACTTAGCCTTCCTTGGGTGAGGTCGCACTCCTTGGGAGGGTGAGTTTTGCTACTTCCAAAACGTGGGTAGGTGAGATCCCACTTGATTTGCATTTGTCTACCTTGATAACCTACCCCTAGTGCTTCACTTCTTTGATTTTTGCCTTGTGGGCCCCATTCCTCATTTTGTGGGTGTGCCCCACTTGGGTCATTGGGTGATGCATTTTGAATCTTAGATCTATGGAGATCTAGGTCATATTTGGGCATGCCATCGTAAACCCACCTTGATAATTGCCTAAACTACCCCGATCTACATTTTGGCATAATTTGGACTCCATTTGCCCCCTCATCTAAAGGCACTAGTCTCCCTTGGGCAATTCGCACTCCTTGGGTTAGTGGCCTTTTCCTAGATCCCATATGTGGGTGTTGTCTATCTCGTCTTAGACCATAGATCTACCTCATCTCACTCACTTAATGCCATCTCACCCCTAATCCAACCAAGTGGGCCCTATTTGGACCATTTTCCACTTTTTAAGGAGTGGGCCCCACTTGTGTATTTTCATGGTGTTAGATCTATCCATTAAGCTTCAATAAGTGGCCTTAATCATACATTGGTTGAAACACTTGTCACATCCTAAGCCTCTTCAACCACACCTAAACTCTTGGGTCCACTTAATCCAACTCACGCATTGGTTTCCGTAACCTAACTTACACATTTCCCTAGGAACCTTTGTGTTGGCTAATCGTTATTGATCGGCTAGGGTCTCCCCCTTGGTCTTGATTTGTCTTGATCTAAAGTGAAGAGTGCCTTGGTTATCGTGACTCCTAGCTTGCATTGGGAACCGTTGCATCTCTTGGGTCACCTCTTTAGTTGTCCATCTCCTCTACCGTCCCGGATGGGATACCTTTAGGGACAACTACAAGTTGTGTGATAACAGTAAGTTTAACTATAGGTCTAGTTTTCCTCGTTAGTGAGAAATTTAGTGTCTATCAACAATTTTGTGAATCCAACTCTTGTTTGAAATTTAATATACGGTGGTATCTGTAATGTACCAATCAGATATGATGATACACTAACTGACTCTCCTACAAGACTTAAGGCAAAACAGTGAGCACTAGTGACTTGACTGGTTGTAGGAAGGCAATTTCAAACAAATCTAGAAGGAATTCGGATCATGCTAGCTAAGATATCCTTGCACAATGTACTGGTACCATTAATGTTTCAAACATTAGCTAGGCTGAAGTCTACTCCAAGGCTCCTGGGCACCTCAACATATGCAAACTAGAACCTCAACTTGGCACTACTTGAGAACCAGTGGTGAAGTATTTCCACTCGGGAAGGCTTAAAAACATCAATTGACTATCAAATATGAGTTTGGGTTCCCTCCAGCAAATTTGAGAAAGTTTTGGTGAGGCTTACAAAGCAAACAAGCAAGATTGTATCTCGAGACTGCACAACTAATTCAACATCAGGATTTCCCAAACAGGGGGAGAAGGCTACGAATTCTTGGTTTCAGACATGGAACGAATTTTTTGACATGTTAAGTGATAGCAGCAACTGGAAGAAATCAATTTGGAGTTACAGAGGTTCATTAATTGCTAAAATACTGAAAACTAGTTATTTTCCATGGCAATCTAGACTAGGTGCAAGAAATTGATATGAAACTCAGACTTCTCTTTATTGAATCTGCATAATGGACTTCAGAGGTTCAACATTACATTAATGACAGCCATCAGAAGCTAGAATACATCTCATAGAAGTCTCAGGAAAGAAATACATAAGAAGAAGAATTCTCCATCATTTTCAGACCAGGAATCATCATGAATTCGAATGGGAGACTTTTCAATATCTGCAAACAAGTTTGAACTTCACTGGATCAAACTTCAAGACCTATAATAAACTCAATGATGAAGAGTGGATGTCATCATCCTCTCTGAAGAAGCAAGGGCACATCTCCCAGCTTGGACTAGGGGCACATCTCCCAAGTCAAAGAGGAAAAATAGCTCTCAATCAATTCCCAAACTGTCAAAAGATGGGCAAGTGGTGCGCAGTTCTTCTTTTATAGATTTAAGGTGACTTGTGGAGCAAGTCAACTAGGCTAAAGCGCCCTCATCGAGTGGATAAGGATAGTTTGCTTTCAAGCTTTTCTTTTTTGCTTTGCTTTTTGCTTTTGCTTTATCCTGCTTTTGCTTTTCTATCTTGCTTTTGCTTCCTGCTTTTGCTTTTCTATCCTGCTTTTTGCTTTTGGCTAATTTTTCTTGCTTTTTTGCCTTATCCTGCTTTTCTGCCTTATCCTACGTTATGTTTTTGTCTGCTTTTTTGCTTTATTTTGCTTTTCTTGAGCTTTACTGATTTTCTGCCTTGTGCCAACTTTTCTTTTCTTTCTCCTGCATTCCTAGCTTTAACTGCTTTCAGCTTTTCTTCTTGTGCAAGCTATCTCTTGGTCAAAGCTTATACACTAATGAGCCCTTGTGGATCATTATCCACTTTATTTCATTAAGATAAATATTTATTAATGAAAAATAACTTTTGTCAAGTGCATCTCAAGCTTACGGAAGTAAAATTAAATACTTTGGCAATTAATGCCTCAAAACTTAACCCCTCATTAATTAATTAATTCCAAACTATGACTAAGACCTATGGGGTTTAATGGGTGATGGTGGACCATGGTGGTATCAAAAAATGGGGACATTACAGTTTCCCATTCCCATTGTTAATAACGAATCAATGTTTTTTCTAACTTTGTCATATCCCATCTCTTTTGTCAGCTCCACCGGACTCTTCATATGTGAGAATAACAAATCAACTGCACCTCCACGGAATCTCAATTTCAAATCGTTTTAATGTAATCCAACTGCTTCATACCGTTAACGACTATTTGCAGTTTCAAATGTTTACTATTACAATATCTGACTTCCAGCGGCTGTTGTTTCTGGCATGCAGACCTTCGCTTCAGGTTGCCCATATCAAGTACATCACACTATAATTTGAAAGTTATATCTTGTCGGAATGAGACCAAGTATGTCGCTCTCGATTGTGTCCATATGGTGACTGTCTTGTTTTACCAATGCCATATCTTTCCTCCTCATTGGCTTCTGCATGCCCATCTCGCAGCAGCAAGGCATTTAATGTATGATTGCCTCGAGTTGCAAAATTTGTTTCTATCATCTCCCTCTATCATTGTGTGTTACTTGTTATCCCCTGGTGTGTTTGGGTTTCGTTTTCCTCTACGTGAGTTTATGACGAGATTATCGAGAGCTGCTGGTCTACGGTCTATCATCACTGTGTGCATTTTTTCTTTAACTTCAATATACCCTCGTAAATAATATCCCATCCATCTTTGAAATTTATTTGTAGTTGTCAGTGGCCTTTTTGCTGACAGTCTCTGTGTGTAACCTATGGATAGCATGGGCATTATTATGAGGAAAACTGTTTTTTCAGAAAAATATCTGAAATCTCCCCAGTCCTTCATCTGTTTTACTTTTCTTAGAGAAATTTTCATCATCATCAACATTGTATTCATCATCATTGTCTTGAACAATAATGCATTCCCCGTCAGAGGCTTCATAGGAAAGATTCTTAATGTCACAATCCTTCTTAGGTGTTTCTTCTGGAGATGCTCTTATTACCGTGATCAATCTTATCCTCATGTTAGTTGAAGTTCTATCCATTAGATTTCCTCCTGCACACTTTCTTCACTCTTTCATCTCTTGATGGATGATATTTAATGGGGCTTCTGCAATCCAAATCCTTATGTCCAAACTTGCTACAGTTCCAGGACTTTATAATGTACTTGGAAGAATCATATCTTCTTCTAAAGTAAGATTCACAGTTCAAAGCTTTGTGTCCATAATTATTACAGGAAAAACAGTAACCATTGAATGATGGTTCATACATGGATTTATAATTCCATCCTGATGTTGCATAACTTTTGACATTGTTCTACACCGAAGAGTATGTACTCCTTTCATTTGAAGGTTCACCAGCTTGTCTTCTTCTCTCATTCTCTCCATGTGAGAAGGATGGACCTGCTTCATTTGAATTTCCTTCAGATTTGGCTGGAGGAGATTTAGTAATCTCATTCATATCAAAGCCAATGCCTGATTTATCAAATGTGTATTTTTTCCTTCTAAGGATTTCATCCAAAGCTTTGATGCTTTTGTTGTACTTTTCATTTAACTCTTGTTATTTGACAATTCTTTTAACTTCTTCCTTGAGCTGAGTATTTTCATTTCTCAACTGATGATTTTTTTCTTTCTTTGTCTTCAATTCTTTAATTAACTTTCTTTCTTCATCACAATTAATCTTCAACCATTTCTCTAGGCCATCCCTGTCTTCTTGAATTTCTTGTCGCTGATCAACTAGTTCTTTATTTTCTTCCCTCAGTTCTGCAAGTGCCTTCTTCTAGATTGTTAATCTTGCTTGCTTGATCATTGCTAGGACTTTCCTTCCCTTGATTGCTTTCCTCTTCATCCTTTAATTTATTGTTCAAACGTTCCATCTTTTTGTCTTGCTTCTTGACAAGTTTTGTTAGGTCATAAATTTCTTCAAGGGTTGCCTCTAATTCCGCTTCTAAATCAACTACTGCTTCTTCTTCATCCTCACTTTCTTCCTTTGTATTGTCCTTGACTTTGGATTGCTTCTTGTCTTCTAGGGCTAGGAACAAGATCTCATTTCTTCCTTCACATGCACTATCGTCTTCTTCATCATCATCATCTGAAGATTCTTCCCATGTCTTGGTGTAAACTTTTCTTTGTGGGATAGTCTTCCGTACAGTAATTCCCTTTTGGCTTGTCCTCAAACTTTTCTTTAAAAGGACACTTAGCTACAAAATGTCCAATCTTTCCACACTTAAAACATTTCAAAGGTAGCTTGCCTTTGTATTACCTATTCCTCATTTTGGCTTCCTCACGAAGTTGGACATTTCTTCATCAGATTCTTCATTTGAATGTGGAGACGAATAAGAAGGGACATTCTTCTTATTAATTGCTTTAAATGCTGCTTCTTCGGGAGTTGGATCCTCAATCCTCATTTCATAAGCTGTGAGAATTCCTCATTTTCTTTAAATTCCTCATTTCTTCTATTGCACACACTTTGGGGTTGAATCTCATAGGTAAATTCTATAATACCTTTTGGACTATCACCTTTTCATCAATATCTTCACCAAGTCCTCTAATTGTATTCACTACTTCATCAATTCTCTAAAAGTATGTTGCAAAAGTTTCTTCTTCCACATCTTTAAGGCTTCAAACTTGCCTCTAAATCTCTGCAATTTTGCTCCTTGAATCTTTGCATCTCCTTGATAAATGTTTCTGAGTCTATCCCACATTTCTTTTGCAGTTTCATAGTGCATTACTTTTACAAATTCTGTCTCGGCTAGACCACTGAGGATTGCATTCATTGCCTTAGCATTTTGCTCACTTTCTTTCTTTCCTGCTTGATCTTCTGGTGGATCTTCTGGTTCTTTGTTGCCATTGACTACACTGCTCCATACATCAAATCCTAATTCCATCAAGTAAGTTTTAATTCTTTTACTCCAAAACACATAATTTGTCCCATCAAATAATGGAGCCTTGTTTGTAGAGAATCCTTCACAAGTAGCCAGGTGTGTTCTTTAGGATCTCCTTCAATTTGGTTAGACTAGTATGAAAGCCTACTCTAATACCAATTGTTGAACACACTACAAACACTGAGAGGGGGGGTGAATCAGTGTCCTGCACTTTAACTATTTTTCCTTTCGATCTAAACACATTTATGCATTCATCAACAGTGAGCATTCATTAACCACTCAATGCAAGTGACCATCACATCAACAAATATTACAAAAGTAGACAAGATATATATATGAAATTCAATAATGTATATTGATAACCCAATAGATTACATCAAATTGGTGATCATCTCAGTCTTCTGGTCAACCTTGATTAGTGGTAATTTCTAATTGTCTTCTGACCTCTTCTTAGCCTCTAATGATGGTAAACCACCATTTATATTCTGCCCATAAACAGTATTCCCCAATGTTTATCCTTCTTAGCCCACAAGCAATGGTTTCCCACTACTTATTCTGCTTAGCCCACAAACAGTGCTTCCCACATGAAATGGTTGCCTCACTGTTAACTTCTGCCCACGAACTTCTGCTCACAAAAAGCTCTACTTTAATCAATCTATTTATAGCTTTCTTGTTTGCAATCAAGTCTTCATCAAGAGTGCCACTTAGATCTGCCAATAAATCTCTGCCTTTTGTATTTACAAATTTCAGACTAGATCAACAAGTTGTTGATCTCACACTCCTATGCAGCTTATCTCTGATCAAATATTTCACCCCTTTCACTTTTATCTTTTCTTTCACACTTTCTACACACCCATGTTTGAGCATTTCAACTTATTTACAAATTTCAGACTAGATCAACAAGTCGTTGATCTCACACTCCTATGCAGCTTATCTCTGATCAAATATTTCACCCCATTCACTTTTATCTTTTCTTTCACACTTTTTACACACCCATGTTTGAGCATTTCAACTTTAGATATATATATATAGTTTTCCTTCTTTAATTTGTTGAGCCGACCTATTTGTTTTCTCCTTTTTATTTTTATTTTTATGAAACATATTGTATTTTTTATTTGGGGCCGACATATTTGTTTTGTCTAAGGGGCTTTTACCTTTTGTTTGGCAAATCTTCATTCCTTATTCTTAGCTATTAGGGACTTCTTCACTTCTTCATTTCTTCACAGCATTACTTGACATCAATGGCTAATATTGACATCAATGACAACATTATCAACACAAGTAAGAGGAAGTGCTGGCAAATTTTCAAGATTTTAGAGTCTTAGACCATCCAAGGCACCAAGGACATCCCTGCTTCATCCCAAGTCAAATCTTAAACTTGTAAGCCTTTTGTGATCCTGACTTATAAAGGACCACAGGAATCCTCCATAAGATTGTACAAGAATCAAAATAAAAGAAAATCAGGTGGGATACCCAGCACCCACATCTCATCCCCCATAACGGGATTCAGGTCATTTTTCTGTGGCGTGAAGTTTTTCTAACTTTTTTCCCTTTCTGCTTTAAGTTAGATTAATTAAGTTAAAATTAACCATTTGTTGGTTCCAATTCAACGTCTGACCACAAACTCACTTGGTATTTGGATTTCTCATTATTGTAGCAGTTGCACTCACAACACCTAGTTTAATTTTCGCATTTAAATTTTGCTTAGATTAAATCACCTTAGCACTCACTACATTTAGTTTAATCGTTTTATTTTATTCCATTTCGGCAGAGAAATTGAATCTTGGCTTTATCCCCCAATATGCTTTTGTGACCATCGCAGGCTTGCCTGATATTTGGTTAACTATCAGAAAGGGGATATTAGCGACTAGTACTAATAGGGAAATCCATTAACAACTTCTTTTACAAGTGAAGAGTTACATTGAACTTACTACGGAGTCAAGCGGTGTCAAAAGCAGACTTTACGCCTCCCCCCTGTTGGACACCTGGTATTGTTGCATTGTACTCGCTTAGCAAATAAATCCGAAGTGGGCCAAATCCTTAGATAGTTTCTTTTCTGCAATTTACATGCTCAGGTACAATCTCAGTATCAATCAACCCACTCCTAATCCACTCATCATAATAATTTAAAATTGGTCAAGAAGCACTACAAAAGATTTCCTTTTCAACAGCATATACTTAATTCACGAAGGCACTAGTCTACTTTACAATCCTTTTTTGCTTAAATCAATTATGTGTCATAATCGATTATCTAGTGTGCCGCTATATTAAAATTCATTGTTGTTTCTCTCTTGTTTCAGCATTTTCAAACTCGTAGATTTACTTTAATGCTTTAGCTTAATCAGCCTTAGCTTTAATAATAAACCAACAAGCCTCTTACAATACTTTCACAACCCTACACAGCAATCGCACTCATTCTCGGCACATCTTTTCATTTTATGGTTAAATCAATTTATAAAATGTCGTGAATGCATCTTTTATCAATCGTGTGTAGTGTTGAATAACTAAATTAAATATTTGCAAACGATGTCCTGTTAGTTATTTTTTCCATCTTGTCATTATTCACTCCTAGAATAGCTTTTATTTCATTGTTATAGTTTAAAATCCTTAGTTATTCTTATAGGGACCACCCCCCTTGGCTTCGCTAGGAGTAAGCCTAGACAGAGGAGTCGAGTAATCAGGTGACAACACTTGACTCTCACTTGCCCCCAAGGACACACCAAGCGGATTGAAAGTTTCCTGGCGCGTTTCCCCCCAGGTGTGTATTAGGCGGCAACATTTTGGCAACGTTGCTAGGGATAAATCTTTTTATTCCCCGGTTACAACTTTTGTTTTCTCCTTTTTTGTTTTTACTTTGTTTGATGAATGTTTAGAGTAGATCTTTTTATTTTCATCTCGCAACTCCACTAACCTTTTTTGAGTTTTGTAATTTTTCAAAGAAAAGCAAAAATTTTGAATTTTTGTGAGTATTTTAAATGCATATTTTTATTCTCACATGGCAACTCCATTGAAGGGATAAAACCGTTGTATCTCATATTTTGTTGAGATTTGTGTGTGTAGATGAGCCCATACAAATACATAAAATTTTAAAGCTCATTGTTGGACATCTATGTTCTTTCAGTACTTAAGATTCTCCTTGATCAGTTCAAACCGAGGTCTGAATTATTATGATATGGATATTAAGAGAAGAGAAATTGTTGCTCGGATCTCCCTTGCATATCCGCCCATTGATTACTTTAAAATTCCAGGCTTTCCTAATAAGTTTGAGGGTGAAAAGACATCTTATCCCCTTCCTATGTTTTATCGTCGGGATGAGGATTATTCAGCGAGATTCCATGTTATGACATTCTTTGCACAAATGAGTGAATATAACATACGCCATAAAGATCATATGATACAGATGTTTGCTTATTCTTTGCAAGGGGATGCTTCATGTTGGTTTTCTGAGGGACTTCCTGATAAATCTATTACTTCCCTCATTAACTTCTTTGAGACATTTTTGAGGCAGTGGATATATATGATCATATTGGGTTATTTGATATTGAATTATACATTAGAAACACTCTTGCTTACTTCTTTCCTTCAAAAGAATTTCATAAGGAAGAGCCTGAGTTATCCAATGTCAACATGATGTATGACACGCCATTTTCAGAGACTCGTGTTGATCCCATTGAAGAACAGCATGAGGAACCATTCATTGAAGATATTATTTAAGACTCTCCTCATGTTACCTCAACAGAAAATGTTGAAGAGTGGTAATTTTTTCAAGACTATTTCAATGATGATGATCACATTTATACTTTTGATCCACCTCCAGAAGAAACCATTGCGGAAGCCCATATTGAAATTCATGAAGAAGTTTGCAATGTGTATAATGATGATGGTTTGGAAGGTTTCCTTCCTTGTGACCTTTTTTCTGAAAATGAGGATTATGAGAATGAAGAAGACGAATATAGCCTGGATCATGATATGAGTGATAAAGAGTCCCTCATGACTGATATAGATGTTGATGATAACTGGACATTTATAGAGAGCCTCATCTATGCCATGTATGAAGAAGTAAATGATGAGCTAGAATCCTTTGAGAGCATAATTGAGAATCCCATATATGACATATCAGAAGAAAGAGAGTTTAAGTTAGAAGCTCTTGATAATTTTATTGAAAATCCCATTTATGAGGTGTTCAAAGAAGGAAGCATGGACCTTAAGACCTTGGGATATCTTTGCATGGAGAAGGAGCATGAAACCTTTTTATATAATCAATATGATCCATGCATGAGCACCAACAATAAAGACCTAAAGAAGCAGTGTAGTAAAGAATCAGATCAGATACAGCTTATTGAAGAGCGGTCTCAGCCATTGTCTCTGCATACAGAGATTGATTATGATTTGGAGCAGTATGATTTGGAGCAGCTTGGGGCTTATACTTTCACGGAAAGTTACTATCAGAAGAGCCCTTCATATCAGTATGATGAGTTACTTGGACTGCCTTATCATTATGAGTTTTTTCTCAGCCCTATCTTGTCATGGATAGAAGAGGCCTGCAGGAGGACTTACCATGTGAGGAAGCACTTCAAAGATCTATCACATACTTATGATTTCCCATCCAACCCTCCCATCCAGAATATACAGGAAGTTTTGCACTTTCTAATAAGCATGTCCTTGCTTTGGCTGGTAACCAAAGACAAGGTAAAAAATTATTATATTGATGACATGCTTAGATGGTTACATTGGATTTATGATTACACTTAGCATTTTCCTTTATATCATGCTTAGAGTAGGAAAATGAGATCCTCAAAGTGAGCATTTACTTTATACATTTATTTCCAGTTCTTAGGAATAATAACGTTTTTCTTTAGTTAGCTTTAGTTTTTATGAATAAATGCAATTTGTGATTCATTGGTTTCTTCATAAAACTTGTGCTACTGAAGGTTTTTCTTGTCAAAGTTGAGATGTTTTTACAGGTTGTATAAACTAGAGATTTTGGTGTTCTCGCATCCTCTCCCTTCCTGAAGACCAGATCGAGCACACGTCCCACAGTTGGAGCCAGATGTTATCTGCTAAGTTGCACTTAGGTGATTTCAAGTGAGCCTGTGAAGATAGAACAAGTCTACTTGTTCATAATCAGAAGATCAGAAGTCCTAGCATGCCACCCTAGCCCATTTTTTATATTTTTTTAATAAAATCACATATCCATTCCCTGCGGGGAAATTGTATAAAATGTCATAGCATGATGGTTTTGTAAAGGACTCGGCTTTCCTAGGACTTAGTTATCAGTCTGACTAGCCCAGAGTGTTTTTTCCCTTGTCAATTATATGTTGTTGAATAAATGACATATAATTTTCGAGTTTTTCACTCGTACCTCCTAAGTTGGGGTGGTTGGCATGATTTCACGGTCTTAGGAAGTTATTAGAGTTCAGGTGTCAATGTATATTACCATGCTAGATATTAAAATTGAGTCATATGGACATGTGCTAGGCCCCCCTAAATTTTTTTTTAAATTATGAGAAAAATATTTATTCCCAAAAAAATTAGACTATTTTTTAATAGTTTAATTGAAAAAATTAAAAATGTAATAAAAGTATGGTTTGTGGGCATAATTTGTCAAGTGGATGCTTGTTTTCTAAGCCAGAGCATCCACTAAACCCATAAACCCACTTATCCAAAGTTTTGAGTAACTATTTATCTCAGAAAATAATATTTACTCAAGAAACCCAAAAAGACCAATTTAATTGGCAAAAAAGACATAATAAGGACAAAATCTCAATCCCACGGATCAAGGAAATGTGTTGGAATCAAATCTCCTTTGATTGGCAATCAAATCAGGGAGAATATTGAACAAATAAATGATGATTTGATTGAAGATTGGAGATCCACCAAAGGGGGGGCGAATTTGTGGTTGGAGAGGTGTCAAGTGGAGGTTGGAGAGGTGTCAAGTGGAGGTTGAAAAGTGTCAAATGGTTGGAGAAAGGTGTCATTAACCTCCCCAAACCTCTCACATGTGTCAGCAAGCCTTTTCCAAGCGTATGAACTCATTTCTCCAAGTGCCAAAGATGATTTCTCTTGGTTTTGCTATATAATGAGGCTTCATTCTCTCATTGAAAAGAGTTGGAGTTGTGGAGAAGAGTAGTCTTGCTATTTGTAATTGTCTTATGCTTTGCATTGTTGGAATAAAGAGTTCAAGCTTTGGAGGCTCATTGGTGTAGTGTCTTTGTGTTGGATGATCATGGCCATGCATGTTTGAGGTAACTTGTATTTAATTAAATTCTTCTTGCAACTTTGTATGGTGAATCTAGCTTTGGTAGGATTGTTCTCAATTGATAGGAATGAATCATTTAATAAGTTTATTTCTTGGTTCATTTTGCTCATATATGTTGAAGAATATAGATCTAGCATCTTAATAAGTTTATTATTATACTTCTAGTTTTTCTCATACATGTGTAGCTAGATCTCACAAACTTTGTTGCAAGTATCTTTTGAAATAGCTACAGGTAACCTTGGATTGGAGCTTGAACAAGCTTGTTCTCCCTCTCTCCAAGCTTTCATGTGGCTTAGTCCAATTGCATTCCACCAAAAAGTTTCTACAAGAACTCTATCTGGCATCAAGATCTTTTCTCCTTCTCTTTCTCCTCTTAAAGCAATATTTTATCCTTGGTTACTTGCTAGACTTATAGACCTATGCTTCAGAATTCAATTACTAAGTAGATCTGATTTATGAGTTTAGTTTATGCTTAGATCTAATGTCCTTTCGAAGTTTTATCATAAAAAGTAGATCTAGCTAGGAAGCTATTTCATTTTGCAAGTTCTTTCAAAGTACAATTTTTATCTTGCATATTAAATAGATTCTTTTGGGTTTAATAGATAGATCTAGCAAAGTTAAAGTGCTTCATTGGCTGCCCTCAAAAGCAAGCCAAGATCCTCAAAAGGAAGCCAAGATCCTCAAAAGGACTTGTCCTTTTGAGTCATTTTCATTCAATTTTTTCAAGTACATTAGCCTAGATTTTTCCATAACTTTTGTAGTTGTCCATATCACTTTTAAAAGTGATTTTTGGCATTTTCTAACACTAATTTGTTCACTGTCCTAAATTGGTTTGTAGTAGGTTTTTGGACTTTAGTGGCAAAAAATCGAGTTCGAGGCCAAACCAAAGCTTCCCGGAGCTTCCTAATTTCATTGGGCAATTTACACTTGTATTTTTGTAAGTTTTTTGGATCTAGATCTGTAAAGATCCAAAGCATTTCATTCTTCCAATTTCATTGTAAATCATAAATAAAAAGAGCACAGCAGGCAATTCCAGGCCCTGGCCCCAATCCCTCCATGGGTGATTCACCATTTTTTACCTTTTTTTTTCATTTTTTTATCTAGATTAGTTTTCCTTATGTTTTAGTAATTAAACAACATCACAAAGCACACAAAAACATCCTCAAAGGACTCATTACAATCAATTTATCCATCTTTCATTTTTGGTGCTACAATTACAATTGTTCCTAAAATACAAACTAAAATTTACCCTCCTTGCTCTCCCGAAGTACTCCACCATTTTGGTGTGAAGAAAAGATACACTTGGGTTTTATTTTAGCTTAATCATCCACTTTCAATACTTAATAAAATGAACCAACGCTCCAAGCCCAAAGTATGCTCTTGACCGCTGCAGCATAGTCTAAACAGTTTGGCTCAACCAGAAACGAGTGCAAGGCATTTAGTTTTAATAGGGAAATCCAATCGAACAAAATTCTAAGAACTCGGGAGGTTGCATGGGCGGAAACTATAGAGTCAGCAAGCTACTTTAAGAAGGTTCATCCTCGCCTGGTTGGACACTTGGTGAAGCTGCTATAGCACTCAGTTCGAAGGGTTAGGTCTCCTTTGGGCCAAACCAAGAATTTTACCCACTCTTTAATATCCATTAATAAATTTAAAATAAACCAACAAACCTCTTGCAATACTTTCACAACCCTACACAGTAATCGCACTCATTCTCGGCACTAGTCATCTTTTCATTTTATGGTTAAATCAATTTATAAAATGTCGTGAATGCATCTTTTATCAATCATGTGTAGTGTTGAATAACTAAATTAAATATTTGCAAACGATGTCCTGTTAGTTATTTTTTCCATCTTGTCATTATTCACTCCTAGAATAGCTTTTCTTTCATTGTTGTAGTTTAAAAGCCTTAGTTATTCTTATAGGGACCACCCCCCTTGGCTTCGCTAGGAGTAAGCCTAGACGGAGGAGTCGAGTAATCAGGTGACAGCACTTGATTCTCACTTGCCCCCAAGGACACACCGAGCGGCTTGAAGGTTTCCTTCTGCGTTTCCCCCCAGGTGTGTATTAGGCGGTAATAGGGACCACCCCCCTTGGCTTCGCTAGGAGTTGGCCTAGATAGAGGAATCAAGTTTCAAGTGACAGTACTTGACTCGTGACTTGCCCCCAAGGATGCACTCAGTGGCTTGAAATTTTTTGCCACATTACCCGAGGCGCATACCAGGCGGAAACAAATCAGTTGACCAAGTTCGTGCACTTCTTCGCCATTTCCTCAAAGTATTCAGTATCACAAGTGGCATAATTGTTTTTCAGGGAGGTGTTCAAACTTCAGACTCCATGGGTTGTCGAAGTTCATTGTCAGTGACAAGGATAGCATGTTTCTCAATGCATTTTGGAAGGAGTTGTTTACATTGGCGGTTCAAAGTTGACACCCAACACCAGTTATCAGCCCCAGCCGGACGGCTATACAGAGATTGTGAACAAATGGTTTGAGGGGTATGTGCGCAACTATGTGTCAGGACAGCAGAGAACATGGGTTAAATGGTTGCACCTGGGAGAACATTGCTACAATAACACTTACGATATGTCCATTAATATGACCCCATTCTGAGCATTGTATGGATCTGATGCTCTTTCATTTGTGGACATGGCGTTTGGGGATAGCAGGGCTCCCAAAGCCAAAGATTGGATACGGGAGAACCAAGATATCCTTAGGGTCCTTAAGGATAATCTGCAGGCAGCCCAAAACCAGCAGAAGATATATGCAGACAGGCACAGGATTGAGCGCAATTTCAAGGTAGGAGACTTGGTTTTCTAAGATTTCAGCCATATAAACAGTCTTCTTTGAAAAAAAATGGTGTAGAGAAGTTGAAGCCCTGCTTTTATGGTCCCTGTAGGGTGATTCAGAGAGTTGGGGAAGTAGCTTACAAGCATGAGCAGCTAGAGGAGAGCAAGATTCACAATGTCTTTCATGTGTTGTGCCTCAAGAAGGTAGTTGGGCAGCAAGTTATTACTTCAACAAAGTTACCCCCACTGGATGAGGAGGGCCAATTATCACTCATTCCTAAGGAGTTCTTGGATCTCAGGTAGAGGATATAGAGGAGCAAAGTGATCGAGGAGTATCTTGTTAGGTGGAGAGACTTGCCAGTAGAGGATGTTACTTCGGAGGAAGATCAGATCTTGCAACATTCTGGTTTGCAGTTGCTTGAGGACAAGCAATCTCGAGAAGGGAGAATTGTAATGTCCCTTTCCGAATGATCACTCCAGGGGATGACCTATTAGCCTATTTAATTCCCATAGGCTATAGTCGACGAAAAAGGGAATTAATGAATTAATTAATGTCACTCAGGCAAAAAGTAACACTATAAAGTGACATTGAGTAATTAATTGAAAGAAAGGACTTTATAAAAGTCACTTTTATCTAATAAAGGCGAAAAAGGCTAAAAGTGGCCAAAAAGGGCAAATCGATCCCTTCTTTCATTTATTCATGACTTATTTTCGAAGAAAAAAAATTGAGAGCTCTTGCAACTTTTGGCTCTTGGGACAGAAACCCTAATAGAAAAATTGGTTTCAATGGTCAAACTATCCACCTTAGCTGATTGTAAGAAGGGAGATCACTCAGATCTCTTCATTGTGCTTCATTGCCGTGAGAAGGAAACAAGTTTTCTTGTAGATTTGAGGAGCTTTGCTGAGTTCCGTACATCTCATTGAAGAGGGGGCACACCTGTTTCACAGGACGAGTGGTCTAGGAGAAGACCAAATCGATTTTTGCATTTTTCTGTCCTAGTTCGTTGCCACCACTATTATGAAGAGAGGTCGTGGCATTGGTTGAGCACTGGAGTTTAAAGAGGGGGCATTTCAAATCAAATATTGTGGGGGTTTGGAGGCTGCAATATTTATTGCAGGGCAAGTTGCTCATCCTTGACAAAGCGCTGATTTTGTTGATGGAAAAAGAAGATGGTGGGTGTTGTTGGAGGGCGCAGGGCTTAGTTCTCCTATTTCCATTCAGATCGTTGTTATTTACTTTTGGAGAAGAGGCCATATTACTGTTGAGCATACTCATTCCTGTTTACATGCTGGCTATACCACATTTCAATGAAGTCGTGGGGTCCAAGAAGGGGGTCTCTCCAGACCAAAGAGCTGTACCTGTTGCTAACCTATAGATCTGATATTGTAACATTAAAACAGCTTATTTGGTAAGACTGTATAGCTGTTAGCTGATAAGAACGCAGTCACCTACAGCAGTCAGACATTCACGGAGGGAATGCTAAAGTGATTATTCCCAGGTCAGGGAACAAACAAATCTGATTTTATACATGTTGAGTTTATTTGTTTTTATAACAGTTGGATGAGATCTTAGTACATGGCACATGCTTGAAATGTAATGCTTACTTTTATGGTAGTGAGATCAATAAATTCCAGTTTGTGCCATACATTGTGATATTTGTGAACTGTTTGACAAAATCTCTAAACCAGAAAGCATTAAAACATAACAGCAGTCCATACAAAACATATCAGCAGTTAATGAGATCATACAGTGGTTTGTAATGCAACTGTTTGTTGAAAGTCCTAAACCAACTAAGCACTAAACACATCAAAAGACTGGTGAGGGGTTACTACATACTTCAGCTTTTAGATGCCAATAGGGCACCTCCAAACGTCATTTTCAATCTTTTTGAATTAATAGGCTTTAATTTATGGATTTTTCCTAAGGTGAGAATAAAAAGCCTAAGTCAAATTTTAATTATTTGGAGCAGCCTGTTACTGGATATATCAAATTGGCATATGGCTTGGTTTTGATTGGTATGGCATATTGGAACATCAAGGAACCCATCCAAGGCAACTTCTATGAATTTTGAGCAAGAATTATTGAAGATCAAATTAATAGGAAATAATTAATCAAACTCTCTAAGGTTTGATTTAAAAATTTCCCAAGTTAAAAATACATGGCAACGGAAGTCTAATGGGGAAGATAATCACTTGGGTTCTCATGAAATGGTGATCTAATGATAAAGTGACCACTTCCTAGTGACTAATTTCATGTCTTGACCACATTCCAGCTTGCCATCACTAAAGGTGGCACACTCTTCACCAAAGGGGGTGCACTTAGTAAATTTTTCAGCAATTTGGCATTTGTATCACTTCCAAATCAGCATATGGAGTGGCAAGGGGTCCCACATGACATCCCACTCCAGCAATCAAGTTATTATTTTGTAAATTTTCTTATGTAACATGGGCTTCATGAGGCAATTTGCCCCCCTCTAGCAAAAGCAATTTCAAGTAAATTTTTAAATGTAAAATGTAATGATAAATTTCAGTCGTTTATTTCGCTTATGAGGGATTTAAATTTTTAATATCAGCCCTCAATCCTTGTGGATTACGGTTGTATCTTAGCCCCACTCATTCTATAAGAAAGAGAGTGATTTATTTTGTAAATGAGGAGAATTTTATGTTTAATGAAACTCAGAGATTTTGCAGTCATTCTATTCTATCTTATGAGCTCTTGTCAATGGTGTAATGAGATTTCAGCTCTTGATCTCTGTCTGGTAGATTCTTGTTGATGGTTTAGGGTCTTCGTAACTGAGGTGATATCTATGGTATTTACCATCTTCATTGTGGGTTTAGATCTCAGACCATGCCTCACTTTTGAGATTTAGTTAGAGAAGTAACTCTCTTGTAGTAAATCGATCTGCATACTTCACTACAGATTTTTATTTCTCTTTCCCATGTATGAAATCTAATTTGTCAAGTGGATCGATTTGCTGATCTTGCACCGTCATTTTGACTTCTTGATCTCAGATTTGTTTATCTTGCAGGTTGAAGCAGGGATCTTCAAGGGCGCATCTAAGTTTTGGAGGTCTTTTGGATAGTTTGGCAACCTCCTGAGGCTCATCACTCATCCATCAAAGGCACTTTTACATGAGGGGCGAGCAGACTCCATAACCAAGCGACTAAGGCACTGGATCCAAGTTTTTATTCTGGGTTTTCTCCCAACTTATATTTTCTCATCTCAGAGTTTTGTTTAGTTTAACTCATTCCAAAGTTCATAGGTTGTTAGTATAGTTTGCATTTTAGCCATATAGTACATTAAAAATCTGCATCTAAAATCATAAAAAGAAGAAAAAGAGACTTAGAGAGAACCCCCTAGAGAAGGCATCAGTTATAATTTAGCAATGTTGCACGACTCGGACTCGGCAAAGACTCAGCTGGCATATGACTCGTGGACTTGGGAAAAACTCGGGGAAGACTCGGGACAGACTCGGCAAGACTCGGCAAATAGGAAAAAAAATAAAAAATATTGTACATTTTGAAAAAAAAAGTTAAAAGCATTTCCAATCCATATAAACTCTAAAATTACAATTTCCACTCATTTAAAATGCAATAAAAATTTAAAATTTAAAATAAAAACAATAAAAAAATGCAATTTCCACTTTATAGTTTAAATTTAAACAATTTCCACTTTAAACTATTATGGAAATGCTTTAAAATTTAGACAATTTCCAAAATGCAATAAAAACTTAAAATTTTAAATAATAGAAATTAATTATATTAAAATAAAAAAATATAATAACAAAATATATAACAAAAATAAATAATAAATAATATAAACAAAAAATATAAATAAAAAAACTATGTAACAAAAACTATATAATAAAAAATATAAATCAATATAAGCTATATAATAAAAACTATATAACAAACCAAAATTTTTATGGACATTAGTCAAAATAAAAAGTGGACTTTACCCAAAACTATGGCCCGACTATGGTAAGTCCACTGTCCATAGTCGGGCCATAGTTCCGTTGTGGACTTATCCTAGGACCGAAACTATGGACAGTAGTTCCGTTTTGGACTTGCAACAAAAAAAAGCAAAATAAAAACAATGGACAGTAGACATCGCCGGAACGGAGCCGGCCCGAACTGCACCCGCGGCAATAATTTTGGCGTCTGTCCACCCTTTTTCCTTCGCGCGGGCCTGTTGCCGGGTTCCACGAGTCCTCTGCCGGTGATTGCCGGTGAGTGGGCGAAGCCGGCCCAAACTGCACCTGCGGCAATAATTTTGGCGTCCGTCCACCCTTTTTCCTTCGCGCGGGCTTGTTGTCGGGTTCCACGAGTCCTCTGTCGGTGAGTGGGCGAGTCCTTGGCCGAGTCTTTGCTGATTACACGGTGTGGGAGGTCGCTCGGGTAGACTTGCGAGTCCCCGGCGAGTGGTGCCTAGGACCCTCAAAAAAAATTTCAAAAAAATTTTACCGGGTCCTCCGGTTTTGGGTTTTTAATTATTTTTTAAATTTTAATAAATTTCTCTATAGTTTAAATGGAGAAATTTCATTTTGTAATATGTCAGTAATCCGGGATCTGAATTCAGTGATTGAAGGCTTGAACCTTAAGCCAAAAATCATTCATGATCCCCGGACCACCTAACCCTAAGTTTCAGACAATTATTTGGCCTCATAATTAATATTTTCTCAAAAAATCAAAAATATTAATTAAAATATTCAAAAAATAATAAATTGGAGATAATTTAAATCTCTCCAAAAAAGGCCAAATTGAATAAAGTAAAAGTCAAAATGACATGGAAAAAAGCATTTATGATGATTGGAATCTTCACCCACCTGATTCAGATCAGTTTCGAAGCACTGTGAGTGATCTATAGTTGAGAAATTCGCCCTCTCCTTTAGCTTGACATTTTTGTGATGTGGAGGATTGCTATTTGATGGATGGAGTTTGCAAGAAGGGATGGGGAGTGCCTTGCCTAGGTGGAGGCCACCTCCCCACCCTAATTCATTGCAAACTCGAGTTAGTTGGTATGTTATCACTCCAAGCCGCATTTTGATTGGTTAGTGACTGGAATTTGGAATCTTGTCAAGTATTATTGGCTCCCTTAGTGCCAAATTCGAATTAGGGTTTTAGCTTAGTTATTTTGCTATAAAGAGAGGCCATTTTGGCTCTCTTATGATGGATTTTTAGCAAAGAAACTCTAGTGGATTGTAATTCATTTTCAAGATTAATAAAGTTGAGACTTTGGAGGTCAAACTGTGGACGCTCTTGGTGGCCATACTTCACCCAATAAACAAGGTGATATTGTGTAATGTTTTATGCTTATGATTTTTAAGTTATAGATCTTTGTTTCAAGAGGGCTAACAATCTAGCACAAGTAAACAAATCTATCTCTTTTCACTTGAGTGTAATTTTTTTTGCAGGTATCTTCCAATGCATTGGGTTTTTTGTAGGTACACCTTCACTTTGCATATGACAACAAACTCTCAAGCTTCATAAACGAGAGCAAAGAGTTCTTGCTCACTCCATCACTTTTCAAAACACAACTTTGGTTACTTGGTTCCTTGGGCTTATCTCTTCAAGCTCTCCACTCTCTCCAGCTTCTTGGTTGCACACTGTCCACTGTCCATTCTCTTGGACTGTCCGCTGCCCACTGTCCATTTTATATGCTGTCCACTGTCCATTCCATACGCTGCCCACTCTCCATCCCTTCTCCCATCTGTCCACCTTTTTGGCTGCCCACTGTCCATTGTCCATTCCCTTGGACTGTCCATTGTCCACTTTTTGGACAGCCCCCTCCTCTCATCTCCCATCTTCAAAAAAGACACAAGCAAACAAACAAAAGGTTAAAGTGTAAGCTTGGTTAGTAGTAGATTTTTGTTCATTGTTAGACTCAATTTTTTTTTTATTAGTTAAATCTTAAGTTTTGCATGTGTCATTAGAGTTAAATTTTTCTTATACTTTAGATCTCATACTTGGAAATAACTCAGAACTTTAAAAGCCCTGTTAAGTAGGCCCTAGTTTCATACTTTGAAAAATAGCATAGGCATATTAAGTTTCATTGTAGAAGTGCATTTCATTTTTAGTGCTTAGACTCTAATTGCATTTAGTCTCTTATTTGTAAGGCTTAGATCAAGTTTATTTTTAAGATTGATTTTGTTTTCTATACTAATGCTAATGGGTGCATGAGTCTTTTTTTATTTTTGTTTATTGCAAGTTTTGAGAAAAGAACTAATTGTTGAGAAGGGAAGTATGAGCAAGTTTTGAAATAAAACCACTTGGAGATATCCCAAAGAAGAAGAGCAATACACCAGAAGAAGATCCAAAACAAATGATGATGATGTTAACCAAGAAGATCTAGAACTTTCAATCTCCTTTTGTAAAAGAAGTCATAAGACTCTTTGTTCCAAGTACTTTTCATTTCCAGTTTCTCACTTTGGTTGAAATTCCTCAATACTTGTAATCGTTTAATAAGAAGTTAAGTGGAGGAGTCCTCCACTCTTTTGGGTTTTTCTTCCTCATTTGGGGAAGAGTCTTGTGTTTTCTAGTTTAGATCTCTCATTTCATGCTTTAGAGTAGCTTAATATTTCATTTTTGTACTCCATTTCCAAGTTTTGACTAGAGTAAGCTAACTTTGGGATTGCATCCCAAAGGCCACATAACTTTGTGGTAGCTTCTCGTTCCCCATTAGCCTCCTTGCCGAAGTTCTAGCTAGCTGGAAAGTCTCAAGGACTAGTGGTTCTTAGTGATCGACCTTGTTCGGAGGTAGATCCCACTTTTAGATTAACATTGTCTGGTAGAACACTAAGTTTGCTTTCAGTTGTCATTAAACATCTTATCATATCTTGTTATCATCTCTTTACTTTTAGTAAGTTAAGTTTCTTTTGTTTCTTTAACTTTTACAACTGCTCTCATTTTCATAAAATAAACAAAGCCTCTTGAACTTGGCCAAATCCAAGTCAAGAGCACTCTCTGTCGAAGAGCATTTAGTTATTGCATTTCCCTTGCATTAGGCATTTAGATTAATTAAAGTCTTTTGAACTTTGGTATTAAGACTAAGTCAAGAGCGCTCTCTATCGGAGAGTTGAACGGTGCTCTAATAATAAAATATCCCAACTCACACCCCCATTAATTAATTTACCTTGGTTGTTATCTGACACCCGTATGCTCTACCAACCTGAAAGGGTTGGGCTAGTACTTAGAAACGTGTCAAATCTGTTAACCTCATAAGTGATAACCTAATAAAACTTTACCCCAACCAAGCAAACCGGCGTCAAACATTGAGGTTGCTTCCTGAAACAGGTGGTGCCTGTTGTCCGCCAAACTGCACACTAGCAGCAGAAACCTTTCGAAAGTTGTCTCCCTCACTGGAAAGTGGGGAGAGGTGTGGCCTTGGGGGCAAGCAATGAGCCAGGTACTGTCACCTGAATCCCAGCTCCTCCGTTTAGGCAAACTCCTAACGAAGCCAAGGGGGGTAGTCCCTAAAAGAGAGTTTCACTAAGGCTCTTGTATTTATAGTGTTTTTGATGTAGTGATGCGGATGGGTGTTTTTTAGGAGTTTTTAAATGAGAGACAATTTAAAAAATAAATATAAGACAAGATAACGCAATCCACGTTGCAAATACAAGATGAAAGATACACTTGGGCAATAAATAAATCACTTCACGCAGATATAGCAAATACTCCAATATTGATACTTAAGAAAGCAAAATATAAGATGAGGACCAGTGCCTTATGGAGTTAAAAATTAAATGTGAAAGTGAAAACTTGATACAAGTGCTTGAATCAGAAAGTTTGTAAGAACGTTGTGCAACTTATCTTGGTAAATTCAAAGTTTTAATTGTCTTGATTATTAGGGCTAAAACCAAGGATGTTCAAAGAGTGTCCGGAAAGTAGTTTTAAGCAGCTCCTTTAAGAGACCTGTCGGGGCCTGTCTGGAATCACGGCGAGGCACGCAATGCTAACCAGCCACCGTGTCGCAGATTGGGCAGTCCGGCGCCTCCCCTGAGAACTGATTAAAATACTTTATGACAACGTCGGTTCGTTGGTTATGGGGGTGAAAGTTTTAATTAGATTTTCACTTGTAAATTAACAAGTCTTCCACCTTTCTGAGTACTAGCCCAACCGTTTCCGGTTGGCAGAGCATATGGGTGTAGGACAGAAACCAAGATAAATTAATTAAGGGGTGTATGAGTGGAAAATTTTATTATTAGAGAACCTTGTTCAACTCTCCGACAGAGAGCGCTCTTGACTCGATCTTATGACCAAAGTTCAAGAGACTTGCTAAGCTTAAAATGCCTAATGTAGGGATAATGCAAAACTAAAATGCCCTCCGACAGAGGGTGCTCTTGACTTGGATTTGGCCAAGTTCAAGAGACTTTGGTTTATTTTAAAGAAAGAGAAAGTAGTTGTGTTGTAAAAGCAACAAATCAACTTTGAAAGATAAATTCACTTAATGAGCTTGAAAGATATGAATTAATGCTTAACAAAAACTACTTTGCCAAATAAAACAAAACTAAGCTCAAACTAGTGTTCTACTTCACAAGATTTAAACTAATAGGTGGGATTGATCTCCGAACAAGATCAACCACTAGAACCGCCTGCACTTGAGAACCTCCAGCTAGCTGAAAGCTCTGCCAAGGAAACCGACGGGGAAGGAAGAGTAACCACAAATTATGTGGTCCTGCCCTTAAGACAAAATCTCAAGGATACAACTTCCGGTCGAAGGCTTTGGAAGAGAGACAAGATAATAGTATATGCAAAAAATAAAACTAAACTACCCAAGAGTCTCTTTCAGGTCAAAGACCCTACTCGGGAGAGCATGGGGGTAAGTAAGTATGGAAGATGACTTTAAAGTAACTTATTGAAGTAAAGAACTAATCTAAAAGCATGAAACCACAAATCTAAGTTAACCAAGTACGACACTCTTCCCCAAATGGGGAAGAAGACCCAAAAAAGTGGAGGCCTCCTCCACTTGAAACTTTTATTAAACGGTTACAAATGCCTTGGGTTTAAAACCTCACAAGGTCTTTCAAGAATGAAGTAAATGGAAATACAAGGCTAGCTCTTATAAGCTTATTGCAAAGGATAACAAGATTTTGTAATTTTAATCACTCCTTATGGCATTCTTGTGGTTTTGCTTAGATTTCCTTACTTCAAGATCTATCAAATATCCTTCTCTCAAATGACCTACATAAGATCAGAACATCTCAACAAGGCACCCATTAACCATTAGCAAAATAAAACAAATTGGAAACTAGTTAAGTCTAGATTCAAAAGATTGACTCTAAAGTGGAAAATGCATGAGATTTTAACATGAAATCTTAACTATGGCGAAACGGACCAGCGAACAACAAACTCTTGAAATGTGCTAAAAAAGAGATCTAAAGTATAAAAAATTTGAAATATTTTTTGTGCAAAATTTCTATCTTTTCAACTTGCAACTAGGGTTTATGAATGCAAACTATACTAGTGTGAAACAAGAGATCTAGAATTCCCTAAAGTTAACTTTCAATGCATGCCAATGCCAATGATAAAATAAAATGAGATCTAATCTATCAAAGAAACAACTCTAGCAACTAACTTTCAAAAAAGACTTAGCCAATTCGTTTTTGTACTTTTTATGATTTTTTAGGGGTTTTTTGGGAATGAGGACGAGAGGAAGAGAGGCAAAAACGAATGCAAGGATGTGAAGGTAGATCTAGGGCAAAGATAAAGGGAAAGAAGGCAAGGAGTAGAGGGAGAAAAACGAATGCAAGAGGGAGAAGGGCGAATGAGAGAAAGAGGACTTAGAAGAACTAGGACGAAAGGAACAATGGTTGAGAAATGCAAAAGTGAAGTGGGACGAATGCAAGGATAAAGACAAACCAAGGAGAAGTAGATCTAGGGCAAGGGCTTCAAGTGGAACACTTGGGATGATAGAAACACTGCCTTGGAAATCCTCCGGTTAACCGGTGATACGCCGACAATGAGTGTTGAAGAGAGCACAAGGGAACAAATCCCAAGTTATTCCCCAAAGTTGAAGAAGCTTCAACCTTATGGCTTACTAATCTATGGCTTGAAGAGGATAAGTGACTAACTTGGATCACAACTAGAAAGGCTAGAACGAGTTTAGCATGCAAGTAAAAAGGTTTCAAAGAGCAAATGGGAAGGCTTGAAGAAGTGAAAGCCTATAGTGACAAGTAACCAATATTTTTAAGAATATAAATGGATGGATCTTAGAGCAAAACCCTTTGTGCTTCTTCTCGAAACAAACTCAACCTTATATAGATCCTGGAAAGACAACAATATTAAGAATTACTTGTGATGGTGAAGATGGGCTAGATGCAACCAAGCTCACACCCCCCTCCACCTGGAGAAACCTATCCAAAGACAAACAACTCAATGCCAAAGTGAGATCAAACATATGACTAGTATGCTACGAAAACCAAGGTTATATAAATGCTAGTACAACCGAATACATCCTATTCATATAACTCATTGATAAACATTGCATAATAAACCAAATTGCAAACCACAAATGGTAGATCTTATGTTCTAGAATATAGACTTCTAAAGATAGTTATTTGATCAATCACATAAGCATTTAAATTGAAAGCATGGAAAGAGATCACCTCACAAGAGAAACATTCATCAATGTTGCACAAATCGCATGGACCTCCAAAGTCTAACTTTATTTCCTTAAGCCAATAGCTTGTAATCACAAAATGACAGAGTAACTTTACATCCAAAAATCCATGAGATAATAGCCCAAATGGGCCTCTCTTTATAGCAAAAAACTACCAGCTAACCCTAGGTCGAATTAGCAATGAGCATGGAGGTCGAAATCCAATCAAATCGAGGCTTGGAGGGAAGACAAAAGCCAAAGTCGAGCTTTGAGGTTGGTAGGAGTGGGCATGTGGCAAGCTCGAGTTTAGGGTAGGTTGAGATTGAATAAACAACGAATCAGCATACTCCAATAAGGATGAATGCGAGCTAAGGTAGAAGAGGCGTGATGATGTGGAGATATGCTAGCTACTTGGTGGATGGCAAGTGGCAAATGGTAGGGTGAAACTCGAATCTATAGAGAACCAAGCCAATTAGTGATTGCACTAACAAGAAAACAAACCCTAACTAAGATCCACGTGAGAGCAAGAGGATTGACGCGAGTATCTTGTAGATATGCGAGTTGGTTATGGTAGAGACATGTGGTAACGATTAGGTACTAACTCGAATATAATGGAGGCCAAGCCTACTCGTGATTACCTTGGAAGTATCAATAACCAATCCACAAACTCCAACAAGGATTAACACGAGTTAATGGAGATTGACGTGAGGATTTTGAGGGTAATGCGAATTAGTATGGTGGAGACATGGTAGTTTGGGTAGGTGATAACTCGAATCACAAAGGGAGCCAAGCTTTGGTGGGGTGGGGTGAGTCATGAGGGCGCCTACCACAACATAAATGCACATCAACCAGTCCAATAATCAAATGCCATGTCAACAAATCGATTTTTACATAGGGAGGGCGAATTTACTTGAGAGGATAATGATCTGGTGACTGGATGGATGACTGGGAGTGCTTGGAGTTGATTGGAATCTTCCTAAATGCTCATTGCCATGTCATTTAGCCCTTTATTTTAATCAAATTGATTAATTTTGGAGAGATTTGGATTATCTCCAAAATATCAAATTTTATTATTTTAATTAATAATTTCTCTGTAAATGACTTTTCAGAGAAAATATTAATTATGAGGCCAAATTGTCATCCGAAAGTTGGGTTTAGCTGCTCCATGGGTCATGTGTGATTTTTGGCTTATGAAACGAGCCATCAAACACTAAGTTCGGACCCCGGATGACTGACATAATTACAGACTCAAATTTCTCTATTTAAACTATAGAGAAATTTAATTTAAAATTTAAAAAATAAAAAACCCCAATTTCGACGTGTCCGGTAAAAAAATTTCGAAATTTTTTCGGGGGGTCCTAGAGACCTAGGACATGACCAAAACCTATTCTAATAGTGTCTAGTAGGTTTATACATTATAGTTGGACCCTAATAACCCCCATGGCCAAATTTCCAAAATCGGGCATTCCAGCTTTGGAGGAAGCGGGAGAAAAACCAAGAGATTATATTTCGCCTGAAGCAAAGTATAATCTGATGGTGAAAAAACTCCCTGGAATACCTTAGTTGTTTAATCCAGTCATGAGGAACCGAGCCACTCAGACCCTACTAGCACACTTTGATACAAACCCCCATGGGGCCATGGTCATGTCGACTCAAAAACAAAACCGGCTAGCCAAAACTGGCTAGACCCAAATATAATGAAACCCAGATACTCTGGAAGTGAACACTGATGTGTTCCAACACTGGTGGCTCAATAAGGTTTCAACTATTGTACAAATCAGTTGATAACAGTGCCGAGAATCCACTGGTCAGACTCGGGGGCGGTTCAAACATTGGACACCTATCCTCTTGAATCTGGGTGCTCTCGACTTATCATCTAAGAGGTTGCCAGTATCTTTCCCGGTTGGTTTGTTACTTTTGATATCCTTGTTCTTAACCTAATAATCAAGACCATTAAAACTTATAATTTACCAAGATAATTTGCACAACGATCTCACAAACAATATCTTTCAAGACCCACACATTCAGCAGGTTATTTAAAGCTCATATTTCGATCAGGACCATTTGTCCTTGTATTTATTTTATTTTGTGAATGCTTTATCTGATTATCAAGTCTTGAAGAAAACTGTAATCTTGTTATCTCATTTAGCAATGTGGATCGCATTTTTATCTTGTGTTTATCTCATTTATAAATTGGTCTCATCACTATAACTCCTAAACAACACCCATCCACATCTATTCACCAAAAAAAAACATTAAAACTTAAGAGCCTTAGTAAAACTCTTTGTAGGGACTACCCCCCTTGGCTTCGTTAGGAGTTAGCCTAAACAGAGGAGCTGGAATTCAGGTGACAATACCTGGCTCATTGCTTGCCCCCAAGGCCACACTTCTCCCCACTTCCAGTGAGGGAGACAACTTTCGAAAGATTTCTGCTGCTGGTGTGCAATTTGGCAGACAATAGTATCTACCTGATACATCTACAGATACATACACATGATCCAACTGATCATATCCAGCATCCAACATGATGCGTACATACATATACATATAAATGATCCAACTGATCATATCCAGCATCCAACATGATGCATACATACATATACATATAAATGATCCAACTGATCATATCCAGCATCCAACATGATGCGTACATTCATATACATACAAATGATCCAACCGATCATATCAAGCATCCAACATGATGCATATATACACATACAGAGCAGTAACTGGAGCATCGTCCTGATGCTCATCATCCAGCGCTTATATCCACAGCCATGGAAGGATCCTCCTCTCACCATGCTCGGAATGGCTTCAGCAAATGTCTCCATCACTTCTTCCTCGAAGTGTCGTCAATCTGAAGAACACCAAGCCTCTCTCTGAAGTACTCTAACTTCACTCTTGCTAGTGGTTTCGTCAGCACATCTGCAACCTGCTCATCCGTCGCAACATACAGGAGCTTCGCTGCTCCACTCTGCACCATATCCCTGATATAGTGATATTTGATCTCAAAGTGTTTCAACCTGTTGTGGAACACCGAGTTCTCAGACAGCTTCACACAACTCTGGTTGTCACAAAAGATACCAGTAGCCTTCAGCGGGAAATCAAATAACTCAGACAGTAGCTTCCGGAGCCATACTGCCTCACAACTAGCCGAACATGCTGCAACATACTCTACCTTGACTGAACTCAGTGCTACGCAAGACTGCTTCCTGCTAAACCCAGAGATCACACCTAATCCCATACTGAAGCAGCACCCAGAAGTGCTCTTCCTATCTGCAGCACTGCCTGCCCAATCCAAATCCACATAACCCTGCAGGTTAAACTTTTGATTCGCATCATACTTGAGCCCATAGTCAACCGTACCCTTCAGGTACCTCAGAATATGCTTTAGAGCAACCAGGTGAACACCTCTGGGATCCGTCAGGAACTGGCTCAATGTGTTCACCGCAAAGCAGATATCTGGTCTCGTGTTTGTCAGGTACATCAAGGACCCAATCATCTGACGATACACAGTGACATCAACCGGATTAGATAAAGCATCACACAGAAGCTTCAGGTTCGATGCCATAGGTGTGGCCATGGCCTTGCAGTCCATCATCCCGAACCTCTTCAGGATCTCTACTCCATACTTCCCTTGTCCAAGGAAGATCCCATCTGCACTCTGCCACACCTCCATGCCTAGAAAATAGTGCATCATCCCCAAGTCCTTTATCTCGAACTCGGCAGCAAGCTTCCGCTGCGTGTCGACAATCAATCTATCCTCACCTATAACAAACAGGTCATCCACATACAATAGTAGTATCACTGGATTGCCTTCCTCAACCTTGTGGTAAAGGTTGGAATCCGCTTTACTCTTAGTAAAGCCCAAACTGGATAGAAAGCCATCTATCCTGCCATACCAGGTCCTGCACATATATGACTTCCCGTCATGTGTCTCAAAACTAAGTGGCTGCTCCACATACACTTCCTCTTCGACTACACCATTCAAGAAAGCTGTCTTGACATCCATCTGGTGTATCTTCCATTTCATCACTGCAGCCAGAGCAAGTACTGATCTGATGGAAGTGTGCCTGGATATAGGTGTAGAAGTCTCTTCATACTCAATACCTTTTTCTGGGAGAAGCCACGAGCTACAAACCTCGTTTTGTATTTCTCCATGCTACCATCTGCAGCATGCTTGATCTTATAGATCCATTTGGAAGTCACAGCAAAATTCCCTTTAGGTCTTGGGACTGCATCCCAAACATCATTCTTCATGATCAACTGGTACTCCTCGATCATGGCATTCTTCCCGAATCCTGGGAACTTCAATATATTCAATATCTTCAATAGATAACTTTGTTGCTAAAACAAATGTTGTAGTCCTTCTTTTGCAGGTGCTCGTATACGATCTTTCCTACAAAACAAGTTAAATTGCATGATTAGAAACTTCTCATAGTTTTCAGAACAAATTCTTACACATAAAGAAATATGCCATACAATCATGCAATTATTTTAGCCAATGCTTCAATACAACATTCATCCATATCCTGTAACTTTCTAGATGCCTTCCAATCTCTACCAGAACACTATTAAGAGTTTGCACTACTCCCAACATGTCAGCAAAGAGGTTTCATTCTAGATAAGTAGCAATGGAATGTTGTACATTGCCATAGGCCACTTACCCATCACATGCATATTAGTAGTATACTGTTCATTAATGCAATTATTCTAATATGCATAATACACAACCTAAGTCTAGGAACATAAGCATATACATCATTGAACAACATTATTTAAACAAACAAATATGTAAGAAATGACAATTCAAATACTTATCTTTGTTTGGTTGTTGGGTGGACTCCCTTTGAATCTTTGCAACTCCATTCTGATGTGGATTGTGAGAAGTGGTCGACTCCCTCTGAATATCTGCATCCCTGCAGAAACTACTGGAGTGTGCTCCCTCTTGATCTTTGCTTCCTGGATTACCTGTCCTTGAACTTATATCCATCCTCGATCACTATGCATGCTTACAAGTATCATTATTGTGATATCCTAGAGATCTCATACATAATCATACATTTATTAGTATATTCTCAATACTATCAAAACACAATAATCTTAAGCATGTATAGTCATGCTCATTTCAAACAGAAATAATAAGCATTAGTATTCAAGGGCTCTTATGGTTAGTCATATCATAAATTAAAGTAAGAAACATAATATGCCTAAACCCGTGATTACTCAAACCTATACTTTCATGACTCTTCTGGTTAGTCATATCATCAATTAAAGTAAGAAACATAATATGCCTAAACCCGTGATTACTCAAACCTATGAATAATCATTATCAATCATGCCATGTATACTTACATAAGAGATCCTATCACAAGGTAGGATTCTAACTTGATATAGGAAAAAACATACATGGATTAATATGTTAGCTAGTTATGTCTAACATACCCACATGATGTCTTCTTGTTCTCTTCAATGACTTGTGCTAGTAACCTGCATATCTCATAGGTTAACCATTATAGAACCAAGTTATACATACCTCGTAAATAGATCTTCTAAGTGATCCATGACAATGGATGAATCTTTGTCTTCATGTCACCATGATTATGTTCTTGAACTAGAACATGATTTGTCTTTCTTGGTGTACCTTTCATGTTAGCGGACAACATAAACCTCATACAACACCACAATGCATTAGTACAATCATAAGTGTCAACACCCTAATCAATGAATATCTTCTATCATGCATTCATAATTTTATTAAGGTGATACGACAAGTCTAAATTTAATCAAGATTGTACTACCCGTAATAATATGAAGACAAACATACCATGAACAAATCTCGAAACATACCTGGATAAGTCATACCTATCGAGATTGCTTGTAATCTTCTTATGCAAGGCCTTAGCCTCATCTCCCTCTGAAACAGGAACTTCTTCACTTATGCAGGTGACCAATCCATTCTCTTCTAGGATTAACCCAATCCACTTCATTTCCAGGAACTAGATCTAGAGCTGGATTGGGGTTTGTCAGAGAAACCCTAAAAATTTAAACTTTGAATTTCAAACTTCTGAAAGGATAGAAAGATGCGCCTTGATGAGCTGATCAAGCCGGTATACTCAGAATTTGAAAACTGCAAAGTTTCACCCCTCAAAATTGCCTTTGAAACTTCCGGATCTTCTGGACAGGATCCCGAACTAGGGTTTGATAAAGCCCACCCTTCTGCCCAACCAAAAGGTTCGATCCCAAGCTCTAAACTTCGATTTTTCTGAGGAGCTTCCAGTCATGGTCACAGACTTCAAAAATTCCAACTTTTGCAGAAGCCCTAATTTTCCACTTTTCTGATCAAAGTCCCGAACTAGGGTTTGATCAAGCCCGGCCTTCTACCCAACCAAAAAATTTGATCTTGGCCTCTAAATTTTGATTTTGATGAGTAGCATTCAGCCGTGGTCTTTGATTACAAAAATACCAACTTTCTCCGAAACCCTAATTCCCGGAGCCATGAATGAAGGTGCTCAAAAAATAATTATGTTTTGACAGAAATATGCACCTGACTGTTTCTGGTGTAACTCCGAACTTTTCGATCCACAGGGTCTGAAAATTTTTCCTGTGGTAGCCTCACCTGTCACCTTTCCAACCCCATAGGTCTGACCTCAAATGGATTCTCTGAGAGAGAGTTATGCCAAGTGTCGCAACGTGACCTATTTATGCCATAAAACAAGAGAGCGAACTTGTACGGCACGCCACGTGTCGCTGGTTCAGTTTCGGCCTCTGAAAAATTTACCTGAGAAAGTACAATCTGTGCACTACCTGTCACTTTTTAGGAAATTTCATATGGAGCTTCCTAGCCCAAGTTATGACCTTTTTGCCTAGGTCACCTGTTTATGACTCAGATCTGGAAGAGGCAGAAACCCTAGATTGTACATATCATAAAACACAAAGTACAACGAATTAGAAGTTGTCCTTTGGACACAAGGTACATGGGGATCTGATCTTCGACCTATAAACGTTTCAGATCCGAAAACTTCACCAAAATGGATTTATAGCGAAAGTGCTACGATAACTGGTTTTTGCTATATCAAGCCCTAGCTTCACAAGTGCAACAAGTGTCATAAATGCCATACCATGCCTTCTTTTAGGCTAGCTCTAATACCATGTTAGTTTTTCAGAATTTACTTCAACCTGATCTAGGATCTTAACTGAGAGAACAACATGTACAACATATCTACGGCATATCAATCATGGACACAATAATGCAAGCACACAAGAGACATAGAGTTTACTTGGGGAAAACCATAAAGGTGAAAAACCCCAATAACTTCCTCAGAGATAGATAGAGCAATGATACAACCCAAGCATAAGAGATAGACATCTCCTAGCAGCAGCTTCTCCTCCTCCACAAGTGCGCCACTCTCCAAAGAGTGTGTGAAAGAATAGAATGATAAAATAGAGTGCCTCCCGCACTCTATTTATACTTGACTTGAGTTGCCTAATAACCTTTACTAGGTCGGCCTTAACTTAACCACATAACATAATGCTAACTGGGTCGACCCCCAATAGGGTGGTCTAATAATCCTTTGACCCACATGGCTAACCCCCAATAGGGTGGTCTAATAACCCTTTGACCCACATGACTTATACAGGGCCAACCCCAACAAGGTGGTCTAATAACCCATCAAGTATAAGTTACGACACTTACAATATAAATGACGACACTTCCGTATAGAGGAATAATAACATCTCTATAGGAATACAAACACTTCCGTATAGAGAAATAATAACATCTCTATAAGAATACAATATACATATATGTGAAATACATTCCGAAGTTACATATACATCAACATCATTTAGCCTTTTATTTTATTCATTTTGGCTTTTTTCTGAAGAGATTTGGATTTTCTCCATTTTATTATTATCTGATTATTTTTAATCAAATATTCCTCTTTTATTAAAATTGAGGAGATATTCAATTAAGTGCAAAATAATCATCTGAAACCTAGGATAAGTGGGTATAGGGATTAAATGGATACTTTGGCTTATAAAATGAGTCTTTATTTGCCAAAATCCACCCCCAAACCACTTAATTATTACAAATTGAAAATTTTCAATTAAACCATGTAAAAAAATGGCTTAATTAATTGAAAACTTTAATAATTTAAAAAATAAAAAGTTGAACACGTCCAGTAAAAAAAAATTCGGACAATGTTTTAACACACCTAGGGACCTAGGAAATGACCATAGAACATACCAACAGTGTCTAGTAGGTTCATATTTTACAGTTGAGCTCTAATAAACCCCCAAGGCCTAAAAGCCAAATTCAGGCATTCCTACTTTGGAGGTTGTAGGAGAAAAACTCATCGATTATTACTCTGCTACAGGCAAAGCATAATCGACATGGAAAAAAACTCCTTGTAATACCTTATTTAACTGTCAAGTCTTAGGGAACCGAGCCACTCAGACCCCCATACTAGCACACTTTATTACAAACCCCATGGGGCATGGTCATTTCAAGACAAAAACTAAAAAGATGGCCAAAATAAGCCAAATCCGGAACATCTGAACCTCTGAACTCTGGAAATGAACATGGATCATGTTCAATAACTGGCAGCTCAATAGAAGTTCAACTATTGTACAAAATAGTTGGTAACAAGGCGGCAACAGGAAACAATTTAACACTGCATGATGAACTGATTCTGATGGTGTGTTCAGTACTTCTAGTAACTTCTCCAATATAACTAATATTTTTGGATCATCCATAAAGAGATTTTAAGCAAGTGATCCTGTATATATAACAACACCCTCGAGTACCAAGTCATATGTCTCTTCATCAGTAACCTTTTTTATTGAAGTAATTCTCAAAAGTGGGAAGCACGATGATCATATTATCCTTTCCTTGCTTATTAATAATTAATAAACCAACATCTATCATTCTTGATCGTACATCCATATTGTAGTCGGCCAAAGTTCGAGAAATCAGGAAGTTTATAACCACAAGAAAATCTTTAGTGTTAAAATATCTGTTGTTGCATTCAAGGCTAGTGATATGCTTTGTCTTCCAGGTTGTCACGGGACTCACCGACGTGACCCAATTTTTCGCCTTCAAATGGCCCATGCAACACTGCCCGGAACCTTGCTGAGGGTGAGACCAACTCGGTAGGTGTCCGACAGACTACACCTAAACCCACGGAACTCCCAACACTTATCTCTAGTCAATTCTATACTTAGCCAAATTTCCATAACATGCACATCCCACAGTACATATAACACTTAGCCAAATACAGTACAAGAGACAAATTTATATGTAGGAGGCACTCCAAACTCGAGTGTGCCTAATCCCCAATGATAAATATACAATGAGAATGATAAATATATAATGAGACTTAACATACAATGGATGATGCCACATCTTGACAACTCATCTGAGAGTGATCCCAAACCTGCAACACTCCAAATACAATCAAGCCACAACTCTGACTGTTCTCCATCGCATCCGCATGCCTACCTACTCGCAGCGCCCACTTCAAGTCTCTTGGCAAGCTACAGTCCAATGCAACCTCACCGAATTTACGGAAGCCTACCTACTTGCAGCCTCCATCTTTCCAAACTCCTTGCTTGGTCTATCGAAGTCTGCTTGCTCGCAACTTCTGTCTTGCCATTGCATCCTGTTACCTACTCGCATCCTAAGCCCATCATCTTGCCTTGTGCATCCAACAGCACAAAGGCTTGGACCAGAACATCTTCTGCATCTCATACACCTCTCCCGAAAGCTTGTCGCATGCCTACACATTGTGCCAGATCTGCCATAACGTGCCACCACTATCTACCGGACACGTCTCTCCTTGGATTCTCCAAGAGTCTGTCATTCCCTGACTGACTTGTGCCCACTTCTTCACCCACATTCATGTGCTAACCTGCATGCCTTCCTACGGAGCGTGCTTCCATATAGAAGCCTACAAGTCACCACTTGCATCTGCTTCCAACACCCCTGTCCGCAAGATTAGTCTTCTCCACGAAGACAGGACCATCCGCATTAGCGAACACTACTTGGAAGTTCCTCCAACCAATGCGGGAACCTGCCAGGATCCAACACGTCATTGCAGCACACCACACCAATCCGCAACATAACAATCCTATGGGAGCTTTCCTGCCAACCCCATTTGGAAGCTCACATGCCAGCCTCGGCTTGGAAACTCACTCTGCCAGTTCATTTTCCAACCTTGGCTTGGAATCTCGCCCTGCCAATATGTCATGGAATCTCGCATGGCCAAACCCATCATGGAAGCTCGCTTTCCTAGCTTTTCATAGTTGCTTGCCTGTCTCTTGGGCACTCACCTGACCTCCACCTGGGACCTCACCTTTCCTTAACTGGGAACTTCATGCTCCTGCGTGCCACTATGCCTAGAAATTTCCCTCCTGTGGAGAACGAACCTCCCAAAGGGAGGTCACCTCCCTCAGAGGTCAAACCAACTAAGTGCGAACTCCTCCAAGTGTTTCTCTCTCCAACCAACTCTTAGCCAAACAACTTTCCATTACTTATACTAGTGTGTCAGCCCACAAGCTTCCGCATGCAAGGTCAAGCCGACAGGCCAACTCGTGGGAGCTTCTTCCACACGGAAACCCCTTGGCCACAAAACATCTAAGTGTGGGCTTTTCCCCCACACCAATTGGGATTCTAACCCAGGTCGGCTGCCAACCGACGCCCCAAGCTTCTTGCCCAGTCCACACAACCCACTAATCAACGGGGGATGCGCCCTACTACACATCCGCACCAGCTTCCACTTAGCCAACAGACTTCCACCATAAGCAAGGAGAAACCCCAAGTTTTTCCCAACTTTCTCTAAGGGCTGTTGTCCGCCAATATGCACACCAGCAGCGGAAATCTTTCGAAAGCTGTCTCTTCACTACAAGTGAGAGAGGTGTGGCCTTGGGGGCAAGCAATGAGCCAGGTACTGTCACCCGAATCCCAGCTCCTCCGTTTAGGCAAACTCCTAACGAAGCCAAGGGGGGTAGACCCTAAAAAAGAGTTTTACTAAGGCTCTTTGTGTATTTATGTGTTTTTAGGTGTTGTGATGCGGATGGGTGTTTTTTTAGGAGTTTTTGAATGAGAGACAATTATAAAAGTTAAAAATAAGACAAGATAACGCAATCCACGTTGCAAACACAAGATGAAAGATACACTTGGACAATAAGCAGATCACTTCACAAAAATATAAGCAGATACTCCAATGTTGATATTTAAGCAAGCAAAATACAATATGAAGGACCAGTGCCTTATGGAGTCAGAAAATAAAAGTGATTGTAAACTTGACACAAGTGCTTGAAATGGAAAGTTTGTGAGAACGTTGTGCAGCTTATCTTGGTAAATTGAAAATTTTAGTTGTCTTGATTATTAGGGCTAAGACCAAAGGTATCAAGAGATGGTAGAACCCTACCCAAGAAAGATACTGGCAACCCTGAATGACATGTCGGAAGCACCCAGATTCGATAAGGATTGGTGTCCAATGTTTGAACCGCCCCTGAGTCTGACAGTGGGAATCCGGCGCCACCCCTCGCGGGAAGAACAGTATTTTGCCTTGGTTGAGGTTGTGGGAAAAATTTAAATTAAATTTATCGATCGTTATTATCAAGTCTTTCACCTTTCTGAGTACTAGCCCAACCGTTTCCGGTTGGCAGAGCATACGGGTGTAGGACAAACCAAGATGAATTAATTAGGGGAGTGTGAGTGGAAAATTTTATTTATTAAAAGAACCTTGTTCAACTCTCCGACAGAGAGCGCTCTTGACTCGGTCTTATGACCACAGTTCAAGAGACTTGCTAAATTAACAATGCCTAATGCAGGGGATGATGCAAGACTAAAAATGCCCTCCGATAGAGGGTGCTCTTGACTTGGATTTGGCCAAGTTCAAGAGACTTTGGTTTATTTTAAGCAAACAAGAGCGGTTGTGTTGTGAAAAGCAGTAAAATAACTTGAGAAAGATGAAACCACTTGATAACTTGAAAGATATAATTAATGCTTTTAACAATAACTACTTTGCCAAATAATATGAGATAAAACTAAAACTAGTGTTCTACCATACAAATTCTAATCTACTAGGTGGGATTGATCCCCGAAACAGGATCAACCACTAGAAACCACCAATCCTGGAAACCTTCCAGCTAGCTGGATGTCCACAAGAAGTTGATGGGGGAGCGAGAAGCTACCACAAAACTATGTGGCCTTTGGGATACGATCCCAAAGTTAGCTATTCTCTGGTCAAGGATTGGAAGAGAAATAATATAATGATAAAAATTAAACTAAGCTACCCAAGAATCTCTTTCAGGTTCAAGACCCTACTCGGGAAAGCATGGGGGTAAGTAAAATATGAGATATAATCAAGATAAACTTATTGAAGCAAAATTTAAACTAAGAACATAAAAATGTAAATCTAAGCTAAAAACAACCACAAGACCCAACACCCTTCCCCAAATGGAGAAGAAGACCCAAAAAGTGGAGGCCTCCTCCACTTAAAAAAATTTATTTGATAAGTACAAGTGCCTCAAGGGGAAATCCTTGAAAGGTCTTTCGAGAATGATGATACTTGGAAAAATATTGAAGAAGATATAGATTCTACTTGTTATTACAAAGGATAAGTGTATCAAAATTTGGTCATTCTTATGGCTTCTTCACTTTGTTTTGCTTCGATCCTCTTGTTTCAAGATCTTATCAAGTACTTCTCTCTCAAATGGCCTACACGAGTTCAAGAACATCTAAACAAGGCACCCATTAATCATTAGTAAAAAATAAATCGAAATTGAAACTATTTGAGTCAATATTTAAGATTTTAACTCTAAGATGGAAAATGCATGAAAATTTGTCATAAAATGTTAACTATGGCAAAACGGACCAGCGAACAAAGTTGCTCCTAAAAATGCTAGGAATGAGATCTAAGACTAAAAAAATTTTGGAAAATTTTATGAAAAATTTTCTATCTTTAAAAAGGGAAACTAGATGCAGACTTAACAAATGCTAGAATGAGATCTAGTATGATTTTTAGAACTATCTTTTCAATGTATACCAATGATCTACTAGATGCAATAATTTAAGATCTATCAAATCAAATTGAACTACTCTAACAAACACTAACTTATCCAATTCGTTTTTGCTTTTTTGTGTGATTTTTAGGGCACTTTGGAGGTGGACGAGAAGAGGGAGAAAGGGCAAACCTAAAGGCAAAGATGGAGAGGCAAAGGGAGATCAAAGTAGGGCAAAACGAAAGCGAAGAGGGAGGATAAAAAGGGTGGACGAGAGGAGCTAAAGGATGACTTTCCTAGGGTGGACGAGAAAGCAAGAGGACCAAAACGAAAGGGGGAGGAGAGGGGACGAGAGCAAGAGAATGGGGCTAGAAGAGATAGAATGAAACTAGGGCAAGGAGGAATAGGCTTAGCATGCAATGGGAAAAGGAGATCAAGGAGCAAAAGACAAGGCTTGAAGAGAAAGCCTATAGTAACAAGGTTTTGAAAATAGAAATTTTGATTGATGAGAAACCTGAGAAGAGCTCTTCCTAGCCTTCTTAAGATGAAAAGATCTTGAGATTTGTAGATCCTGCAACCACAAAGTATTAGGCCAAAACTTGAAGATGAACAAGGGTTTGATGCAACCGAGCTCTTACCCCTCTTCACTTTAGGCAACACCTAAATCACAAACCCAAACACTCAACCAACAAGTGAGATCAACAATGCTAGAATGCTAGAAATATCAAGATTAAATCAACAATTTGTATAACCAACTACTCATGTCCATTTAGATCTTGATAAACTATGCATAAATAACCAACTTAAATTATGAATGGTTACTCTATTGTACTAAAAATAGTCCTCACAAGCTAACCATTGATCAAATACCATGCATAATCAAGAGATGGGTTTAGAGAAGATGTCACCTCAACAAGAGATGAATTCACACAAAAGATTGAAAGCTCATGGACCTCCAAAGTCGAAATCTTTATTGAAAATATTAAGCCAAAGCATATTACAAATTTTTGCAGAGTAATCTTGCATCAAAGTCTCCATGAGATAATAACCCAAATGGGCCTCTCTTTATACTAAAACTGAACACCTAAACCCTAAATCGAATTGGTGGTGAGCAATGAGGTCGATTTCCAATCAATAGGTGGCTTGGAGCAAGAGACAAAGCTAAAGTCGAGCTTGTGGTTGGTGTGAAGAGCAAAGGTGGCAAACTCGACTTTAATGGAACCATAGGGAGTATCAACCACCAATAAACGAGCTACAACAAGGATAGGTGCGAGCTCGCATGAGGAGTGACGTGAGGAGTGGTAGAGGTGCGAGTTAGAGGATGGATGGCAAGTGTCACATGGTAGGTACTAACTCAAACCTAAAGAGAGCCAAGCTAATTGATTGCCTAACTAACCAATAGATAAGCTACAACAAGGCCAGACGTGAGCTTGGTAGGTGGACGTGAGGATCAACGTGAGGATGTGGAGATGGCGAGTTGGCAATGGTGGAGACATGTGGTAGTTTGGTAGATGCTAACTCGAATGGTAAAGGAAGCCAAGCCTATGGAAGATTGGTGAGTCAATGAGGGCACCCCTCTCTTACATAAATGCTAACCACCAACCCATCTATCAACTGACACAACACTAAGTCGAATTATGCATGAGGGAGGGCGAATTTGCTCAAAGAGATTCTTTGCTGGTGACTGGGTGAGTGACTGGATGGGCTTGGAGTTGATTGGAATCTTCCTTAATGCTCATCGCCATGTCATTTAGCCCTTTATTTTAATCAAATTGATTAATTTTGGAGAGATTTGGATTATCTCAAAAATAATCAATTTTATTATTTTAATTAATAATTTCTCTGTAAATTACTTTTCAGAGAAAATATTAATTATGGGGGGGAATTGACATCCGAAAGTTGGGTTTAGCTGCTCCATGGGTCATGTGTGATTTTTGGCTTATAAAACGAGCCATCAAACACTGAAAACGGACCCCGGATGACTGACATATTACAGACTCAAATTTCTCTATTTAAACTATAGAGAAATTTAATTAAAATTTAAAAAATAATTAAATAATTAAAAACCCCAATTTCGACGCGTCCGGTAAAAATTTTTCGAAATTTTTTCTGGGGGTCCTAGAGACCTAGGACATGACCAAAACCTATTCTAATAGTGTCTAGTAGGTTTATATATTATAGTTGGACCCTAATAACCCCCCATGGCCAAATTTCCAAAATCGGGCATTCCAGCTTTGGAGGAAGCGGGAGAAAAACCAAGAGATTATATTTCGCCTGAAGCAAAGTATAATCTGACGGTGAAAAAACTCCCTGGAATACCTTAGTTGTTTAATCCAGTCATGGGAGACCGAGCCACTCAGACCCTACTAGCACACTGATACAAACCCCCATGGGGCCATGGTCATGTCGACTCAAAAACAAAACTGGCTAGACCCAAATACAATGAAACCCAGATACTCTGGAAGTGAACACTGATGTGTTCCAACACTGGCGGCTCAATAAGGTTTCAACTATTGTACAAATCAGTTGATAACATCTGGCTCCAACTGCGGGACGGACACTTGCTTGATCTAGGAGTCAAAGAAGGTGTTCGAGAATCCCAGAATATCATTTTCCTGCACAGAAAAAGAAGTGTCTTAGTTTCCCATGTACATGATAAATAATGCCAAAATGAAATAACAACTATGAAACTATTTTTTGCTTTTTCTTTTCAAATTCAAAGTACAGAAATAGAAATATTTTTTCTTTTCCAGCATAAATATGAACTATAGTACAAAAATACACTATGATACAAAAATAATGATACATAAAGTACAAAGATAAGAGTTTAGGGAGATCCTGAGATGGCCGCTTGGTCATCTTGTATGTTGTTCCGATAAAAGGGCTTCAAATGTTGCCCATTTATAGGAAGAGGCAATATTTCTCCTTCCATAGTGTTGAGGCCGAAAGAATTATCTCCAACTGTGCAGCGTATAATAAAGGGGCCTTTCCAAAGGCTGTCGAACTTCCCATGCTTCCCAGGTTTTTCCCTTCTTTTGTCCCATAATAGAACAGTGTCTCCTTCTTGAAAGGCTCTTGGCTTGGCTGACTTATCAAATGTGGCTTTCATACTCTCCTTTTGTCTTAACATTTTGTCCAAGGAATTTCTTCTGTTTTCATCAAGCTCGATGATTTGGTTAGCCCTATCTTCCAACTCTAACTTCTCAGAGTCATAATCAGTTAGCATTCTGAAGATGGGGATCTGCATGCTAAGAGGTAGTATTGCTGTGATGCCATAAACAAGTTCAAAGGGGGACTTTCCGGTGGAGTTTTTCTTTGTAATTCTGTCCGCCCAAAGGGCATATTTGATCTTGCTATCCCAGGATCTTTTGTTGTCACCAACAGTTTTCTTAAGGATAGTCATCAGGTTCTTGTTTGAGGATTCAGCAAGGCCATTACCCTGTGGATAATAGTCAGAAGAATGAGATAGAACAATGCCATATTTGAAACAGAAATCAGTCATTTCTATTGAACTGAAAGCTTTGGCATTGTCAGTAGTTATCTTCAGAGGGGTGCCAAATCGAGTGATGATTTTATCTTCAATAAAATCCATAACAACCTTCTCAGTAGCTGTCTTGGTAGGAATGGCCTCCACCCATTTAGTAAAATAATCAGTTGCCGTCAGAATCCAGCAAAAACCATTGCTAGAGTTATCTTTAAATTTACCAATGAAATCCAAACCCCATTGTTGGAAAGGGGCAATGACAACAACCGGGTTGAGGGGTAAGGCGGCCAGTTTAGGCTTTCCTGTGAATAGTTGGCATTCCTGGCAAAACTTGACATGTTTGTACACATCTGAAAATATGGTGGGCCAATAGTATCCAGCTCTAAGGATTTTGTGAGCAGTTGTATTTGCTGCATAGTGTCCTCCACAAAATCCTGAGTGAAGGTCAATCAAGATCTTTTTGGAATCTTGTTCATGGACACATCTAAGGATAACCCCATCAGGGCTTCTCCAACCCAAGCCTTCTTGAGTAAGACAATACCTAGCAGCTTTTAGTCTTAATGCCCTAAATCTATGTCCTTTAAGGTGATCAGGGCAAGTCAGATGTAAGAGGAAGTATATAACATCAGAATACCAATGGATATCTAACTCCCGCAAGGCAGGTGTCATTCGTGGACAATCAGGTTGATCTGTACAGTTTATGTTAATGGCTTCCTCATTCTTCTGGGTCAACATTTTGGCTAGGCCCTGTCCTTTGATAAGTTTGGTAGGTTTTATTTCCAAGTCATATTCCTGGATCTTGGAGACCCATGTGCCTCTTGTTCCTAAGCAATCCTGTTGGGATAGGATGTCTTTTACTGCAGCATGGGGGACATAACCTATAACTTTGTTGTAACCAATGTATGTTCTGAAATGTTTTAAAGATTTGACCAAAGCATAGGCCTGTTTTTCCATTATTGTATACTTTAATTCTGAATTTTGTAAAGCTCTGCTCATGAACGCAATTGGTTGCTCGAACCCTTCGAAGTTCTTTTGGAGCAAAACCCCAGCTATAGTATCCTCAGAAGCAAAAGAGAAAATCATGAAATCTTTGGTATAATCCGGACTGACCAACACAGGTGACCTAGTAATGGCATCTTTAATAGTGTTGAAGGCTTCTTTTCCATCATCAGTCCACACAAACTTAGCATCTTTTTTAAGCAACCGCTGCATGGGTTTCATCAACTCTGCAAGGTTTGGAATAAACCTTCTGATAAAATTTATGTGTCCATTGAAAGATTGAAGACCCTTCACATTTTTGGGAAGAGGTATCTTCTTAATGGCTTCTACTCTTTCAGGGTCAATCTTGACCCCATCCTTGTTTATAATATGCCCTAAGAGTTTTCCTTCTTCAATGCCTAAGACAGACTTTGCCGGATTTAGGGAAATACCATATTCTCTACATCGCTCAAAAACTTTTCTCAAGTGATCAACATGGCTGGATCTTTCCTTTGAAAAGACGGTTAAATCATCCTGGTAAATTTCGATGATTTTTCCTATTAATTCCTTGAAAGCATAATCCATGGCCCTTTGGAAAGTGGCTCCTGCATTTGTAAGGCCAAAGGGCATTCTCAGATACTCAAAGGTTCCCCAAGGTGTTGTAAAGGCAGTTTTATGTTTATCCTCTGGGTTGATGACAACCTGGTTGTATCCTGAAAATCCATCAAGCATGGACATCATATTAGATCCAGTGACCCGTTGGAGGAGGGTCTCCATGTTGGGAAGTGGATAATTGTCTTTCTGGCACGCCATGTTTAGGTTTCTGAAGTCTATGCATATTCTGATACTTCCATTCTTCTTTCTTACAACAACTAGGTTGGAACACCATGAAGTGTGTCGGGTAGGAGCTCTAATGCCTGCTGCTAACATCTTTTCTAGCTCTCTTTTGATAATAGGAGCCAACTTAGGATTTATTTGCCTTAGTTTCTGACGAAAAGGCTTAGCATTTTGCATCTCCGGTTTAAGGGGAATGGTATGTTGGAATACATCTTCCCTATAGGCCTTCAACTCGTCATAAGTAAAAGCAAATATATCTCTAAACTCTCTGACAAGGTTTATTAGTGCATTTCTTTCTTTTTCTGACGTTCCTTTTCCAATTTTTATGATTTTTGGATCTGTTTCTGTTCCGATGTTAACCTCAATGTAATCCCCTGGCTTCATTTGGTCAATGCTGTTCTTTTTCCCATCATGCCTATCAAAGATGTTCTCTAACTTAGTGAAACCACGTGAAATTGGGTTCATGGGCTGGCTTTCATCTTTATACTGCTTGCCTTCTTCCTGTTCATTAACATTGAAATTGGCAAACTCATCTAAGTTATTTATGAATCTTAGAATTTGTTCATCATCTTTGAAAACCTGCCAATGGTTCATGTTGTCTGGGACAGATGGCCTATAATTTACTTCAAGGGTACAGTCTCCTTTCAACATTTCGTCTGATGGCTGGAGTGTAGATGCTGCAACAGCTAACCTATCTGCCATACTGTTTTCTTCTCTATGGACTGCTTGTATATTTAGAGCATCAAAATATTCCATGGTGTCCCACACTGCATTTCTATATCTCTTAAGCCTTTTGCAATGGCATGCAAATTTACCCTTGATCTGTTGTACCACTAAATCAGAATCTCCTTTAATACTAAGCATTTTGATCTTCATATCTTTAGCAATTTCTATGCCTAGTAAGAGTGCTTCATACTCCGCAACATTGTTGGTGGCTTCAAACTCAAGTCTAAATGCAAAATTGAAGATTTTACCCTCAGGTGACATTAAGACTATACCGGCACCCTTGCCAGCTTTAGAAAAAGCTCCATCAAATTCCATTTTCCATAGCCCATCAGTTTTCTTGTCTTTCATTTCCCTATGAACTGGATCTAAGAAAGTGGAATTGATCTGGTGGGTTCCCATGTCATCTGAATTGTAAATGTACTCATTTGAAGGTTTGTGGGGATTTTCAACATGGTACCTCCTTTCCTTTTCTGAATGTAGTTTAACCTGAGAGTCTTCTGAAGCAGGAACAGTTGCGTAAGATAGATCTAATTGTATTGAACCACCCAAGGAAGCACCCCACTTTCTAGATAAAAGCATACCCCACTTATCAGGCACATCTATGACTAAGATGTCCATGGTGACATGGATGTCTGGGTACTTGGCTAATCTGACGGTTTGATTCTGAATCATCCCCTCAACTTCGACAGGTCTAGAGTCCATAGCACAAACATTCCCATATGGTCTGGTGGTCTTTAAATTTAGTTGTTGCATGACTTTCTTGGTCATAAGGCTGGCACCAGATCCTGAGTCCAACATACAGTTATGTAGAAGAAGGTCACCTATCATCAATGATATGTAGAAAGGTGGGTGAGCTTCTTTTCTTGTTTCCCTGGTATGTAGGACTATAGGGGGATCTCCATAATCATTCGTATAACTTGTTGAAGGTTGTTCTTTAGTTTCTACGAAAGCTACCTTTTTAGGGGTAGGGCACTTTGCAGGTGGAGGTTGCTTTTCAGATGCAATGGGATGAGGAACAACAAGGGGCTTTTCAGAATTTATAGGTTTAGGAGTATGAGGGGGAATATTATTAGCATGAGGCTCTAACAGTTTTAACAGTTTCTCTCTCTGACCAGGAAGTTTGCATAGCTCAAGTACTGGGACTGGAACTTTGGTGTTGGACAACCAATTACTTAAATCAAAATTTAAATCAACAGGTTCCTTTTCAATGTTCATTCTTTGAGCAATGTGAGGAACTGTTACCTTAGGAGCAGTTTGAGTAGAAGGTCCTTCCTTTGGTTTCTTTTGATAAGTGTTTCCTTTGAATCTCTGGCTGTTGTTGATACTAGGTGGCATCTCTCCATAAAGTTGAGTCATGTAGTCAATCTGCTGATAACCCTGGTTTGTTCGAGTCATATCAATGTTCTCATAATCATCTCCCACATGGTTGATAAAAACAGGCTCGTCTGATGAAGTACTAGGATCGCATCCCTCAGGATATCCATGCTCTTGAACGAAGCAGGCATAATGGCAACCAGATTCCTCATGGAAATCCTTGCATGCTCTACAAAAGGGCTTGGCATGCTCAACCATGTTGGCAGCCTCTAGTTGATGAGGAGGCCTCTGTTCATGGTTGGGAGGTCTTCTTTGCCAAGTAGGTTTAGCAGGAAAATTTCTAGGAGCTGGTTGTGTATGTTGAACCTGTTGAACCTGTTGAACCTGTGCTCTTTCCATGTTGATGATCTTGTTTTGCAATTCTTTTATCTGACTTACATGTTTCTGTTCTGCTTTCTCCATTCTCTCACATATTTCTATCATTTTCTTTTCATAAGAATCTTTCATAGGTTCCTTGTCTTTATGCTCAGTTGGTTTTGAAAGCAGTTGAGATCTAGAGTATCCCTGGATGTTTGACTCTCCGGAAGACTTCATGTTCCTATCAATCTTTACGGCCAAAGCTTGAGCATCAAGCAAGGTGGCTGGTTCTTTGTCCCTGATTTGGTATTGGACTTTGCCACTTAATGCTTCTATGTAGTAGTCCAACAAAGAAGCTGCAGGAGGCACATAGGTTTCAGGAATGGAATTGGACAGCTCCATGAATTTAGCATTAAATTCATCCATAGTTTCATTCTCGGTCTTCTTCATACTAGTTAGAGATGCAACTAAATGTCTAGGTTCTTTTTTGCAACCAAACTTGTTGAGGAAGAATGTCTTGAAGGCCGCTATGGTGGCAAAAGAGTTGTCAGGCAGATTGTCGTACCAGGTCCCTGCCTTACCCTCCAATGATAGGGCAAAAAGTGTCATGTAAACATCCTCATGTTTGTCAGCTCCCCTGACATGAGTACTACACAATTTTGTGAAGTTTCTAATATGTTGTTCAGCAGATAATGAGGCATCAGTGCCATTGAAATTTGTGATTTTATCAATAGCCTTTTCGGGAATATCGTGAGGTTGACCTGGTATCTGAGTAAAGTTGAGTTGAGTAAAGAACTCACCCATTGTGGAAAGGAAACAGTTATTATTTTCAAAATTTGTTTGATTTTCTAGATTTTCTTGAAACAAAGAGTGGATGTCTAAAATAGATTCGGATCTAAGATTTTCAAGAATTCTACGAGAAGCAAGCTTGTTTAGTCTCCTCCTATAAACCTTTTCAGGCTCAGGGATAAAACTAAGCAAACCTTCAGAGTTTCTTCTAGTTGAATACCTTGATGTGTTAACTGACAGTGGAGTCGCCAGGTGAATCCAAGTCTAATTTCAGAGAGTGATTAAACTAAAAATCTACCAAAGTAAAACAAAAAAAAGTGAAGTGGAGTCGCCAGATAGATATGAAAATCTATCAAAAGGTAAAACAAACTAGAAAAACTAAGGTCGTCCAGGAACAAAAAGATTTGTCCCCGGCAACGGCGCCAAAGATGTTGTCCGCCAATATGCACACCAGCAGCGGAAATCTTTCGAAAGCTGTCTCTTCACTACAAGTGAGAGAGGTGTGGCCTTGGGGGCAAGCAATGAGCCAGGTACTGTCACCTGAATCCCAGCTCCTCCGTTTAGGCAAACTCCTAACGAAGCCAAGGGGGGTAGACCCTAAAAAAGAGTTTTACTAAGGCTCTTTGTGTATTTATGTGTTTTTAGGTGTTGTGATGCGGATGGGTGTTTTTTTAGGAGTTTTTGAATGAGAGACAATTATAAAAGTTAAAAATAAGACAAGATAACGCAATCCACGTTGCAAACACAAGATGAAAGATACACTTGGACAATAAGCAGATCACTTCACAAAAATATAAGCAGATACTCCAATGTTGATACTTAAGCAAGCAAAATACAATATGAAGGACCAGTGCCTTATGGAGTCAGAAAATAAAAGTGATTGTAAACTTGACACAAGTGCTTGAAATGGAAAGTTTGTGAGAACGTTGTGCAGCTTATCTTGGTAAATTGAAAATTTTAGTTGTCTTGATTATTAGGGCTAAGACCAAAGGTATCAAGAGATGGTAGAACCCTACCCAAGAAAGATACTGGCAACCCTGAATGACATGTCGGAAGCACCCAGATTCGATAAGGATTGGTGTCCAATGTTTGAACCGCCCCTGAGTCTGACAGTGGGAATCCGGCGCCACCCCTCGCGGGAAGAACAGTATTTTGCCTTGGTTGAGGTTGTGGGAAAAATTTAAATTAAATTTATCGATCGTTATTATCAAGTCTTTCACCTTTCTGAGTACTAGCCCAACCGTTTCCGGTTGGCAGAGCATACGGGTGTAGGACAAACCAAGATGAATTAATTAGGGGAGTGTGAGTGGAAAATTTTATTTATTAAAAGAACCTTGTTCAACTCTCCGACAGAGAGCGCTCTTGACTCGGTCTTATGACCACAGTTCAAGAGACTTGCTAAATTAACAATGCCTAATGCAGGGGATGATGCAAGACTAAAAATGCCCTCCGATAGAGGGTGCTCTTGACTTGGATTTGGCCAAGTTCAAGAGACTTTGGTTTATTTTAAGCAAACAAGAGCGGTTGTGTTGTGAAAAGCAGTAAAATAACTTGAGAAAGATGAAACCACTTGATAACTTGAAAGATATAATTAATGCTTTTAACAATAACTACTTTGCCAAATAATATGAGATAAAACTAAAACTAGTGTTCTACCATACAAATTCTAATCTACTAGGTGGGATTGATCCCCGAAACAGGATCAACCACTAGAAACCACCAATCCTGGAAACCTTCCAGCTAGCTGGATGTCCACAAGAAGTTGATGGGGGAGCGAGAAGCTACCACAAAACTATGTGGCCTTTGGGATACGATCCCAAAGTTAGCTATTCTCTGGTCAAGGATTGGAAGAGAAATAATATAATGATAAAAATTAAACTAAGCTACCCAAGAATCTCTTTCAGGTTCAAGACCCTACTCGGGAAAGCATGGGGGTAAGTAAAATATGAGATATAATCAAGATAAACTTATTGAAGCAAAATTTAAACTAAGAACATAAAAATGTAAATCTAAGCTAAAAACAACCACAAGACCCAACACCCTTCCCCAAATGGAGAAGAAGACCCAAAAAGTGGAGGCCTCCTCCACTTAAAAAAATTTATTTGATAAGTACAAGTGCCTCAAGGGGAAATCCTTGAAAGGTCTTTCGAGAATGATGATACTTGGAAAAATATTGAAGAAGATATAGATTCTACTTGTTATTACAAAGGATAAGTGTATCAAAATTTGGTCATTCTTATGGCTTCTTCACTTTGTTTTGCTTCGATCCTCTTGTTTCAAGATCTTATCAAGTACTTCTCTCTCAAATGGCCTACACGAGTTCAAGAACATCTAAACAAGGCACCCATTAATCATTAGTAAAAAATAAATCGAAATTGAAACTATTTGAGTCAATATTTAAGATTTTAACTCTAAGATGGAAAATGCATGAAAATTTGTCATAAAATGTTAACTATGGCAAAACGGACCAGCGAACAAAGTTGCTCCTAAAAATGCTAGGAATGAGATCTAAGACTAAAAAAATTTTGGAAAATTTTATGAAAAATTTTCTATCTTTAAAAAGGGAAACTAGATGCAGACTTAACAAATGCTAGAATGAGATCTAGTATGATTTTTAGAACTATCTTTTCAATGTATACCAATGATCTACTAGATGCAATAATTTAAGATCTATCAAATCAAATTGAACTACTCTAACAAACACTAACTTATCCAATTCGTTTTTGCTTTTTTGTGTGATTTTTAGGGCACTTTGGAGGTGGACGAGAAGAGGGAGAAAGGGCAAACCTAAAGGCAAAGATGGAGAGGCAAAGGGAGATCAAAGTAGGGCAAAACGAAAGCGAAGAGGGAGGATAAAAAGGGTGGACGAGAGGAGCTAAAGGATGACTTTCCTAGGGTGGACGAGAAAGCAAGAGGACCAAAACGAAAGGGGGAGGAGAGGGGACGAGAGCAAGAGAATGGGGCTAGAAGAGATAGAATGAAACTAGGGCAAGGAGGAATAGGCTTAGCATGCAATGGGAAAAGGAGATCAAGGAGCAAAAGACAAGGCTTGAAGAGAAAGCCTATAGTAACAAGGTTTTGAAAATAGAAATTTTGATTGATGAGAAACCTGAGAAGAGCTCTTCCTAGCCTTCTTAAGATGAAAAGATCTTGAGATTTGTAGATCCTGCAACCACAAAGTATTAGGCCAAAACTTGAAGATGAACAAGGGTTTGATGCAACCGAGCTCTTACCCCTCTTCACTTTAGGCAACACCTAAATCACAAACCCAAACACTCAACCAACAAGTGAGATCAACAATGCTAGAATGCTAGAAATATCAAGATTAAATCAACAATTTGTATAACCAACTACTCATGTCCATTTAGATCTTGATAAACTATGCATAAATAACCAACTTAAATTATGAATGGTTACTCTATTGTACTAAAAATAGTCCTCACAAGCTAACCATTGATCAAATACCATGCATAATCAAGAGATGGGTTTAGAGAAGATGTCACCTCAACAAGAGATGAATTCACACAAAAGATTGAAAGCTCATGGACCTCCAAAGTCGAAATCTTTATTGAAAATATTAAGCCAAAGCATATTACAAATTTTTGCAGAGTAATCTTGCATCAAAGTCTCCATGAGATAATAACCCAAATGGGCCTCTCTTTATACTAAAACTGAACACCTAAACCCTAAATCGAATTGGTGGTGAGCAATGAGGTCGATTTCCAATCAATAGGTGGCTTGGAGCAAGAGACAAAGCTAAAGTCGAGCTTGTGGTTGGTGTGAAGAGCAAAGGTGGCAAACTCGACTTTAATGGAACCATAGGGAGTATCAACCACCAATAAACGAGCTACAACAAGGATAGGTGCGAGCTCGCATGAGGAGTGACGTGAGGAGTGGTAGAGGTGCGAGTTAGAGGATGGATGGCAAGTGTCACATGGTAGGTACTAACTCAAACCTAAAGAGAGCCAAGCTAATTGATTGCCTAACTAACCAATAGATAAGCTACAACAAGGCCATACGTGAGCTTGGTAGGTGGACGTGAGGATCAACGTGAGGATGTGGAGATGGCGAGTTGGCAATGGTGGAGACATGTGGTAGTTTGGTAGATGCTAACTCGAATGGTAAAGGAAGCCAAGCCTATGGAAGATTGGTGAGTCAATGAGGGCACCCCTCTCTTACATAAATGCTAACCACCAACCCATCTATCAACTGACACAACACTAAGTCGAATTATGCATGAGGGAGGGCGAATTTGCTCAAAGAGATTCTTTGCTGGTGACTGGGTGAGTGACTGGATGGGCTTGGAGTTGATTGGAATCTTCCTTAATGCTCATCGCCATGTCATTTAGCCCTTTATTTTAATCAAATTGATTAATTTTGGAGAGATTTGGATTATCTCAAAAATAATCAATTTTATTATTTTAATTAATAATTTCTCTGTAAATTACTTTTCAGAGAAAATATTAATTATGGGGGGGAATTGACATCCGAAAGTTGGGTTTAGCTGCTCCATGGGTCATGTGTGATTTTTGGCTTATAAAACGAGCCATCAAACACTGAAAACGGACCCCGGATGACTGACATATTACAGACTCAAATTTCTCTATTTAAACTATAGAGAAATTTAATTAAAATTTAAAAAATAATTAAATAATTAAAAACCCCAATTTCGACGCGTCCGGTAAAAATTTTTCGAAATTTTTTCTGGGGGTCCTAGAGACCTAGGACATGACCAAAACCTATTCTAATAGTGTCTAGTAGGTTTATATATTATAGTTGGACCCTAATAACCCCCCATGGCCAAATTTCCAAAATCGGGCATTCCAGCTTTGGAGGAAGCGGGAGAAAAACCAAGAGATTATATTTCGCCTGAAGCAAAGTATAATCTGACGGTGAAAAAACTCCCTGGAATACCTTAGTTGTTTAATCCAGTCATGGGAGACCGAGCCACTCAGACCCTACTAGCACACTGATACAAACCCCCATGGGGCCATGGTCATGTCGACTCAAAAACAAAACTGGCTAGACCCAAATACAATGAAACCCAGATACTCTGGAAGTGAACACTGATGTGTTCCAACACTGGCGGCTCAATAAGGTTTCAACTATTGTACAAATCAGTTGATAACAAGGGCATTACATCCTCCCCCACTCAACCTATTGCCATCTCGACAATCTCTCCACAAATACTGCACTCTTCATGAAGCACGTCTCAACTGTCGCTACTGCCACCTACAGCCGCAGTTGAGTCTTCCATGGAAGCCTCAGTAACTGCCCGGCCATCACATCAATCCAACCTACTGCTGCTTCGATATTTTGTTCTCCTGTCATGCCTATGTCTGTGGTGCCTCCCATGTGCTAAACTAGTTGGGGAGCGACCCCAACTGTCGCGTCCAACATCATGAGACGAACTCATGACCAAGTTAGTCAACTCCCTCTGCACTCTGATCCTCCATGCAATTATTCCAAACTAAGGGCAAATCCATCAACCTTGCCTCAAAATTGTCTAAGGCACACTATTCAGCTCCAAGTCAAACCACCCAAGTGATGTGGCTTCCAGACATACTTCTGTTCCGGTACTTGATCTCCTTGCCACCACAACTGATCTTCTTCCCTTCAGGTTTTCTTTCTGTCCACACACCCCTCTTGGTCGAAAGGCAAGGCAGCCTTTCTTGCCTCAAACACCACAAAAGCACCACCGTTGCTTCTATCATTCATAGCTCCCTCCGCAAGGTCCACTACAACCACCCTCAATCTGCCATACCCATGCAAAGTAGAAGAGCACACGACCGGAAAAGGTCCTACGTCTTACACTTCCACTGCATCACTGCCATGCAATCGAGAAAATGGTTGGGTTGAGTGCATGTTGCACCCCACGATCCCAACACTAACCGCAACGACGATCGCACAACAGAGTGCCATCAACTCACTTTTGCGATTTGTCACCTCCACAAACTGAGGAGAACGACATACTTAGTCCTTCACGACTAACTGCCCAATACTTGGATTTGCTGCAGTCACTCTTACTTAGGCAACTCGAGCTCACAACGAGCACCTCCCAAGTCCACTCAATCGCATGACTTACTATCACAAGCCCCTCATCCAGTCGCTTCCAAGTGCATGCTTCTTCTTCCGCAAGCTCTCCACGAGCTCATCCGCAGCACCCAAATTCTCTTGGTGGAGCTTCTGCCCCAGTGCCTTCCACAACTAGCTTCGGTTACAACAGTCTCCTCTATCCGCACTTTCCAACATCCAATAGCGGCTGAACTGCCAAGCCACTTCTACCGCAATGGACTTGAACTTTTGGTGCTTCTAAAGGTTTGGGAAAGTCCTACTCAACTTGTCTCTTCCAACCAGGCTTCCCAACACTTTGCAACTTCATGACGACCTACGTTCTTTGCTTCCTTACGATCGGCTGAGTGCTCCTTGCACCAACTTGCATCGTCTGCTCTACACCTGCGTTGAGTATGGAGACTTCTCACCTCCCGTCTTACATACGTTGAGTATGGGGGGCACACTATTTGTTAGTGAACACACCTTCCATCTTACATGCGTTGAGAATGAGCGCACTGCCCACCTTCCATCTTACCTACACATCCACAAACACTCCCGCAACACAAAGATCCAACTCTTTTCATCAAGTGTACTTCACCATGATGGAAACCCTTGCCATGAGCTAGGCACTCCTCTACCAAATGCATATGTTGTGCAGGCGCACCTCTGCCAGATGCCATCATCACCGCAATCAGGTGATCTGTCCATCGAACAACCACGCACTTCATCCTTGCAAGTCTGCTGCCAGGTGCCAATTACTGGGCGCACCTCACTGCCTGTCGATCCACTGTTTGGTCACCCAAAGGAAATTCGAGCGCACTGCTGCTCAACACACCTCCCAACTTCCAACACGTCTCTTCCACACTCAGCTTCCCAATTGCGACACTTCTTGGGAGCTCGTTTGCATCTTGATGAAGAGCATCATCCGTAACTGTACTCTATCCAAGTTGCCACAAGTCCATTTGTGCCAACTCTGCAAACAAAGCTTCTGCAACAACAACCGTAGCTCTGAAGAGCCCAAGTGACTCTTTCTCTAATACCACCTGTCACGGGACTCACCGGCATGACCCAATTTTTTGCCTTCTGGTGGCCCATGCGGCACTGCCTGAATCCTTGCCGAGGGTAAGACTAGCTCGATAGGTGTCCAACAGACTACACCTAAACCTACGGAACTCCTAAAACTTATCTCTAGTCAATTCTATACTTAGCCAAATTTCCATTACATGCACATCCTACAATATATACAACACTTAGCCAAATACAGTACAATAGAAAAATGTAAATACAGTACAAGAGACAAATGTATATGTGGGAGGCACCCCAAACTTGGGCATTCCTAATACCCAATGATAAATATACAATGAGACTTAACATACAACGGAGGATGCCACATCCTAGCAACTCATGCAAGAGTGAGCCCAACCAGCAACACTCTAGATACAATCAAGCCACAACTCTTATTGTTCTCCATCGCATCCACATGTCTGCCTGCTCATAACGCCCACGTCAAGTCTCTCGGCAAGCCACAGTCCATCGCAGCCTCACCGAATTTGCGGAAGCCTACCAACTCGCAGCCTCCATCTTGCCAATCTCCTTGCTTGGTCTGCCAAAGTCTTCCTGCTCGCAGCCTCTGCCTTGACATTGCGGCCTGCTACCTACTCGTAGCCTAATCCCATCATCTTGCCTTGTGCATCCAACAACACAAAGGCTTGGACCAGAACGTCTTCCGCATCTGAGACACCTCTCCCGGAAGCTTGTCGCATGCATACACACCTTGCCGGGTCTGGCAGAACGTGCAACCATTGTCTGTCGGACACATCTCTCCTTGGCTTCTCCAGGAGTCCGTCATCCCCTGCCTAACTTGTGTGCACTTCTTCACCCACGTCCATGTTCTAACCTGCACACCTTCCTACGGAGTGTGCTTCCCTGTATAAGCCTACAAGTCACCACTTGCATCTGCATCCAACACCCTATCCGCAAGACTAGTCTTCTCCACGAAGACGAAACCATCCACAACAGCGAACATTATTTGGAAGCTCCTCCAACCAACGCAGGAACCTACCATGCTCCAACACGTCCTATGAGCACACCACACCAATCCGCGGCACTACACGCCTCTGGGAGCTCACCTGTCAACCCCATTTGGAAGCCCACTCTGCCAATTCGTTTTCCAACCTCGGCCTGGAAGCTCACCCTGCCAACACGTCGTGGAAGCTCACCTGCCCAAACCCGTCATGGAAGCTCGCCTGCCCAACTCGTCATGGGAGCTTTCCTATCTCTTGGGCGCTCACCTGACCTCCATCTCGGAGCTCGCCTTTCCTTGATTGAGAGCTTCATGCTCTTGCGTGCCACTATGCCCAAAAATTTCCCTCCTGCGGAGGTCACCTCACACAGAGGTCAGACCAACTAAGTGTGTATTCCTCCAAGTGTTGCTTCCTCCAACCGCCTCTTAGCCAAACGACTTGCCTTTACATATACCAGTGCGTCCACATGCAAGGTCAAGCAGACACGCCAACTCGTGGGAGCTTCTTCCACACGGAAGACCCTTGGCCACAAAATGTCTAAGTGTGGGATTTGCCCCCACACCAACTAGGCTTCTAACCCATGCCAGCTGCCAACCGACGCCCTGAGCTCCTTGCCCGGTCCGCACAACCCACTCATCGATGGGGGATGCACCCAACTACACATCTGCACTGGATGCCACTTAGCCAATGGGATTCCACCATGAGCAAGGAGAAACCCCAAGTTTTTCCCAACCTTCTCTAAGGGCATTACATGGGCCAATATAGATCAACACCAGCACTTCCTGCGGGAGTAATGCGTATGTAAAGAATGAATAATGATGACAGAGTTTCTTGCACGGTTTCGAGATTTTCATCCATGGCTGTAGCAAGTGATTCTGCATCAGCCTGATAAACATTAAAGTTCGCCTGGTTAAGTGCAGCAAGAAGACCCGAATAGTTTGTCCAAATATAGAATCCACAAAGATCCCATAGTGTCTTTGTTGAGTCTGCAATTGTCATTACTTTGATCCCCTGTGCTTGCTGTCATGTCTTTAATAAAACACCAAAGGGACAGCGCTGCTCCTCTACCAAAATATAACCAGCACATTTATAACCCATCTCAACCAAACATAGATCCTCCATGGCATTTGTTCTTTGATCAGATATTAGCTGTCAAGTTAAAGAATGCAACAGCCCATGATTCTGGTTTTAATTCCGTCTTCTGTCATATATATGGGCTGCTGCTGACAGCGTGGTGGACTAATGAATCTCCTTGTTTGCATCCTACCACCTGTCCACCCACTACATCCGCTGTTTTCTCATCATTGGTAACCTTGACCATCAAACTGTTCAAATAATATACTCAACAGGGACATGTCTGAAAGGTACAAAACCCACAGCTCCAAAGGAAATATAACTGCTTTAGCAACCACTCATCTAACCCACAATTATACTGGGGCTGCCTCCCTGGAGCTAGGTTATGTGTTAACAGGCACCCTCCAACTAACGCCTAGCACATACTCCAATGCATAACCAACCTCAACAATTTGCAAGGAAGGAGTCAACATCAATCACAATCAATGCTCAACTAACTCCACATAGGTGCACTCTAGAAATGTGTGCCAACCTCCAACAAATGATAAAATATTCTGCACCATGCCATAGATCCACATCCAGCCCAACCAACTGAAATACCAAGGAGATGGCCCCTCCATCAAGCAAAATAACATTAAAGATTGGTGATCTGCCTCAACATATGTGCCAAAGAAGGGGTGCACTCCATCAAGGTGTTATACCATGTAAATAAAGTTCTTCTCAGGGTAGTCAGACTCATGAGAGACTCGCCAAGTCAACCGAGTCTGGCCGAGTCACCTGCCAGACGAGTACTCAGCTGAGACTCGGCCTGTAGCCTCGGGACTTACCAAACTCATGGGAAACTCGCCACTCGCCTCAGACTCGGAAATTTTTGTTTTAAATTTTATTTTTGTTTTTAAATTTTGTTTTTGCAGCCTGCGAAGGCTGCCATCAGGCCTGTAGGCTGTGATGGCAGCCTTCGCAGGCTGCAAAAAAAAAAATTAAAAACAAAAATTTCCAAATCTGAGGCGAGTGGCGAGTTTCCCATGAGTTTGGTAAGTCCCGAGGCTACAGGCCAAGTCTCAGCTGAGTACTCGTCTGGCAGGTGACTCGGCCAGACTCGGTTGACTGGCAGCCTCCCCAGGCCTGTGTAGGATGCCATCAGAGCCTACAGGAATGTAATTGAACTTGGCAATATTTGTGAATTTGTTCAAGGAATCATCCTTCAGTTCACTATTTTGCATACAAATATGGAGTGTCAAATGTTTTATTATCATTTTTTATGAGATGATCTAATGAATTTCCGAATTTCAGCATAGAATGTGGTTTTATAACTTATATGGATTAGAAATGTCATTAGTATATTTTTTGTGTACAAAATTTACTATATTTTGAATTTTTTTCTATTTGCCGAGTCTTTGTCGAGTCTTATCCGAGGCTTATCTGAGTCGCCGAGTCAGCTGAGTCCCAAGCTAGCTGAGTCTTTGCCGAGTTTGAGTCTGACAACATTGGTTCTTCTTCCTAGCAAAGCTCCACCATGATACCAACATAATAATAAAATATAAGGCTCAACCTAGGGTGCACCTTCATCAAAGGGCATTACATCAATATACATCCTCAAAACTTAGGAAAAAGCTAGATCATCAAAGAAACATGTAGTAACCTCCCTTTTTAACTCAAACTTGAGAAATAATACATCAACAGGGTACTAACATCATTAGATACACATACCCCTGAGGTGATGTCTAGCAATGTTACAACGATATGTCACCTAGAGAAATCCCACCAAGCCAAAGTGTATCACCACACCACATCAACACCATAGGAAAAGGAGACATAAGAAAGCTGTCAACTCCAACAAAGATCGAGTATGTCCCCTCCACACATAGTCACTAGGATGCATCAAGAAAAATATGACACATGAAGTATCAAGCATTCAAGCATCCATATGTCAAGAGAGTGATCTATCCAGCAAAGGCATAAATCAAACCACAAGATCTCCACTAACGATGATCATCCACCATAGAAAAGTGAACATGCTCCACCAAAGATCTTCATCAAATACCCTAATGCCAAGAAGATAAGAGGCTCCATGAAGATATAGGCCCCCAACTCCATCTAATGCTCCAAAGGTACCATCTACCCATCCCATCAATGTGATGAAAATCACACATGCAATCCTCATACAATGTGTAGGGTAACACTACGCACAAATGCAGAAATTGACTTGGAGGAATCCTAATAAAGGAGAACCTCTAGAGAATGCAAGCGGGTGTACCTATAAATGGATAATGGGAACATGGCAACATACTCAAATTAAGATGAATGATACAACATGGATTTCCAGATACAGACACAAAGATACATAAGAAGGAAATGACCCACAATTAAGTACATATTTACCCCTTCAAACAAATCTGTTGCAAGTGATTTCTAACATTCATATTCTACAATATTAAATCCCAAAACATTATACCTCACAAGAGAAATTCTTAGTTCACATTGCCTTCAAAATGTTCAACTAAGCTCCAAGGGGGAATCTCCCTAAATGCAACCATACCAAAAATGGAGTGATAAAATCGTTATATAGATTTCAGCTCAACTCCTTTCACAATAAAATAGTAATTGTGCCCTGTAGACCCACTTATTTCTCTGAGGAAAACACTAGACAAATACTAAAAGGATTAAAATATTACATAAGAGGGCCACTCAAGACCAATATGCCCTCATAAAATACTGGAATAATGAGGCTACATAAGTGAGAGTGCCACATGTCCTCATCCTCAAGCAACATGCTCATGCAAGCCTATGCAAGGTGCCATTCATCATCTTCCCCTTTGGAATGCCCTTCAAGGCCAACCTGTAACAACCCCCTTCAATAAAATACTCATAAATGTTATGTCAAAGGAAGGAGGGCGCTCTCCAAGAGACGATAATTCTACTTGACATTGTGAAAATGACAAGTCGCAATCTTCTACAAAGAGAGTGCTCTCCAAGAAGGTAATTTAACCAACCATATAATGTAAATATCGCCTAGAGGAGGAGCACCATTGGGATGAGTGCAAAAGGTGGTTACGGGACCACTTTGACTATGCCATAGAATAATAAAATACTCCATGAAAAAGTGCACCCTTGAGAAATGTGCAATGGGACCAAATTATTCAAGCAAATAATATAAAAAGAGTCCATGGAGAATTGTGCCCTTGAGAAGTCTGCCAAGTTTGTTGGTTATGCCTCCTTGGATCTAGAGCCAAATAAATAAAACAATCCTCAAGAAATGTGCCCTAGATAAATGTGCAATGAGGACCACATTGACCAAGCCAAATATCAATAAAATACTACTTGAGGAGGTGCACCCTAGGAGATTGTACCAATAATAATTGTTATCTCCCTCAATAAATGTACTAACAATACCTTGAAAAGCCAACCACACACCAAAAATAGGAATGGTAGTTAGAGCACTCTCTCCAATGCAATAACAAACTCGTCCCTCAAGGAATACAATAGAAATGTGTGCAGGAGGGTCCACTTTGGATATTATAGCAACCTCCACGATAGGGACGACCTAGGAGCACGTGCAAAGGCATAGATCCACATGCAAGAGCTACCAACTCCTTAAACTATGAACCAATGACCTAGGAGAATGCGCATGAGGAGTTCAATGTCCTCCAATATAAGCATGAAGTCCCCTCAAACCACATATCATCATGTGTACCCATATCTAACAATGGGCAAGAGAACAAGTGCACTAGAGAAAAATGTGCATGGAGGTTTGACCACATATAACCATCAAATGACACCAAAGAATGATGGCACCTTAGGAGACTGTGCACATTGGGAGCATTCATCAAGAAAACATCTCATCCATCCAAGAATATCATCACCAATCCCAAGATGCATAACCCTACTAATACCATACTAAACCTTAGCAAACCTCTAAGTTAATAGGTGCTCCCCTCTAACATGTGCAAGGACCCATGTTAATATATGACATGCTAGGCAAACCAATGTATCACCTCAATGATCAATCAAATAATGAACCATAATACTTAGAGAAAACCCTTAGTTGATGACTTTCCCTCTCAATGCTAAGCAAAACCCCACCAAGGCACCCAACATTCCACATGTGCAAAATGCAAGCTCCCAACAAAAAGGTGATAATCAATAAGCCAATCAACATCAAAATGCCAACATCTTGACTCCAGGGCCAAAATTCTCCAAACACAACCTTCATGGGCAGGGTCTCCAACCTATAATAGTCCTCATGCTATATCAGGGGTAATAGGGTGTATAGAACTAAGTATGCATGAAATGGAAGTGTCGAAAGACATAAGGCTCGATTGGTTGCCAAAGGATTTTCTCAAGTAGAAGGAAGTAACAATATTGAAACCTTTTCCCCTATAGCCAAAATGAAGTCCATCTGCCTTGTTTTAGCCTCTGCAGCTTCACTTAAATGGTAGTTCCATCAAATGGATGTTAAATCCACCTTCTTGCAAGGATATTTGCAAGAAGAAAATTGGAACAACCTCTTGGATATTTCAAAATGGCTCCAGACTTGTTTTCCACCTTAAGAAATCTCTCTATGGCCTTAAGCAAGCTCCTTAGGATTGGTATGTTAAAATGGATAACTTCATTCTTGACAATGTCTTTTCTAAATGTCATTCTGACCCCATTGCCTACAGAAAAAAAGTGGGTAACCATCTCAAAATACTTGTTCTTTGGGTTGATGACCTTATCCTCACTGGTAGTGACCCCAAACTTTTAACCCGTGAGAAATCCAACCTTAAGAAGAAAATTGAAATGACATATTTAGGACATTTGCATTATTTCTTGGCCTCCAAGTCTTGCAAACCAAGTAAGGAATTTCCCTTTCCCAATCTAATTATGCATGTGACCACCTTTGTCGTCTTCACATGGAAGATTATAAACCACCCCCATCTCCCTTCCAATATGGAGTCAAACTTGCTACCACCTGCACTACACCCAAAGTAGATGCCAGTTTGTACCATCAATTAGTTGGCAGCATTTTGTATTTGACTCATACTCGTCTTGATAGTTCCTTCGTTGTTGGTCTTGTTGCCCGATATATGCAAACACTTTAAGAGGGCCATTGGAAAGGAACAAAAAGGATACTCCAATATATCTAATGTACAATTCATTTTGGGATACATCACCGTTCAGGCGGGACTCCTTTGTTGGTTGATTTCACTGATTCTAATTAAGCTAGTGACCCTGATGATCAGAAGTCTACTACTAATTAAGTTTTTAGCCTTCGTTCTAGACCTATCACTTGGGATTGTAAGAAACAGCATGCCCTTGCTCTTTCTTCCACAGAAGTAGAGTATCGAGCAGCAATTAGTGCAAGTCAAGAATTCTTCTGGCTTTGACAGATCCTTTCAAAGTTTTGATTCCAACATTAACATCTAACCACCTTCTGGTCCGATAATCAAAATTTCATTTAGCTTGACAAAGATCCAGTTCAGCATTAGCACAACAAACACATTGAGGTACACATGCACTTCATCAGGAAGCTTCTTCAAGATTGTGTTCTCAAACAGCTTTATTGCCTTGCAGATGATCAAGTTATAGACATTTTCACAAAGACTCTTACAGAAACGAAGTTTTCCAAGACTCTTATAGAAGCGAAGTTTACCAAACTTCAATCTATGTTAGGGGTTCAGGAAGTTTTCATTAAAGGAGGATAGGCTTTAATGTATCCTTCCTTCTCCTATTGAGTCACCTTTTATAAATCCTTCAATCCTACCCCAAGTTGTTCTTAAGGGGGGATGTTAAGATATTTAGACACTTAGGAGTTAGCTAAGAGCAACTTGGTCTAATGTGTCTTTAGGTAAAGTGTGTTTCTTTAGTGTGCTTTTGTAACTATCTAATCCAACAATCACGATTATGTTCTAGACAAAAAGCGATCTAACAGATCTTTTCTCCTTGATAGTAATGGCACTTGATTCGTGGCTTAACACCCAATTGATCCATGATCTCTATTTAAAGAGCATGGAGGGTCATTTGTTGATGATTGATTGTGAAAGATTCATATGTAAACTCTTTTTTTGCATTAATATATTGCCTCAAGTTGCCACGTTGTTGGGGCCATGGATTGCTTCCCTCTTTGAGAGTTTTAACCATGTAACACACTAGTGTACGGACCTTTCATTTATTTGTGTGAACAGTTGCCTTGAGGTGTTCAATCATTTGTTTGTGCGAGTGGTTTCCTTTAGGTGTTTGACCTCTGTGGATATACCGCACTTATAGAACAATATTCATTACCGGTCCTACCAAACAGTAGTAGTGGGAAACTCCAATTGATTTAAGGGAGGAGTCATGTCTTGTATGCACATCATTTTTTAAGGGGGGTGCTTCTTATATTACAATAAAAAGGCCTTGTGCAAATCTTATCTATTCTTACTCCTTGTGTATGATGTTCCAAGGCACTAAAAATAATCATTCATGTGTTCATGGCTATATGGTGATGGGATCAAGTCACATTCAAGTTATGTCATTGTCTAGAATGAGTCTCGACCATATGGAACTGATGTTTTGTGAATGGTCTCTATCTCAACTGGGATGTTTGAGCTGGCTATATAGATTTCCCTCACAGTACAAGGAAAATATAGCAAAAATGACTCACTTGGAAATTATTTTCCTTTACTTAATTGAGTAGGAAGGCATTGCATAATAAAGGTTATTACTGAAAAAACTTCTTATCTGCTTGTGCTATAAGTGTGTGAAGCCAAGCTTTAAAAGGAAAGCTCCCTTAAATCCTCAGTGTGTTATTTTACATCATCTTTGACAATATATGCAAGACTTACGTCTTCACCAGAAATATTGGCATCACGTCCTGAACCCCTAATTTAATGGGCTGCCTTCAACAGCGAAAACATATTTGATGGCTTTTTCATGCTAAATCCAAGATGCAAAGTGTAAACAGAGGGACCTTTTATTGTGACACCAGTGTAAACATTAAGAACATCTTTAGGGAAAAATATTCAAATCCATGGCCTGAGGGATGATGCTTAATGGAAAACTAATGCAGAATAAAACCAATAGTAAAGCAAGAGTAACAATCTAAATGAGCTAAACCTCATCAAAATTGCAAGCAGTAAGCTGTCACTCACCAGCAGCTTGTCTCTTTTGAAAGGAAGAAGATTCATATTTTGAGGCAACAATAGTGAGGGCATCAGCATCTAGTTCCACATCACTTCCATATTCAGTTGACGAAAGGTACATCCCATCAACATCTATAGCGTGTGATTCCGTCATGTTTTCAGTTTCAGATTCAGAAATGTCATGCGATCGACAGGTCACCAATGCATGCCATTGGCTAGCAATAGAGACTACTCTCTGAGCTCTGTGGGTGATCCTTGCTGCCCCATGTAAACAGAGTGCAAAACCTGTGACTTGGACTGCTGCACAGACCTGCATTTTCAATAAAACAGGTTAAAAAATGTGCAAATGCTGACTGGAAATGTGTAGAAGACATGCACAGAGGGAAAATTTCTTAGATTCATCAAGAAGAAAGCAAATCCAAAATGTCTACATAACAGATTATGCATGTTTGGAAACAATAGAGAGTATAGTTCCCTTTTAGATCATGACTCATCATTATTAAGGAGTTTCTCCAGAGATTCAATGGGCAGAACTAGTTTAAAAATGCTGCTACTAAGATTTTCTCAAGCTGCAACCCATTTGACTAACACTGGCATACAAACATTTAATGCATTACAACTTTACAGCACTGTATGCACTCTTCTCTTTTTCTTGTTTAAATTCTAAAATGACATTATGCCTGCTGTATTTGACTCAATGCAGGTTGCAAAGAGACAAGTATTTGGCTGAGACTACCTTATCATCACATTATCCTTTAGGAAAACGCCCCTCCTTGCCCTTTGCTAGATTGAGTTACTTAGAAAACTGCTAGGCATGTATATATTGTGGAGATTTAACCCTCCAAGGATATTCAGATGTTACTTGGGGAGATCCATTATATTAAAGGGCTTGCTGCAATTAAAACAATCCCAAATCTTGTTTACACTGAAGCAAAGATACTGAAAATCTACACATAAGGAGCCAATGAATTTCACGCAAAAGAAATCATCCATTGTATTTACTAAGGATAAAATCTCGATCTCCATCAAGCTACCACTGTCAGTTCCATTAGTAATTAGTTCACAAAGGTTAACTATTTAATATAGCTTTCATGATGCATCATAGTGTAAGAGCTAAAGTAATAGTAGGAATACACGTCATGTAGAAAACTGGAAAAGTCATACAAATAGTCTGCAATAAAGCCAAACAGATTAATTGGCACACAGAAATTCAATTATTTTGCAAGAAAAGATAATTAGGATAGTTCTTTATAGATTTTGTTAAGCATTTTTCTATATTGGACAACCTAGATATTTAATAGCTTAAGATATCATATTAACTACCTTCTTTGGTGGAAAGAACCAATACAACATAATATTTATTACTGTATTAATTACATCAGATATAAGACCACAAGGCAAAAAGAAAATAGTAGATCCAAGTCCATGTAGAAATCTCTGAAATGCTTTGATACAATGTGGAAACTTCAAGAATCTGACTTTTATTGCAAATTCAAAAATTTCACCTTAACCTTGAGGTTTCCCAAATCCATTTCCTCTGAACATTCCGCCTTAGGGGAGGTTTCCCAGATCTATTTCTTGTGAACTTTCAGCCTTAGGGCTTAATCTGAAATATCAATTTACAGCGACAAATACTTCACTTCTTTTCAACCCAATACACAAGGCATCCCATGAAAACAAATACCACTCAAAAATACTTCAAAGCTGGAATGCTCAAGTTGGGGATTAGGCCTTTGGAGGTTATTAAAGTTCATGTGTCAATGTATATGAACATGCAAGAAACTAGAATAAAGTCATATGGACATGTTCTAGGTCCCCTAGGTGTTTTTTTAAGTTTTGAGAAAAATTAATTTTCCTGCAAAATCAAGCCATTTTTTAATGGTTTAATTCGGAAAATTAAAATTGTAACTAAAAAGTGGTTTGTGGGAAAAATTTGACAATGGGATGCTCGTTTTCTAAGTCAAAGCACCCATTTAACCCATTAACCCACTTTTCCGAAGTTTCGAGTAAGTATTTATCTCAAAAAATGATATTTACTAGAAAAAGGCCAAAAAGACATAATAAATGGCCAAAAAAGACAAAATAAAGGAAAAAGACATATTCCTAAATCAATGGGAAGTGTCTGGAGTTGATCAGGAGTTGAACTAAAGTGACTGAGCAATCAAATCTAAGTCATCTGAGCTCTGAATGGACTAAATTCCAATCTCATCTATCAAGATCCAGTTAACAAGGCATCAAGAGTTGCGCCCTCCTTTAGCATGGGCGACTTCTCCATGTGGCGTTTTTTGATTTTTGGTGATGATCCCAAGGTTGGGGGTGCCTACCTTATTGAGAGGTGGTGCATCCCCTTTCATTTGGCTTCCAATCATTCCCTTGATCAAAGCTTGGAACTTAGAGTGAAACTCCCTCCTGATGGTTGCACCCTCCCTTGATTGATGCACCCCCCTCTTGCATGGTGTTGATGCCTTGGTTGTGTATGTGCTGGAATAGTGCCTGTTACCAACTTTTTTGTACCATAGCTAAATCTCTTGTGAGCCGCCAGTTTATTGAACATGATCCATGTTCATCATCAGTGTTCAGAAGTCATTTTCAGGGCATTTTTTGCCCCATTTGTAATAACTACATGTTCATACCCCCATGGGGAAAATGTAAGAAGTTGGTCTAAATGGGATCCTTTTATAAAAGACTCGGCTATCCGTAGGTTTAGCCATTTGGGGAATACTCTAGAGTGTTTTTTCCTTAGGAATTATGTGCTACTCATCAGTGGCGTATAATCCCTGAGTTTTTCACTCGAACCTCCAAAGCTGGAGTATTTTCCATGGTGGTCAAAACCTAAGGTGGTTATTAGAGTCTTGTGTCTAGGATTTTTTTACGTGTTAGCCATCTCGATTGAGTCGTATGAACATCCATTAGGTCCCCTAGGAATTTCATTGGATTCGGAGAAGAATAATTTTTTTCATAAATTAGACCATTTTTAATGGTTTAATTAAAAAATTTCAAAAAGTGATAAAAACCTCATCCGGAGGCGGAATTGAGTGTGGGGAGGTTCGTTTTGACGCTCGGAGCGCCCTCTTTACCATAGTGTCAACTTTTCTAAGGTTTTGAGCTATTACATCGCCTCTGGGAGCAGTTTTTCACTATTTTGGCATTTAGTGACCAAAAATGACAAAATTCACTAAGTGACAAAATTCAAAAATGACAAAATTCACTAAGTGACAAAATTCAAAAAAGTCAAAAAAACATTATTTTAATGTTTTGAAAAGGTTGAATATGGATGGAATGGGGTGTACGACTACATCCATGGTGTAAAGGTCACATGTTATAACCAAACTTTGGAATTTTTTATTAAATACTAACGTGGGCCCTTCCCTCACGTGGATATCTTCCACGCATGCTCAAGTGGTGGAAGGGATGGGCGAATACTCCATATCGTGGCCCACCTTGTTTAATTAACAAAGCATACACCATAACCAAAGTTTGTGTTGAATATTGTAACTTCTAAGAATATTATATTTGTACATTATTTATTCCGGAGATGTTCCATACCTCCGATGTGATTATACTATGAATCCGGAGATGTTTATTCCTCCGGATTGGTTGTGGTAACTAGGGTTATTAGACCCACCATGTGGGGGTCGGCCCAGTTAGTTATAATAGGGTATTTAACCTAATGGTTAAATACGAGCCTACATGTACTTGTGTAAAATATATGTCAGAGTAGTGTATAAATAGAGGAGGTGTGTTCCTCATTTGACACACTCACTCACTTGAGAGAGGCGCACTTGTGGAGGAGAGGTCTGCTATGGTGGAGGAGGAGATCATGTATTTGGTTTGCATCTTTGTATATTGCTGGTCATCTATATTGAGGAAGCTTTACTGGGTTTTCTACCCCATGAGGGTTTCCCAGGATAAATTTGTGTCTCTTGTGTTTATGCTGTGCTTGTTGTTTCTTCAGTGATCCTGTATATGCTATTATTGTGAAATGGAATGTAATGCTGCTATTTTCTATCTTAGCATATTAAATTTTAACATGGTATCAGAGCTAAACTGAAGGAAGGCAAGGTATGGCACTTACGACACTTGCTTTACTTACGACAATTTGAAGGTTAGGGTTTTATATAGCAAAAACCAGTTATCGTGGAACTTTCGCTATAAATCCATTTTGGCGAAGGTTCAGGATCTGAAACCTTTACATGTCGTAGATAACATCTCCAGGTATCTTGTGTCCAAAGGGCACCCTCAGATTCGTTGTACTTTGTAAGTTATGATCAGTACAAATTAGGGTTTCTGCCTCTTCCAGATCTCAGTCAAAATCAGGTGACCTAGGAAAAAAGGTCATAACTTGGGCTAGGAAGCTCCAAATGAAATTTCGTAAAAAGTGACAGGTAGTACACAGACTGTACTATCTCAGGAAACTTTTTCAGAGTCCGAAGCTGAACCAGTGACACGTGGCATGCCGTACAAGTTCGCTCTCCAGTTTTATCCCATAAACAAGTCACGTTGCGACACTTGGCATAAATAACTCTCTCTCAGAGAGTCCAATTGAGGTCAGACCTGTCAGGATGGAACGATAACAGGGCGAGATATCTCAGGAAAAGTTTTCAGAGGCCTAAGTTCAAACAGTGACACGTGGCACGCCGTACAAGTTCGCTCTCCTGTATTATCCCAAAACAGGTCACGTTGCGACATTTGGCATAACTATCTCTCAGAAAATCCAATTGAGGTCAGACGTGTCAGGATGGAAAGATGACAGGTCAGGCTACTGCAAAAAAAAATTTCATACCCTGTGGAGCGAAAATTTCGGAGTTATAGCAGAAACAATCAGGTACATATTTCTGTCAAAACATAATTATTTTTGGAGCACCTTTATTCATGGCTTCCGGAATTTAGGGTTTCCGAGAAAGTTAGAATTTTTGGAATCGGAATCCACAGCTGAATGCTACTCAGGAAAATCGAAATTTGGAGACCAAGATCGAATTTTTTGGTTGGGTAGAAGACCGGGCTTGATCAAACCCTAGCTCGGGATTTTGATCGGAAAGATGGAAAATTAGGGCTTCAGCAAAAGTTGGAATTTTTTAAGTCTGGAAGCTCCTCAGAAAAATAAGATTTTAGAGCCTTGGATCAAACCTTTTCATTGAGCAGAAGAGTGGGCTTCATCAAACCCTAGTTCGGGATCCTGTCCAGAAAATCCAGAAGTTTCAAAGGCAATTTTGAGGGGTCAAATTTTGGAATTGAAGTATGCTAGTTTGATCAGCTCAGCAAGACACATCCTTCCATTCATTCGGAAGTGTGAAAGTCAAAGATTGAATTTTTAGGGTTTCTCTAGCAAACCCTAATCAAGCTCCAGATCAAGTTTCAGGGGGAGTTGAGGCTAAGGCCTTACATAAGAAGACTACAAGAAGTCTCGACAAGTATGACTTAAGGAGGTTCAGGTATGTCTTGAAATCTTATTCTTGATTAAGTTCATGATGTGTTTGTCTTCATATTATTTATTAGTACAATCTTGATTAATGTTAGAATTGTCTTATCACCCTAGTAACAGTATGAATGCATGAAGACATTCATTGATTAGGGCTATATGATTGTACTAATGCATTATGGTGTTGTGTGAGGTTGATGTTGTCTGCTAACAAGATACAGGTACATCACAAAAGACAATTCAAGTTTCATGACCATGACAACATGAAGACAAAGACTCACGAGGTATGTATGACTTTGTTATATTATGTTTAACCTATGAGACATGCAGGTTCTAGCTCAGGATCTCTAAATCATTGAAGAGATTGTTTAGGTATGTTGTACATAACTAAGCAGCTATACTAATCCAGGTATGTTTTCCTATGTCATGTTAGAATCTTACCTTGTGTTAGGATCCCTTATGTAAGTATACTTGGTATGATTGGTTAGTAATCAAGGGTTTATGCATATTATGTCTCTTATCTTGGTTGATGATTTAACTAACTAGATCAAACAAGAATATGCATGAGTAAAAGAAGACTTCCTTGAAACCCTGAATACTAATGATCATGACTGTACATATTCAAGATTATTTAGAATTAGAATGTTTTGATAATATTGAGAATATACTAATGAATGTATGTTTGTGTATGAGATCATGAGGATGACACTAGTGTGCACTTGAGCATGCACAGTGGTACAGAATGAATAGAAGTTCAGGAGACATACAGAAGATCAAGCGGGAGGCAACCACACAAACATAAAAGATAAGTATTTGAGTTGTTATTAGAAATAGTAAATGATATTGCTTGTATGCATATTTGTATTCCTAGAATATATCATGCTGAGTGTAAACATTCATAAAGCATTGAACAGTATACTACTAATATGCATATGATTGGTAAGTTGGACAAACATTCCATTGTTGCTTGTCTAGAATGAAACCTCTTTGCTGACATGCTGAGAGCTATGCACACTCTTGATAGTATGTTCTGGTAAAGATGGAAGGCATCTAGATAGCTACTGTATGCATACAGGATATGGGAAAGTGTTGTGCCAAAGTATTGGTCAAAATAGTTGCATAACTATGTAAATGATATCTATATGCATAATAGGTTATCATGTCAATAAGATTTGATGATTATGAAGTATTACTAATCATGTACTTAATTTTGATTTGTAGGAAGAGAATCATGATGAGATGTTTTGCTCCAAGGGACTAGATAAGACCATTCTCTTAATGATGTAATTAAAGAAGAAGTGTGAATCAGGTTTTGTATGGGTACCCAGGATCGGTAGTCAATTGATGAGCTTAATAATCATCATGGGTGATGTGGATCTCAACCTTTGCTACAAGGTTGAATATGGCTTCTATACACATATGACATGGATGCAAGAAGGAACTCACCACAGAGTTCGAATGTTTTTGAGGCTCATATTAGTAGACCCATCTGACGAGAGATGGCATAGATAGATATGCAGAAGATCACTCAATGCAGAGTGTGAATAATGGACAATTGAAAGCTTCATGACAAAGCTCGGGCTTTACCAGAAGTAAAGTTGTTCCTAACCTTTACCTTAAGGTTGTGGATGATGAACCTATCATACCATTATTGTATGACGATGATCTCTTTCTGACAAGGAATGAGAAACAAGTCATGAAAATGGCTGCAGAAATGAAAATGAAAGATCTCGGATTAATGCACTACTTCTTAGGTCTAGAAGTATGGCAAGATCCAAAAGGAATCTTTTAAATCAAGGTAAGTATGCTGTGAAGTTTCTAAAAAGATTTGATATGTTGGAGTATAAAGCCATGGCCACTCCCATGGACTCCAACTTGAAGTTATTAGTTAATGACTCATCGTATTTAGTGGACCTAACCCTATATAGACAAATCATTGGGTCATTGATGTATTTAACAAATACTAGGCCAGATATATGCTTTGCTGTAAATACCCTAAGTCAGTATCTAGTAGAACCTAGAAAGGTTCACTTAATTGCTACAAAGCATGTAGTGAAGTACCTAAAAGGTACATTAGATTTTTGGTCTATATTATCTTGGAGATCATGAACTCCGTTTACATGGTTACTCAGATTCCGATTGGGCAGGAAGTGCCTCAGACAGAAAGAGTACATCAGGTGGATGTTATAGTCCTGAATCTGCCATGATCTCATGGTTCAGCAAGAAACAATCTAGTGTGGCTCTCAGTACTGCTGAAGCAGAATATATGGCTGTCTGCTCTGCCAGCTATGAAGCAGTATGGCTTCAGAAGCTTTTATATGGAGTGTTTGACTTAGAAATGGATCCCACTGTGATTATGTGTCACAATCAAAGCTGCATTAAGATGACTGAAAATCCTGTGTTCCACGATAAGTCAAAACACATAGAGATCCGATACTTCTATATACGAGATATGGTGCAAAGAGGAGTTATCAAGCTCGAATATATAAGCACTGAGGATCAGATTGCTGATATCTTGACTAAACCTCTGTCTCGAGTGAAGTTTGAATACTTTCGAGACAAGCTTGGTATAGTTCAAAAGAACTCTCCTCGAAAGGGGGAGTAGCATAGTATCTGATAACAAGTCTGCCTCATCAATGATGAGGTTACCTTTTCACTACACTTAGTTACCTAGAATTATTTAGATTTAGGACTCTTATATTTTTACTTTTGATGATAGATGTATTAGTGAGAATACATGCTTTTGATGATAGATGAATTAGTGATATACATGTTTTGATGATGATATACATGTTTTGATATACATGTTTGATGATGATGATACATGTTTTGATGTACATGCTTGATGATGATGATGATACATGTTTTGATGTACATGCTTGATGATGATGATGGTACATGTCTTGATATACATGTTTGATGATGATGATGATACATGTTTTGGTTATACATGTTTTGATGATGAGAATACATGTTTTGTTATACATGTTGTGAGGGAATTGGATCATCCCTGGACTTCAGTCCTAAAGTTGAGCCGTAGACGTATGTCTTCGAGAATGAAGTTCTTGGTGAACATGTGAGGGGATTGGATCATCCCTGAACTTCAGTCTTAAAGTTGAGCCGTAGACGTATGTCTTCGAGAAAGAAGTTCTTGGTGAACATGTGAGGGGATTGGATCATCCCTGGACCTCAGTCCTAAAGAAGAGCCGTAGACGTATGTCTCCAAGAACTAAATCCTGAATGAACAGGTAAGAGGATTGGATCGTCCTCGGACTATGGTCCTTTGAATTGAGCCGTAGACATGAGGTCTCCGATAACTGAACGATAGGACTGGATCATCCCTGGACCTCGATTCAAAAAGTACACAATAGGACTGGATCGTCCCTGGACCTCGGTTCAAAAGGTACACAATAGGACTGGATCGTCCCTGGACTTCGGTTCAAAAGGTACACGATAGGACTGGATCGTCCCTGGACCTCGGTTCAAAAGGTACACGATAGGACTGGATCGTCCCTAGACCTCGGTTCAAAAGGTACACGATAGGACTGGATCGTCCCTGGACTTCGGTTCAAAAGGTACACGATAGGGCTGGATCGTCCCTGGACCTCGGTTCAAAAGGTACACGATAGGACTGGATCGTCCCTGAACTTCGGTTCAAAAGGCACATGATAGGACTGGATCGTCCCTGGACCTCGGTTCAAAATGTACGTGACAAATCCTAGAATTGCTCTAGGTTACATCCAGCATGAAACAGGGCTGGCTCTGTAGATGTGATACATCCAGCATGAAACAGGGCTGGCTCTGTATGTGATACATCCAACATGAAACAGGGTTGGCTCTGTAGATGTGATACATCCAGCATGAAACAGGGCTGGCTCTGTAGATGTGATACATCCAGCATGAAACAGGGCTGGCTCTGTAGATGTGATACATCCAGCGTGAAACAGGGCTGGCTCTGTAGACGTGACACATCCAGTATGAAAGAGGACTGGCTCTGTGGCGGTAAATCCTAGATCTGATCTAGGTCACATCCAGTATGAAAAAGGACTGGCACTGTGGTTGGGATTAGATCGTCCCTAGACATGAGACTTGTCTTAAAGAGATAAGGATTGATCATCTTGGAACTTGATCTGGATTGTATCATCCATGGACCTATGTCCTAAAGAGAGCAGGATTGATCATCCTGTAATATAATCGTGTGATGACGATGCTGATGATCGTGTGATGATCGATGCTGATGATCGTGTGATGACGATGCTGATCGTGTGATGACAATGCTGATGATCGTGTGATGACGATGCTGATCGTGTGATGACGATGCTGATGATCGTGTGATGACGATGCTGATCGTGTGATGACGATGCTGATGATCGATGCTGATGATCGTGTGATGACGATGCTGATCGTGTGATGACGATGTTGATGATCGTGTGATGACGATGCTGATCGTGTGATGACGATACTGATGATCGATGCTGATGATCATGTGATGACGATACTGATCATGTGATGTCGATACTGATGATCGTGTGATGACGATGCTGATCGTGTGATGTCGATACTGATGATCGTGTGATGACGATGCTGATGATCGAGTGATGTCGATGTTCCAGTAACCAGTTGAGTTACTAATGATGATGAACTGAAGAAAGCTTCCGATGATATATAGATGTATCATGTATGATGTATGACTCGTTGCTCCTGCGGATGTTGTTATAATATCCTTCTCGTTAAGGGGGAGTGTTGAATATTGTAACTTCTAAGAATATTATATTTGTACATTATTTATTCCGGAGATGTTCCATACCTCCGATGTGATTATACTATGAATCCGGAGATGTTTATTCCTCCGGATTGGTTGTGGTAACTAGGGTTATTAGACCCACCATGTGGGGGTCGGCCCAGTTAGTTATAATAGGGTATTTAACCTAATGGTTAAATACGAGCCTACATGTACTTGTGTAAAATATATGTCAGAGTAGTGTATAAATAGAGGAGGTGTGTTCCTCATTTGACACACTCACTCACTTGAGAGAGGCGCACTTGTGGAGGAGAGGTCTGCTATGGTGGAGGAGGAGATCATGTATTTGGTTTGCATCTTTGTATATTGTTGGTCATCTATATTGAGGAAGCTTTACTGAGTTTTCTACCCCATGAGGGTTTCCCAGGATAAATTTGTGTCTCTTGTGTTTATGCTGTGCTTGTTGTTTCTTCAGTGATCCTGTATATGCTATTATTGTGAAATGGAATGTAATGCTGCTATTTTCTATCTTAGCATATTAAATTTTAACAGTTTGGAATTACAAATTTATTAAGGGAGATGACGTGAGCCATTGAACCGTACGGCTCCATGGGCTTTCACGAATTGGTGATTTGGCATGGTTTAAATGGGTGGTTGAGTTTGTGGCCACATCACATGGCTTGGCTCCTTATGAGGGCGAGTTACATTCATTACAACTCATAGCTTTGTCTCCCATGATAGCACTCACGCATACCCTTTAGCTCACGTCAATCTCATATGGCAGCTTCGTATTGAATGGGTGGATATCACGAGGCAATGATGGAGTTTCCAAGGTTGGGATGGGGGGCGCCTTGCCAAGGTGGAGGCCACCTCCCCATCCACATTAAACTCAACTCATTGTTATTCATTGTAGTATCACTCCAAGCATTGATCTAGATTGCAATTCGAATCCTTGACTTGTGCCATTTGGCTCTTCTTGAGGCAAATTCGATTTAGGCTTGAGGTTGCTTGTTTTTGTATAAATAGAAGTGCTTTGCACTCTCTTCAGAGGAACTTTTTGTTGTAGAGTTACTCTGAGAAAATTGTATCAAGCTTATGCTTTGAATTTGTGAATAAAATTTCGACTTTGGAGGTCCATGGTATCTTGCTCATTGTGGTGAATTCTTCATGGTTGAGGTGATCTCTTTCTAAGCATTTCTCTTTCAATACTCATATATGTTGTGATCGAATGCTAGCTTTAGAAGTCTAATATCTTAGAACGTAAGATTTGTCATTTGCAATTGTCAACTTGACTTATTATGCAATGTTCATCAAAGTTATATGAATAGGATGTATTCGGTTGTACTAATATTGATAAAGCTTTGATCTGCTTAGCATACTAGTATTTTTTATCTCACGATTGTATTGAGTGTGTTGTGCTTCGTTGGGTTTCACCAACTAAAGAAGGGTGTGAGCTCGACGCTTCTATCCCAAGCTTCAAACCACCATATTTTTTTGAGTTTAACACTTTGTCATTGCAGGATCTACAAAGCTTGTCATCTTTTGCCACAAAAAAGAAAGCCAGGAGTAGCTCTCTCTCTTGTGTTCCATCCTGAAAAATACATTCAAATTTGGTTATTAGATTCTAAGGGTTTTCTTCTTCACCCCTCCACTTTCTCCTTGACTTCTTTGCCTTGATTTGCTAGCCCTTAGCTCCTCTCGTCCATCTTGGTTTCCATCCTCCTTGCTTCGTTTTTGGCCTCTCATCAAGCCCTCTTGTCCCTTCCCTTTGTTGATTGTCCGCTGCCCATTAAGTTGGTTGTTTGCAACCCTTCTAGTTGACTGTGTGCAGCCCACTTTGTTGGCTGCAACCCTACCTTTTGACCTTCATTCCCTCTAAGCCTTCAAACCCCTTCTAGTCTTTTCTCTCTCCTTTCGCTGCCCCAAAAAACTCAGCCATCAACCTTTGCTTTCGCTGCCTTTCAAACTCTGTCATCTCTTCAGTTTGCACTCGCTGCCCTCATTTTTTGACCAGCTCTCTCCATTACTCGTCCTCTCGTCTCCTCTTCAAATCTGCCCTAAAAAACACATCAAAAAAAATCATAAAAACAGACTTGTTAGTAGTTAGAGTTTGTTAATTAAATAGTTGCACTTCTTTTTCAAAAGTTAGTATCTAGTTCTTTTCTAGTTTAGAAGTTAATTGCATCTAGTTTGTGTTTAGTTATTTTTGGTACTTAGATCTCATTTAGTTTGAATCTAGGATTGTTAGTTGCATATTAGTTTAGATCTCATTTCAAAAAATCTTAAAAGCTTGCATGGAAAAAGATTTGGCACATAGATTAGATCTTAGTCTTAGCTAGTTTCAAAATTTATTTTGTTTTCTCTAACGTTAAGGGCTGCCTTGCTTAGTGATTTAAGCTTGTGTAGGTACTTTGAAGGAGAAGAAAGACTTGAAAAAACGAGATTCAAAGAGGAAGAAGAGTAAAATCCAAAGAGGAAAACTGAACCAAATAAGAAGATCCAAAATCAGTGAAGAGAATGATAACCATGAAGATCTAAAACCACTCTCCTTTGTAAAAGCTATCAAGAGCTTCTTAGTTTCATTTCAGTTTATTTTCTTTCAAAGACCTTATAAGGGTTAAATTCCCAAGGCACTTGTAAATTGATTAATAAAAAGGCTAGGTGGGATAAGGCCTCCCACACTTTGTTTCTCCTTCCCCATTTGGGGAAGACTGTTTCATGCATGCTTTAGTTAGATTTATTTCAAGTTTTCTAGATTAAAGTTTATTTTTGTACTTAGATTAACTCTCTTCCAAGTTTTGACTTGAGTTAGCAATCTTGGGATTTCATCCCGAGGGCCACATTATTTTGTGGTGACTTCTCTATCCCCATTAGACTCCTTGTCGAAGTTCAGCTAGCTGGAAGTTCTCAAGGACTGGTGGTTCTAGTGGTCACCTTGTTTTGAGGTTGACCCCACCTTGTTGTTTATTTATTAGTTAGTTGTTAAGCTTGGCCTTAGAAAGTGTGCACTTGTTATATTCTTCATTTCTTGTTTTACTTCAGAAAGTGTGATTTTTCTTTACGCAAGCTACTTCTATTCTAATAAAGAATAAAGCCTCTTGAACTTGAAATAACCCAAGTCAAGAGCACTCTCTGTCGGAGAGCATATTAAGTTTGCATTTCCCCTGCACTAGGCATATAGATTAAATAAGTCTCTTGAACCTTGTCATAAGACAAAGCCAAGAGCAATCTCTATCGGAGAGCTGAACTATGTGCTTCAATAACCTAAAACATTTCAACTCACACCCCCGTTAATAATTTACCTTGGTTGCTATCCGACACCCGTATGCTCTGCCAACCTGAAAAGGTTGGGCTAGTACTCAGAAAGGTGTCAAATTTGATAAACTTCTATAACATAATAAAATTTTCACCCCACAACCATCGAACCGGCGTTGCTTTCGATAAATACTTAAAGTGCTATTCTGGTAGGTGGAGCCGGAGTGCCGTTGTTCAGACTTCGAGGGTGGTTTAAACATTGGACACTTATCCTCTTGATAACTGGACACTCCGTCAGATCACCGTGAAAGCCACTAAAAGTATTTCTTCCGGTTGGACGTTTTATCGTTGTTTCTTGCCAGCCTAATAATCAAGACCACTAAAACTCTTAATTTACCATGATAAATTGCAAAACGATCTCACGAACATATCTTTCGAACTCTTGTATCAAGCAACCCAAGCACTCAGGAATTTTTTGACTCCATAAGGCACTGGTCCTTGATATCATATTTTTATTTGCGTATTATCTATCTGGAGTACTTGTTGTTTAATTTTCCATATGTGAGTGACTTGTACTTAAAGTTCTTCAAGTGCTTGCATATCAAGCTGATCTCATATACTGTTTCGCAACGTGGATTGCATTTATCTTGTATCTTTTATAAGTTATAATCTTTTCATCATTTAAAAAACTCCTAAACAACACCCATCCGTATCACCATACATTAAAATACATTGAGCCATAGTAAACTCTTTGTAGGGACTACCCCCCTTGGCTTCGTTAGGAGTTAGCCTAAACGGAGAAGCTGGGATTCAGGTGACAATACCTAGCTCATTGCTTTCCCCCAAGGCCACACTTTCCCCACTTGTAGTGAGAGAGCAGCTTTCGAAAGATTTCTGCTGCTGGTGTGCATCTCGGCGGACAATAGTGTCCAAGGCAAACAACAGGGGATGAAAACTCAGCCAAAGGCTTCAGATAATCCTACACAAGTATTACCCTATCCTCGAGTTGTTTGGTGTGGTTAACACCCACGGATACAAAGGCCTCCGCTGGAACTTGTGAGTGTTTGATCCTAGAAAGGATCTATCTTCCTGTGAGGAAACACAAGAGTTTTACTGATCCTAAGAGTTAGTCTAACTTGAAAAGAAATCTAATCTAAGTCAGGCCTATTCCAAAGAAATGATTTGTTTGTGCACAAGACAACTTGATCTGAAAAGTACTAAATCTTTTCACCAATTTAACAGACATCCAAACTGGATCTTGACTCAGGAACTCAAGATATAATCAGTTAAAGACATTCAACCAACAATTGCTTGAGAATTAAGTGCATACAAGTCTATCCTATATCTAGAATGTTAATTGACAAATTAACATTAACTTACTGATTTCTGTGAATCATTTGCAGAAATAGATAAAATGTTTTAGATAAAGACATTCATTTAAAACATCAATTACAAAGATCATGAGTTGAGAGAAATCTAAACTATAGACCCATGAAAGGTATTGATTGCAAATAATAAACAGTATTAGTGAATGTGTCAAAGCAAAATCACAATCCATCAAAAACATTTGACAAATTATAACAGAAGAGATAGCTGAAGAAAACTAACTATGTATTAAGGCCTCCATAACATTACATAGTCTACAACAACAGAGCATCTCCAGTCTCTTTTGGCGATTTTGTCCCCTAACCATCCATCCCTTGCCTACGAGAGATCTACCCTTTAAATAATAATTACAAAATGATACAAAGAGTAAATTCCCACAAAACAGAGATTACAAAATTCAAATTAGACTAATGGCCAAGAAAATCTTGCCACTTGGCCCAAATTTCTAACAATTCATCTATATTTGGATAATTCGCTGACTCAAGCCCCAGCTGGGCATCACACGTAAAACTTTGAATCTCGTTTTTAGCCGACTTATGCCAAATACGGATGAAAATGTGGATCTTACCCTCCATGGCAACAGGTTGCCTGATTAACTGATCCACATCTTCAATTTTGATATGCTCGAGGTGTTGAATCTTCTCTTTGACCTCCACGCATCAGCGTTCAACCTATTCAATCACCAATTTAGGTGGACAAGCGTTTTCAATAAGATCCATGGTAGGGAACTGCAACGTTTCCATGATATTGTCTACAGCATACCACCTCCTTGAGCAAATAGCCTATGCTTTTTGATTAGTATCTTCAACCATATCATTGAAATCATTCCAAGCACGCAACACAGTCTTGATTTTCTTGAGCTGAAGACTACTAAGGACAGGGATGTCCTCTGGTCTATCCTTTATATACCTCTGCGATTCCACAATATCATCTTTGGCCTTAGAGGCTTGTTGTCTCTTGGCCATCTGCCCATCAAGAATAACAGACATCTTGCCAAAAGCAATATAAGTCTCTCGAATTTCATCCAAAGTGCCAAACAATTCAGTTATCAGCTTGTAGTGTTCTTCATTGACCTGGATGGCCAAGTCTTTAAACTCCAGCTGGGAAAACTTAGAGAAGGCAGAGGAGGTTGCACTTGCAATTTCATCCTCACATTGTTTCTCAAGCACAACTATCCTTTGTGTATTGGTAGCATTCACAACTTGTGCATCATGTAATTGAGCTTGGAGAGAGGTATTCCTCGGCTACAAATCTTCAAACCTATCTTCAAACACTTTTCTGAGATCACTAACATAAGCTTCATGGTCCTGCTTGGTTTTGGCCAATTGCTCTTCTAGCTTCTTCAATTCTTCCTTCCTCAAATCAATCTCCCTATTCAGTGTTGTCACAGAATCAAAGTTTGCACCTGCAAATGCACCCATGGTTGCAGCAGCATCCAATGCTTCCTGTTGGATATTGTCAAATTGCTTAGCCCAAATTACTTGATTAGGAGTGGGTGCCTCCAATGAGTCTAATCCACCTTGATCCCTGCTTCTCTTCTTGCCTTTTCTCATCACTGCCTTAAATGCCTTACTGTAGAAATAATCCCCAAGAGGGACTACAATATCTTCTTCAAACTCAGCTACCAATTCAATAAATGATGTAGTCACATTTACTATTGAAACCAATGAGGATGTCTGAGTAGTAGTGGGACTAGGCATAGACATAGTGATTTGGGGAGTAGGAGAGGAAGGGATATTTTGAACAACTGCTGGTACAGAGGTTGGGGAAGGGATTGAAGTGAAAGCTTCTGAAAGTGTAACATGAGTGTCATCAGCTGGTGATGGAGAAGGAGGAACTGGAGTTTGCTCATCAGTAGCTGGTGGTGATAAAATGGATGGAGGTGATTGCAGAGGGACAGTCGAAGACTGAATCTCTGCAACTATAGATGGAAAAATGGGAAGTGGAACTGAGCTAGCTGGAAATGGGGCAGTAATGGAAGTTACTGTACGAAATAATTGGGATATAGAAGGTGGTATTGCTACCCTAGATGACAAGGTTGAAAGAATTTGAATAGAAGAAAGAAGAAGTGCTGCGGTTTTGGTATCAACATCAGAAGTGGTTCCAAGGATCTACTGGTCTGTGACAGAGTCATCCATTTCAATAGCATTCAATAAATCTGTAACTGTTTGTGAAGTTTCAATTATTTCCTCAATCACAGGGACAAAAGGGTGTACCTCATCTTCAACATCACAGTCAATAATGTCTAAGGTAGAGATCTGAGATGCAGAAGTTTGAGTTTTTTGCCTTTTAGCTGGTTTAGTCACAGCTATCGCTTGATCATCACAAATCTGGGTAACTGCAGCAGTCACTTTAGTATCAGCAGTAGGCTTAGCAGCTGCAACTACTTGGGTGTCCAACACCGAAGTCATCTTTGCTAGTTCCTTCTTTAATTGTTGAGATGCTTGCGTTAATTCTTTAAATTCATCAGCAGTTTTCAGCTTAGGAGGATCTTCCATAAGGCCTTTGCCTTTATCTCCTTCACTGCAGGTCAGCATTAATGGACCAGCTGTTTTTTGAGCTTCCCTCTCTTCTCTTTCTTTTCTTACTTGCTCAATGAGTTTAAGTTCCATTGCTCTGTAGCTAGTTTTAAGCTCCTGCTGATATTGCATGATATGGCTCTGTTCATCTCTGCTCTTAGCCCTAGACAGGACTTCAGAAAAGGTATTTACTCCCTGATATATGGAGTCATCAGGAAGGTCTTCATGATCATAACCGCCCTTCACATGATTTTGCTTGAAATGAGCATCAAGAAATCCCTTAGGATCATGTCTTCTCTTGGCAGCATAGCCCAATTTCAAAGAAGCCATTTTTTCACCCAACACTATTGCCCAAGTTGAAGTGGGATGGCGAATGGTCCAAGGTTCAAGGGGAACTTAGGCCAACCCCTCCTTTTCGGGCCACTGAGCTTTAAGTATACACCATCTGTACAATTCTGATAGGAGACTTCTTCAATGACCAAAGTGTCAGGAACTATCCTGGGTAGCAGGTGAGTAGAGCCGCTTCCCCAAACTCTAATATATGAGAAGGATTCACCCACATACAAGTCGCCAATCGTGGTAATAAAGGTTCTAGCATCAACTGAGAAAGCAGGAGCCTGCTCTTTGAATATTTTAAGATAAATACTTCCAAGGAAGTGGTCACAAATGTCATATATGAAAGGTATGTAATTGTTCTCCCACAATGCAGAATGATAAATATGGAAAGGAGGGTCTGATGGAGTCCAAAGCCATCCCATGTTGGGATATTGAAATTCTGTGCAAAATACATCAATGACAAAAGCTGAAAAGAAGAAAAGCAACTTCCTTAGAGCCGGCGCTTTCTGATATGCTTGAATGGTTGTTTTGAGTTCAAATGACAGGATAGATGCCCAAGGGAAAGACTCACCAGCTGTTAGGACATGATGGGCTATAGGAGCCCATTCAGCTTTAAATACCGAACAATTCAGGAGACCATACAATTTGCATAGCATGGCTGCCAATAGGGAATAAGGTTCTCTAAACCAGGAGACCGAGTACAAGTTATCAGCCCTAGGCATGAAACTGTTAGGTTTATTCATCCACGATTTTAGCATTTTGTTAAAATTAAACCTGGTCTTAGAAAACTCTACGAACTCAGCGTTAAGGGGTTGGATAGCCGGTTTAAGAGCATAGGCTCTGATGAAAACCTCAGGGCGGAAGGTAGCCAATTGTGACCCCGCACTGTCATTGAATGACCGGTCTTTAGGGTCAGCGTGGTCCACAATCCATTTAACCGCATCAGTATAAGGAAGGATAGGGGGTCTGGCAGCTATGGCATGAAGCTAGGAATCCCTAATTCTCTCATATGCAAGTTGATCATTCTGGATATCCAATAAGTCATCGTTATCAAAAATTGAGTAGATTTTGGACCAGTTGATTTGATAGGTTTCAGTAATCTCGTCACTGGTGTCTGAGAAGATACCAAAGTTTGGGTCCTTAGTTAGCAGGTCTTTGTGAGCAATCTTAAACCGAGTATTCTGTGACATTGTGAAAGACTGGATAATTCTAATAAATAGAAAAACACACAATCAAAACTAATTCACAAACAGCAAAAACCGTAAACAACAGAATGCAAAAATGACAGGAAAACCAACATGAATTAACTGAAAATAGTGAAAATGACCCCTGGTAAAACTCGCAGTGAAAATCCACTCAGCAAGGTAATTTTTCGAAAATGAAAATGATAAGGGAAAATAGAAAAAACCCTATAATTATCAATTTTTCGACGAATAAAATCTAGGCCGTGAGATAAAAACAAATCAACGGCTGAGATCAAATCTTGCGGGATGCGGGGTCAAGTTGCGAGGGTTCATTTTGCAACTATGTACATTCTTCCCGCAATCCGCAATCCGCAATCACGGGTTGCGGGTTGCGGGATCGCAACTTAGAAAACCAACGGACAAAAGAGTTTCCGGAATTGCGGGTTGCAGGTTGCAGGAATGCAAACAACTCTTTTTGTATAAAATAAAATAATCTTTCCGCAATCCGCAATTGCGGGTTGCGGAGACATACAACACAACTTTATTATTCAAACCACTTTTCCGCAATCCGTAATTGCGGGTTGCAGGTTGCGGAACGAAAAGTTCAAAAACTATTTACAAGGTCTTCCCACAATCCGCAATTGAGAGTTGCGGAGCAAAAAGTTCAAAAACTATTTACAAGGTCTTCCCGCAATCTGCAATTGCGGGTTGCAGGTTGCGAGATGCCAATATCCCAAAAAGGAAAAACAAGCTCCCGCAATCAACAATTGCGGGATTGCAGGATGAAAATGACTTTCAGAGAAAAATCAAAGCTTCCCGCAACTGCAGAAAAACAGTCAAAAACTAGAAATTTTCAAAAGGGAAACATCCTAATTACATTAATCCAAATGTCAAGATATGAAATCATAATAAACATGATGGAAAGCCCCATAATGATAAAGGAATTTTTAAACCATTACCTTTGTATTTAAGAATCTTGGGGCTCCCAAGTTCTAATGGAACATGGGATTTGTTGTACGTACAACACATGGTTTTGCTATTTAAGGAGACATCTTCTCCATTCTTTGGCATCAGAAGATCAAACCTCTGCTTGCTAGTATTGTAATATTTTTCTATTGAGAGTTAATAATAAGGCTTTAGAGGCTTACCCTATTGTTGTCCTTGGTTGGATGTGATGTGCTTTGATAACATGAGGTAACCTGTACCTCTTCTATTTCATGCTTGCAATTGTTGGGATCCATTTGTCTTTTGAAGGGAAGTTATCTTTCTTAAAGAATAGTAAGTAATGCTTTATAGGTTGCTTGCTTTTGTCCATAATATTTGAAGGCTAGAGATAGTAGGATATCTTGCTTGAATCCGTTATTTCTTAAGTTTTCTTTTAATTATTTACACATGCTTTTCATCCCCTTTGCTAGTTGTGTTGTGATTATGCGGGTTGCCTAAGCTGTTATGCAGGTTGCCTAAGCTGGAGGATGTGGTGAGCATGTTAGCTATATACTACATTCAGTAGATCTAATCAAGGCACTCAATCCCATCGGTGCATTAGGTAGGAGACCCCATCGCCCATATTTAGCGCTCAACCCCCATGGGTTCTGTTATCACATATATAGTAGCCGGGCTACCATACATTATTTTTCTGACGCCAGTACACTATTCAGCCAGTTCCCTTACATTTGAGATGCTGAGATGAGCATCTATATTTGATCACTATCAGATTGTGGACAGCAGTGTATATTACCCATGCCATGACTGAGTCTCAGGACACCCAGAGAGATGACCGATGTAGCCATTGTACCATTGGTACAGAGCAGTCAGTAGTGCCCAGAGTTACAGCAGTAGTTTCAGAGGACAGATGATGGTACAGGTTGATGAGCAGTCAGATATATGACTCAGCAGGTATATCATCGTGTTATGGTTTTATTGCTTTTATATTTATTCTTATAGCATGTCTTAGCACTTAGTGTCATGATCTGGCGATCATATAGATATGTGGACCTGGTTGATCTTATTATAAATATTATATTGTCCCTACTCAGACTTAGAAGTTCACTATTCATACTCATTGGTTTTACCCTCCTTAGGGAGAATAGAGGTGATCATTCCACCGTACCTTGGCTTGCTAGTGTCGGCTCCATTATTCATTGTCTTCATCCATCCATTGCCTACCTTTTAGTTTATCACCCTGACTTACTACTTGACTAGTGACATGGAGGATCTTTTCCCCACTGTAGCCTCTGTATTGGATGAGCTTCCCTGTTTATTGTGTCTCGGCTCTGAGTTGGTGACAAAACCTACCTATGGTGAGTTCGAGTTCCTTGTGAATTCCCCCTAGTCACTAAAGTTGTGTTGGCTAAACCTGAAACTTTTAGTGCTGCCATGAATACAAAGTCTGGAAAAATGAAATGCTATATCTTGTATGAAAATCCCATTCATGCAATGTGTTTCTAAACACACATGAATGAAAGGCATGCCAAATGAAACTGGCCATGAAAATAAAATGTTATATCTCTTGGAAAAATAAATACCTAGGTAAACAAGCTGTCCATGACACACCTAGAAGTGCTCAGGTAAACAAGTGCCTTAAAAACACACCTACAGCAGGAAGCCTAAAATAAGTGTAAATCTATGCAATGTGTTTATAAACACACATAGACCAAGGCTATGGAAACTTCAGGCCCAAAAAGCAATCGAACTTAAATGCTATATCAAAACAATTTCTGGCCTTATTTGTATTATGGATTGTGCGCATCTGTTAAAGGTGAATAAACCCTCTTTGAACAACTCATCCATTTGTGAGACACCGCCATTCCCTGTGTTGTTTCTCATTCAGTATATACTATGGTGTGTATTCCCTTTCCCTTACCAAAGTGTCACTAAGTTAAGTCAGTCAAGTCATCCCTTAGCCTAGCCAATTATTTTACCCTTCACCCTTCACTAGCAAAATGATCACAGCTATGAAGTGAGTATGATCTTGAAAGTCTAGTCTGAGTAATAATAGTAATTAATGACATTATATATTTGGATTTAGATCGACAGTAATGATTACTTTGTGTTATAATTGTTATTTGAATAAGTTGTAGAGCATGCATTAACCTTTGACACTTTGCAGCAGCTTCCAGTGATGGTCTGAGTTATATTTGGTCATGTTGACTTGGTCAAACCTAATTTGACCAAGGTCAACCATAGGACATGAGATGGTTGGACCTTGTGATGATATGGATTGATGATATATGGTCTATGTACATGTACATGATGATTCTATGCAGCAGCTACAGGGTTATGATGATGATTCATGGTTTACAGCAGTATTTGATCATTTACAGATTATTATTATTTACCCTGTTCCGGTATATTGGATATATATTTTGATCATGCAGAGATTCATAGGGTGTATGAGTACACATTTTGGATGGATTTGGACCTTCTGAGTCTGATGAGACAGTTTGTTTTCAGTTCCGGGCACCTACAGTGATGATTGAGCCTCAGGAGGCTATCCCAGTGCAGTTTTGGTCTGTCGGAGGCCCTGTCAGAGCAGATGTGATTTTTATCTGGTTGACCTAAGGCGCTGTGCTTGGAGGGGGTGGTCCAGCCACTTGTTTTTACCATATTATCCCCCTCCCGGACACACCGGTGCCCTCACCTTGACAACGCAGGCACTCCAAGAGGCAGTTTGGGGCAGTTTCACGCTTCCCGAGGCATTTCAGGATTGGTAGAAATGGCTATTGAGGAAATCGATTTGGGCTACTGAGGCAATGTTATGGCATGGGATGATCAGTGATGATAGATCGGGGTCTTCCACACCTCCTCCAGCAGTTTCAGCTTCATCGGGGCCCACATCCATCACTTATGGCACTTTTTGATGATTTCTGAGGTCTTTTGAGGCCTACGATTTGACCATGGAGGCACGATTTGGTACGTTAATGATTATTTTATGATTATTGTGCTATGGGGATTGACCAAGGAGGGATAAAATTACCCCTTGGACCCACCATAAGCCCCCTATTGTATTTTGTCATCATGATTTGGTGGGATTCCCCTCTTCTAGGGCGATTTTGTCCACTCATATTATATTTTATTAGTGATCCATGTATTTTATTGTTGAGCTCATCTCAACCATTGATTAGACATTTGTATCTTTTAATCTTAGCCACTCATTCAAAAAGTGGTTAGGATTTTGATGCCTCTCCTTCCTATTTAAAGGAGGGAGCTTCTCATTGTAAGGGGTCTTTGGCTCTTGGATTATTGGTATAGAAAAACTTTCTTGTGGAAATTTTTGTGGTCTCCTTTGCATCTGGTGTTCTTAGATGGTGATTGGAAAGTCTATTGCAACCTAGCATTTGGAATTTGTGGTAAGATCTATCTATTTTGTAAATCATTGTCTTGTCTACAGGAGGGCAACTTCAACAAGGGCGATTTTGCAAGGCTTCTTCAAATCGACTTTCTTGGCATTTGCTTGTATCAGGGGGTTATCATTAGCATCATTGTGATCTATGCTATCTTTCTGTTACTTCTCTTGTGGCATTAGTCTTATCTCTTGATTACATCAAATCTGATATTGTTGACGTTTGTTGTGCAGGAGAGAGGGCGCATTGGCTTCTTGGACTAAATCGATTGCATAGAAAACTACCTCAAAGCTTCTCAAATTGATCGGGTTTGCATAGATCATCATCATCAAGGCATCTACAAGGTTACCCAGGTAAGATCCACAGGTTTGTTTCTCTTACCTTGATCCAATCCATTGACATAGCTCATAAATTGATAAAACCCTCATTGTTACATTTTCTCAGATCTACTTAGATCTAGTGGGTTGTTGGGTATAATATTGAAAACCCACCTCTATAGCATCCATGGCATCCCGGATATATAGTTTGGTGAGGATTGGCTTCTGTTTGACCCCCTTCCCAAGCCAACTTAGCTCCTCCAAGCAAGGGCGCACTTCTTGGTGAGGGTGAGTTGACCTAGATCTAGTTGATGGGTAGTTGAGATCCCGCTTGATTGATGATCTACACATCCAATAACCTACCCCCAGATTGTCACTTTTCTGATTTTTACCTTGTGGGCCCTATTCCACATTTTAAGGGATCTAATCCCCATTTTGGACCACTTGGTATCTTCAAACTCAGATCTAGCAAGATCTAGCCGTCGGATTGCCTTGAAACTGTAGATCCATATTCCCACTTCGCTAGCCTATCCGGATCTAAAGTTTGGATGTCATCGGACTTGTCTTGACCCCACTTATCCCACTTTTAGGCCTCCTTGGGCAAAGTCGCACCACCTTGGAGAAGGGAGTTTGTCTACTTCTAGGACGTGGTTACTTGAGATTTTAGTGGATTTGGAACGGGAATATTTCAAAACCTAGGTCTAGTAGGTCACCTTGTCAAATCTTGCCTTGGGGATAGCATTCCTTATTTTAAGGGATTGTGGTCCACTTGGGACAAACCTAGATCTAGACCTATTCATCCATCAAGACTTTAATTGCCCACTTGTCTCATGCAATAGGAGTCCTTAACCACAAGTTGACTTTACTTTGACTCCATTATCCCAATTCCTAAGGCACTGGTCTCTCTCCAAGTCAATTCGAGTTTCCTAGATTGTTGGATTAACTTGTGGTTTGACCTTAGTGTGGTGAACTAACCCTTGTATCATGATCAAGCTTGTCACTTGTACTAGTTAGCCCCAATTCAACCCCTAACTACCCTGCATTGGACACGATTCCCAAGGCAGTGGATTTTCTCACATTGACTAGTACTCTAAACCCGGACCTTGTCTTCAATAATGATAAGTCACTCTCACATCAACAATGAACTAAAGCTACACTCATTAAACCCCTCACTTGTCTTGTGACTTCATCCTAAGGTCTAGGATAAACCATACACCTTACTTCACTTAGAACCAACTTGATTTGGTGTCTTGGTTTTGATCTCTCCTGTCGGGAGTAGATCGGGTCTCCCCCTTTGTTGTTTGGGCTAGATAACATAAAGTGAAGGTTGCCTCGACTGGCGTGACAACCATATATTGGAGGTCGAGGTGATCGTGGTTGCACCTTTTGAGTTGCCCTTCCCTATTGCCATCCATGAGTGGATACATCCATAGGGGTAACTACAGTTTAGGTGATAACAGGTTCTTAACTTCTCAATCTTTTTCTTCTCACCTTTCTTAGTTCCCGTTACTATTTTTATTTAGATCTTGATTCAAAAATCATTTTACAAGTAGCTCTAAATTCTAGCAATCTAAAATTCATAAAGTTTAATTTGATCATCTAGATCTAGGTTGCTTTTCTTCATTTTTGCAAAGTTTAAAGTATAGATCTAAAGAAGCAAAAGTAGAAGAAAATTTAAGGTTTAATTTTTTATCAAGCAAATCTAGTGCTATGAATTTGCTTGCCATCTCTTAAAGAGGCAAGCAAAGATCCTAGGTAGAAAAGCTTTCTAGCTTGCCTCACTTAGTTAATTTTTGTCTTTCTTTTGTTAGTTTACTTAGGAAATTTTTTAGTAATTTTTGTAGTATTGCCAAAGACACTCTTAAAGTGTTTTTGGCCATCTTTAAACTAAATAAGCTTGCTGGTTTTCAGTCATTTGTGAGCAGGTAGAAAGGAGTGCTGGCAAAAATTGAACTTTGGAACCATTCGAGACCATCCAAACAGTTGGTGCTATCTTTCTTTCGCTTTTTCTAGCTTTTTGTAAGTTGTCTGGTGCCTAAATCATAAAGGACCAGCAGTGTATATTCTTTGGGTTAATTGTGACAAAAAATAAAGAAAAGCAAGCAGGCTATTCAGCGCGTGCCCCATTCTCCTAAGGGGGATCTTAGTCTTTTGGTGCTTTGTTTCATTTTCGTTATTTTTTTAGTTTAGATTAGTTCTTTCATTAAAGCAATAAATAAAAACAACACGCGCACACAATCCATCCTCAAAGGGCTGTATATATTAGGTTGCTTTATCTTTACTTCACAACAATTTCAATAAAAGCTAAAATTTGCACCCTTGCTTTCCCGAAGTTCTGCACCATTCAATGATGTATGGAAAAGAGATTCTTGGGTTTTAGTTTAGTTAAGCAATTCACCCATACAATAAATAAAATACCAAGGCCAAGGTTCCAAGTATGCTCTTGATCACTGCAGCTCAGTCTAAACAGACAGCCAATCAGAAAGGGGCTTAGGTGACTAGTGTAATAGGGTAATCTAGCAAAACTCAATCAATAGAACTCGAGAGGTCGAGTTAAGCTTACTACAGAGTCAATGGACTACTTTAAGAAGGTTATGCCTCGCCTGGTTGTACCCTTGGTATAGTTGTCACTATGCTCAGTTCGAAGGAGCGAGTCAGAGTTGGGCCAAACAAAAATTCACCCACTCCCTTAATCATTCATCTCTAATAATTTAAAACTGACAAACAAGACATCAGCAGCATCCCCAACACAACAACAATCTACACATTTCGACATTGGTCTATCATACGAATTTTATTTGTTTAAATCAATTTATTATCATGTCGTGAATGCAATCTCTTTACAATGTTGCTCATTTAAGTTATATGCAAATTTTCTTTTTGTTCAGTGATTTTTCATCCATTAATAACTCCTAGAATTTGGATTTTTTCATTTTGTAGTGTAAAATCCATAGATTTATTTTTATAGGGACCACCCCCCTTGGCTTCGCTAGGAGTAACCTAGACGAAGGATTCAAGTAATCAGGTGACAGCATTTGACTCTCACTTTCCCCCAAGGACACACCGAGCGGCTTGAAGGTTTCCTGTCGTGTTCCTTCCAGGTGTGTATTAGGCGGCAACACTCCCTTTGCTCCTCTAGGGTTTCTCCCAAACCCTAGCTTCCTTGACTTCTGAGAGAAAAACCCTAACCCTAGTCCTCTATTGAATTCTTCAAGAACACTAGCACTCAAGACAAAGAGACAAAATACAATGAGGAAGGGTAATATTACCTCACAAATTAGCACCCTTCAGATTAGGTCACGAGGACCAGTGCTAAGATCGGCAACTTTTCAAGAAATGCACGCATTGTCACCTCAGTATACTCTACTCTCTCTTTATGGTTGCTCCTTTGGCCACAGGAGGCTTCCCAAATATGGCTAAAAATAGACCTATAAGATATGTAACAATAACAACTCTATCTCTACATGACCTTCCCACTAAGTTAGTAGATCAATGCCTTAATGGAGTCAACCAAATATTCCATAAATGCTTAATGACTAGGAAGGTTTAGGAGCAATAAAAATTAATATTTATAGTATTATAAGATGAAACAATTTTCTGCAGTAAAAACCAGCAACATAAACTTACAAGAAAACCCAAAATAAACTGTGGAAACACCCTGAAAAGTACCTCTCGGCGATCACCAACCAAAGGAAACTCAATCCCCCCTAGGGCACACTTCCTTGGACAAATAAATATTGCAATTTGGGACTGATTTCACCTTCAGATCTGCAGTACCCTGAAAAAATGGTTGGAAGGCTTGATTTGGCACTTCAAAACCCCCCAAGGTCAACCACCAACACTTGGAGATGAAGTAGGGCCTCACTCGAACAATTAGGGTTTGATCTTCCTATCAAAATGGACCTGCAAAACACATATAACAGATCTGCAACAAGGCTGCAAAAGCCTTGTAAGAGTGACGTCACCCTCCCTAGGGCTAACGTCACCCTAAATTAGGGCTTTTTTATCTGCAAAACAACCTTTATGGATTTTTTACCTTTTTAAGGATTTTCAGCATTATAATAACTTTAGAAATTTATAACAGCAGTAACTCTTCTAAAATTGAACAAGTAAAAGAATTGCAATACCAAAAAATAAATATTTTTTAGATTTTTCAAAAATATTTGAATTTTGGGGTTTTTCTTTTTTTTCCAAATATAGAATATAAGGAATTAGACCTATTATCACCAATCTTGTAGTTGCCTCTAATGGTGGATCCGTAAGGATGGTAGAGGGGATAGGCAACCAAAGTGGTGAACTAGGAGAGCCCTAGTTCCCAAATGGATGGTTGTCATGCCAACCAAGGCACTCTTCACTTTTGCTACCAAAGCCAAGGTATCAAGGGGGAGACCCAGATCTACTCCTGACAAGAGAAATCAAATCAAACAAAGTGAGGTACGTAAGGTGATAGGTACAGAACCCTAGATTTAAGGAGATTGAAACACTATGGAGGCTTAGAGATGATATGACTTGATGAATAGATCTTAAGCATAGTGATTCAATGATTAGATATGATTCCAGGATTCAATGCTAGTTTAAAATGGTCAAATTTAGCTGCCTTGGGAAACGTCACCCTTAAAACAGGGAAACTGTCCCAAAGAGTAGATCTGACAGTTAGGGCTTTCTAGCAATGCTTGATAGAAGGATATGGCAGTGTCAAAGTCTGCAAGCACTCAACAAGGGATCAAACCACATGGAAAACCAGCAAGCCAGGAAAGTCATGAGGGTAGAGGAGAGGCTAGTGCCTTGGAAAATGGGCCAATGGAGTCCCCAAGGGTGACGTCCTTGAGAACCCACCTTGGGATTTACACTAAGCCAAAAACCCAGAAATGTTTTGCCAATTGATCAAGGGGTTTGATCAAGAGAATTTTCCGAAGGATTTTAATGAGGGTTTTAATTTAATTTGACAGATGGGTAGTTTGAGGAAATAGAAATCTCACCTTGAGAACATACCTGATTGATGGAAATGGTTGCTATGATGCCGAGGAAAATCCCCACAAAGATCAAATCAGAAAATTTGATGAAGACAAATGCCAAACTTCATGCCCTTGTCCCACATGTGCGCCCTCCTTGCTCCTGCAAAACCAAGGATGAAATCAATCAGCAATACAGAAGCTAAAGGAAATGCAAATGACGAAAAGATACAGAAAGTAAAAGGTCATAGACAATAATACTCCTTGAACCAAACCAATTTGACGGAGAGAAGAGCAAGGAGAGTCTTCCCCAACCAGTGCGTCCTCCTTGAGCAAATCGGCCTCTTCACCTGCAGATTAAAAATCGTGTGGAAAAAATATAGCAATAGCAATCACCAATAATCTCAGTGCAATGGAAAGATATTTTCAATCGAACATCAAGAGCATTCACCACCACAACACAAGTATCTCCAAGAAAATATTCTATTCCAGAAATCTAGAGCCAAAAGTCCCTTTACAATGAGAAGCTCTCCTTTAAATAGGATGGAGAGATACCAAAACCCTAACCACGGCTAAGATTAAAAGATCAAATTGTTCTAATCTACGGTTGAGATGAGCCAACTCAAAAATATAACACATCAATGGACAAAATCGCCCTAGGAGAGGGGGTCCCACTGAACATGATAAAATAACACATGATAAAGCTCATGGTGGGTCTAGGGGGCAATATCTAGCCTCCCTATTCAATCCCCATGGCACAACAACATCAAAATACCATGCTAAGCACCAAATCGTGCTCCTCTGGGAAAGTCATGAGCCTCCAAAGGCTCCAGAAAACCATGAAATGTACCGGAGAGATGGGTGTGGGCCTCACTGAATGCTGAAACTGCTTGAGAAGGGGTGGAAGACATCACACTCATCATCAAAACTCATCCCATGCCATTTCCTTGCCTCAGTAGCCCAAATCGAATTCCTCGGTAGCCAATTTAACCATTTTTAATCCTCTACAAACCCTCTAGCAAGAATCAAAATGCATGTAATTCTCTGTCTGGTCGTCTAGGGCCAAAACTAACTGCATCAATGTGTTTGGGAACAAAGCAATATAGTAAAAACAAGTGGCACACTACATGCCCCCTCTGTAACGCCATAGGAAAACCAATCAAACCATCACTATGCTCTAACAGGCCATTTAACATGGCAAAACTGCACCAGAATAATAAACTGAGGAAAATAATCACTGTAACTACCTGGAAATGAAAACAATCTGTCTCAATGGACTCAGAGAGCCCAAATCCACTAGAGCTGTGTACTCATACACCCTATGGATCTCTGCATGATCATATAAAATATCCAATATATCCAGAGAGATAAAATAATAACAATCTGTAAATGATCAAATATGCTGAAAACCACAAATCATCATCATAAACCTGTAACCAATGCATGGAACCATCTAGTGACCTACCATAGACCACATATCATCCATCTGCATCATCCAAGGTCTATCCACCTCATGTACTGTAGTTGACTTTGGTCAAATTAGGTTTGACCAAGTCAACATGACCAATAATATGACCCGGGCTGAGAATAAACTGCTACAAGTGTTAAAGGCTAAGACATGCTTTACAAATCATTCAAGTGGCAATTATAACAAAAAGTAATCAATTCTCTAGCGATCTAATAACCAAATATAAAGTGTTTTCAATATTAATTATGACTCAGACCAGACTTTCAACACCATACTCACTTCATAGTTGTGACCAATTTGCTAGTGAAGGGTGAAGGCTAAAAATCAATAGGCTAGGCTAAAGGATGACTACTAACTTGACACTGTGACACTTTGGATATGGAAAGGGAATACACACTCTAGCATATGCTAGATAAGCAGTAACACAGGGGATGGCAGTGTCTCACAAATGGGTAAGTTACTTCAGAAGTGCTTATTCACCTTGATAGATGCCTACAACTCACATCCAAGCTGATACAGCTCCGTGAGGATCTTTTCTAGAGCCGCCATAACTGGGTGTCCGGCAAACCGTAACTTAAGACTCTAGGGGACATAACTCGAGTTGTCCCTAACTCCATCTCACATGATAACTCGGAAGCTACTGAGGGATAAATCAATACAAGTGAGGCCAGCAATCGTTTAGATATAACATTTAAGAACCATTGCTTTTTGAGCCTTTGAGTTTCCACAGCCTTGATCCACGTGTGTTCAAAAACACTTGCTACATGGATTTACATTTATTAGGATTTATGATCTGTGTGTGTTCAGAAACACGATTCCATAGATTCACATTTCACATTTCACATTTACATTTCAAAGCCAATTTCATTAGGCTTCCCTTGCATTCACGTGTGTTCAGAAGCACTTGTTACATGAATGGGCTTTCATAAGATATACATTTCATTTCCATATACACTGTACTGATGGTAGCACTATTTGTTTCGGGTTTAGCCAACACAACTTAGGCAACTCAGAGCCGAGACACAATAAAACAGGGAAGCTCATCCAACAAAGAGGCTATAGTGGGGGAAGGTCCTCCATGCCACTAGTCAAGCAGTAAGTCAGGGTAATCAACAAACTGGAAGGTAATGGATGGGTGGAGAAAGTGGAAAATGAAACCGACACTAGCAAGCCAAAAGATGGTGGGAATGATCACCCCTATTCTCCCTAAGGAGGGTAAAACCAATGAGTATAGGTCAAGAACTTCGAAGTCTGAGTGAGGACATATACATATATAAAAGATACAACCAGGTCCAAATATCTATATGATCGCCAGATCATGATACTAAGTGCTAAGACATGCCACAAGAATGAGTATAAAAGCAATAATAACCATAACACAAGATAACACCTGCTGGGTCATATACCTGTGCATAATAATCTGTACCATCATCTGTCCACTGAGAACCTCCTGCTGCAACTCTAGGGAATACCAACTACTCTGTAAATCGCTAAATGGCTACATCAGTCATCAAATCTGAGTTTCCCAAGACTCAGTCGTGGCATGGGAATAATACTGTTGTCCATAAACCAAATAGTGATCCAATGTAGATGCTCATCTCGGCATCTCAAATGTAAGGGAACTGGCTAAAAAATGTACTAGAATCTGAAAATATAATATGGTAGCCTGCCTACTATATATGTGATAACAAGACCTAAGTCTTATTTTTACCGAGCACCAAGAAATCGAGGTCAACGTTTTTCCTAAAAATTGGCAATTCAATATATGAATGAATCACGGCAAAGCTAAGAAACCCTAGGTTGTGTTAGCTTTGACCTAGTTAGAGTAAAGAAAGATGCCAAGGCCCAAACAAGAGAGACCCTTCAAAAGGGATGCCTCACTTAGACATAAAAACCCTAAGTTACTCTTACCTTGGATGCCTCTGGCAGTGCAAGACAAGAGACTCAGAGATCTTAACACAATTGAGGAGAAAAGAAGAAGAGATTAACGTATCAAGAATCCTTGCACCTTAGACAAGCCGTGAGAGATAGTAAAGAAACCTCATGCATCAACTTTGAACCTTCAAACCCTAGAACTTACCAAGAAAGGAGGTGCACACCACTTGAAAGCTATGTACACAAGAAGAAAAATAAATAATGTCTTATTTGATCCCATGATCTTGATTACAAATGAGGAGGAGTTTCCTTATTTATACTTGAAAAGGCTAATTTAATCCTCCTTTAAGCCAACCTACCTAATTTGTCTTTAAAATGACTTTTAATGATTTTTTAGGGATTGTCACCCACAATCCAAGGGCTAAACCTCATAAAACATAAAATATGATGAAATGCTTCAACTTGATGTTGAGTTGAGCTTGGAAGGAGGACGTCATGCCCCATCTTTTACCCTCAACTCCCTCCTTCTTAGGTTGGTACAACCTCTTCTAGCTTGCTCGGAAGGTGGACGATTTTCTCTTCAAGACCAAGATGAGCAAGAGGGAGGGATGATAAAACAAAAATAGGTCCAAGGGGGTATCAATAAGATGTGCTATGGCGGATATGACAACCCTTACAAGCGCAATCACCTCTACAAAGCATAAAACCATAAGTGTAGCTGGGATCCCCAAACCATGTGTCCTAATGGATCCATCCCAAGGTGCACTAGAACAACCCAAGGCATAAATGCTCAACATGATGAGGGACCTCCACCCATCAAGGGGTAGTCAACAATGCCACAAGGCCAACACTCTTTGAAATGAGAGCCAAGAGAACCTACCATGACTAGACCAAGGGTCATAAGCCCTACTAGACCAACACTTCTACATAAACAAGCCCCAACTTGGCATTTTACAATGGTTAAAAGACCACCATCTTTGGCACATCTGGTAGGGTGCACTATAAAGAACCTAGAGGGTAACAGCTAGCTCCAACTGCGGGACATGCGCTTCTCCCGGGAGTGCGTGAGAAACTTTGCTGCTAGAACCTGTAGACCTATACACACTTCAAACAACTTCATCAAATGCATCGAAGGTAGACACTTGCGTCCTGCCTTACTCAAATCAAAATGAAATGCAATAAACAACAAATGCAATGCATGGTAAAGAAAATGGTGAAATCAAATGAATCTAAATTTACTATAGTATAAGGGATGTCCCGAAGACATCAAATATCACCTGAGTTGAATTTCTTCAAGGCTTGCCCATTAATGGGAAATGGCAGCTTATCTCCATTTAAATGGCTCAAGCAAAAAGAATTAGTACCTACAACATCATCAATTTGATAAGTACCCAACCAAAGACTTTCAAACTTACCGTGCTTACCTAGTTTTTCATTTCATTTTTTTCACATGAGGACGAGATCACCTTTCTCGAAATTTCTCTGACGAGCTTTCTTGTTGAACTAACTTTTTGTTTTCTCTTAACGTTGTACCAGGTGATCAAAAGCTCTTCTTCGAGTTTCATCTAGCTCTATTAACTGGTTAATTCTGTTCTAGACTGCATCTAGATCCAAGGCATGTTGTTGCAGGACTTTGTACGCTGGAATCTTAAATTGGATAGGCAATGTTACTTCCATTCCATATAATAGCTCAAATAGGATTTTTTCGATTGCTTCCTTCCTTTTATTCTATCGACTCATAGAGCGTATTTTAACTTGCTATCCCAACTTCTCTTGTTTTCTTCCATAGTATTTTTTATCATAGTCATTAGATTCTTATTGCTTGACTCGGCAAGACCATTTCCTTGAGGATAATAGTTGAAAGCATGAGATAGAACAATGCCATAATCAAAACAAAAAGTTGACAAGTCACTTGAATTGAAAGCTTGGGCATTGTCTGTGGTGATCTTTGTTGGAACTCCAAATCGAGTGATGATTCTATCTTCAAGAAAGTCAATGGAAACCTTTGTTGTAGCTTGCTTTGTTGGAATAGCCTCAACCCATCTCGTAAAGTAATCTGTAGCTGTCAAGATCCATTTCAGTCCGTTGCTTGAATTTTCCTTGAACTCACCAATAAAATCTAGGCCCCATTGCTGGAAGGGTACTTCCACTACCAGTGGCTGCAACGACAAAGCAACTAACTTCTATTTACCTATGAAGAGTTGACAAGTCTAACACCTTCTCACGAATTTGTGCACATCCTAGAAAATGGTGGGCCAATAATATCTGACCCTTATGATCTTATGCAATGTCATAGTAGTTGAATGATGGCCACCACATACCCCTTTGTGAAATTCATCAGCTAGTTGAATTGCTTATAAAGAGTGAACTGCAATGTCCCCAATTTTGGATTCCCTTGTTCTGTGTTTGGAGATGACTTTTGGGCTTGTGTTAGCCGGGTCAGAGGAGTGCGATCATGTTACCGGAGAACTCGGAGGAGTTTTATGGGGCCCACCTTAGTCCAATTACCATTATTTACCATTGAGATCACCTCCGCACATTTCGTTCTTGGTTTTGTTGCATTCCTGCGATTTCCGTAAATTGGGAGGATTATTATGCATCATTTAATTAAATTCACTAAGAGTGTCATCTCCATCATATTATTTGATGGAACACCTTAGTGTAATAGCTCGTTGGAACTAGGACGAAGAGCTTTAAATGATGGAAGGGCAAATAAAGGGAAATAATTAATTAATTAATATCACTACACAAAAAGTGACTTTATAAAGTGACGTTGAGTAACTAATTCGTAAAGTAACTATTGAAAAAGTCACTTTATTAATTAAAGGGGGAAAAACGTAAAAGTGGCCAAAAAGGGTCAAAATGAAGATAAAAGGAGAAAAAGTCACTTTCTCTCATTCATTCTTGTATTGGCATTTTTGAAATTTGAGAGCTCTTGAGCTTTGGCTTTCTCTTGGAAGAAACCCTAAGGGAGAGGAGATAGTTTCGGTGGCGAAACCATCCACCCTAGCTATTGTTGAGGAGAGATTGGGCAAATTTCACACTAGTACTTCATAGTCGTAGAATAAATTGCTTCTATCTTCAGACTCCAGAGATCTGAGTTTTCATTTGATTTGTTCAAGTTTTCAGTGTGTTGAGAAGGGCGCACTTGCGGAGCCTGAGTCTCCAAGACGAGTGGGCTCACCATTTGTCATTTTCCAGTCTAGAGGAGGGTGCAGTTGCTGGAATGAGGCAATTGTTTGGGAGTGTCTTGTCACATATATCATATTGAAGAGAGAGCGCATTAGCTGCCTGCTGGCCATCAAAAAGGAAGGGCACACTACTGCCTTCAAGTATTCCCTTTGTCTTCCATTGAATCTGAGTTAGCAGAGGGGTGCATTCAGTTATAGTGGGCGAAATCATGGACAGTAAAAGTGTAGGCTGCTGCTATTGAAGTATGAAGGGCATCTCTCTTGTGTGAAAGGCAACTCTATTGTGGAGAAAGGCTATCTCTGGCAGTTGTTCATTGCCTTTGTTTTTTCTTGCAATCTGCTACAGGATTCTTGTATTCACTGGTGGTCACCAAAAGATTCATTTTACTATTGCTGTGCATCTTTAGAAAGCATTACACATGGTCTCAAGCAAGCCATAGAATACACAATTATATTGTGTAGTCTGGAGGGCAATATCATGGTCCTATGTACTGTTGCTCAAATATCTCTCCATTTATGGGCATCTACAGCACTGTTAATGAAGGTACCCGTTTCTTATTTTCTTGTGTCAACATGATCTTGGTAAAAATGTCATTGTAGAGGTGAACTCAACAGTAATCTACAGGACTGTTATAAGTGTGCCACCTTATGAAAAATTATGATCTGCAAACTTAGTAAAATCAGGCTTTAATATGTAATAAACTCTATACAGTCCAACCCTTGCAATTGGGTGAATTTTCCTTGGTTTTTGGTATTAACTTGCATATGGTTGAAAACACTATATTTGTACATGAAGTCTGAAGCTTACATATAGTGTTATCAAACAAGACATTTTTCCAAAGCCTCTACTAGACAGTAACAGCCTAAGTGTTCGACAAAACTCTTTGCCTAGAGTACTCTAACAACCAGCAATAAGTGTCAGATCTAAGCAGTGGGGGTTCATTGAGTATTATGGGAAATTATGCACGAAGAGTTTGACATTATTTTCCAATCAAAGACATAGCTAATTAGAAGAAGAAAAAATTGTTTCCTTCCTAGCAAGGGTCATTACAGTGGTATCAGAGCTGTGTATCCTGCCAGCCTGAGGGTTTATCAGTCACAGGTACTTTCAGATTGATTGTTGAGTGACCAGCACTCATTAATTTTAGTCTCGGCAGGTATTCATTTGGAAAGACGAAGTCTAATCAGGAACTCATGGCGGAAATGTTGCAAGTCTTACAGGGATATCAGAGAATCTAACATTACTGTTAGAGCATCCAGAGTTGTTGGAACCTCACCTATCAGTTGGGAAGGAGGGAGAGGGATTCCAATTTGAAGTGCTTGGTGGTCTGAATGCCTCATATCATGAGGAAAGTTTGGCAAAACCCCAGGATGACTTCTTGGAAGTGCATGCATCTGCTCACGTTGGGGATGTGTGCTATGAATTTGACAAAACCGTAGCCTTCGATCCACCATTAGAGTTGCCCTATGAGGCTAATGACACCAACACACATGATGAAAATCAGAAAAATTGGTTGAGGAGGATTGTTCCCATGAGCCACATCCGTTGACAGGGCAGTTGAAGGTAAGCGAGGACAAGATTATGGCAGCCATAAGACAATTTGATGATACGCAAGCATTGGTGACAGATTGTTGTTGGAGAACTCCAGGGACAAATGATAGTTTGGGAGGACTGCCTTCGCTTACAGATTTTCAGGCATTTAGAGAAGCAGTGGTAGTAATGAAGTCTAACTATCTACACTTACTTTCCGATAGAGATCATATTCTCATACTTAGTGAGATGTACCGTGATGCACTAAATGGGGAAGAAAAGGAGATTAGCAGGCTTACCCATGAGCTTGAAATTAACTAGGATTCCTTGAAGAGCGCGCAAAAGTCCCTTCAAGAATCAGAGATGCAGGTTAAGCAGCTTCATGTGGAGTTGAGTTGGTTACATCCTTCATCCTACACAGCAGAGAGTCAGTCATGTTGATTTTTCTGAGCAGCATTGAGTGCCATTCTCTAGGAGAATGGAGGCCACCTGGTCAGTTACCAGGATATTGACCCAGTCTGGGACTGGGAACTCAGCCTGGGGCTGAGAGCCATTCTCTGGGAGAATGGAGGCACCTGGTCAGTTACCAGGACATTGACCCAGTCTGGGACTGGGAACTCAGCCTGGGGCTGAGAGCCATTCTCTGGGAGAATGGAGGCACCTGGTCAGTTACCAGGATTCCACTATAAGCCCTAGACTGGGTCTAGGCAAGTGGTGTACTCCTTCCCTTGATCTATGGGCTATGATACCTAGCACTTGATCTTGGTGGCATCAGGAGGGTGAAGTAAAGCAATTAATTTATCTCCTTATGATGATGTGCTTGGAGTGGACATGAAGACCTTGAAGAACACCTGGATGATTTGTTGAAGAACCATGGAACCCAAGCACCACTTGGCTTGATCCATGTGCCCACAAAGTGAAGAAAAGAAAAATAAAAATGATGAAAAATGTGTTAAGTCACAGGTCGGCCTCATGTGAAGAAAATAAAATAATACAAACGTAAAGCCACAGGTCGGCTCATTATTGGAAGAGAAAAAATAAAAATAAATAAATAAAATTAATTTATATAAAGACAGGTCGGCCCCATTACATTTTTATTTGCCATTCGACTCTCTATAAATAAGAAGGAAGAACTTCTCATTTAATCAATTCAATTCGGAGTGCATTTTTTTTCTCTCTGCTCAGCTCGTGGATTTGTTATTGTCTCTCTGCTCAGCTCGTGGGTGGTGTTATTTTCTGCTAGGTTTTATTCTTTGGAGAAGTGAAAGCCCTAACTCATTTTTCTGCTGGTTTAAAAGCACCCTATCTCAACTAGGGTTTACTGCTGCCACCCGAATCTCTTTTGAAGTCTTCTGTAGTGTATTTCAGCCCAGCTAGGGCATTTATTTGTGCACCTGAATTGAGTTAGCGTCTGTCCTAATTTCGGCAGCCCTATTGAGGGCACCCACAATCTACAGCAATCACGGCAGCACTGGAAAAGAACTTGGACAGGTCATGACAGCCCAGCCAAAGGTTTAAACAGGTCTCGGTCCTCTCAGTGATGCATACACCTGTGATTGTTTGGCATTCAAAGCTGTTTCAGGCATCTAGCAACACCTACAGTAATTCAATGACGGATCAGGATCAGCGGACAGTGTACAGGGTTCTTCTTGATCAGTGAAACAAATTTTGATTTGTTGAAAAGGCTTGTTCTCAGCCTGCTATTGTACAAACTCAGCCATCTCATTTTTGGAGATAAATTATTATTAAATTGGTTTGGGGTTTTTGTCCTTAAAAGGTTTCCCCGTGAAAAATTACTGTGTTCAATCTTGTGGATTTGTAATTACTGCTAGCTATCTCTGCATTTTCATTTGTAGACTGTTACTGCTATCAAATTCTTAAATTTTAACAAGTCGTATATGGGAGCCTTGACGCAGGAGAAGGTTGGTGGCATTTATGATTTGATGGAGGAACCTCGTGTGAGGGTTGAGCATGAGGGGCATTTAGACTTGCAGGAATTGGCAGAGAAATATGATCTCAAGGTTTTTGATTTTGCACATATTTTGCATTATAGGGATCATGAGCCGCCTCTTTTGGAGAGCCCATCAAAGGCTAAAGTCAAAGCCACAAGTGACATAATTGAGCATACACCTTATGGACCCCAACAAGGAAGTGTGTGCATCCATGGATTGTGGGGATAGGCATATTACAGATGAGGACACATCCATCTGGGATCCAGGTTCAGTTGATACCAGTGGAGTGATTGATATAATGGTACACATAGGATATAGGATGATACAGGAGGGTACAGTAGTGTGCAATGGTGTGCAGTGCTATGCAGCGTTGTATAGTGGCACATAGTGGTATACAGTGGAGCTCAGGGGAGAGTCATACTCACATTGGATAGTGCGGGGAGATACCAAAGGAGAGTGGTCCACCCTTTTGCAGTAGTGCGTGGACTTTGGACTCTGGAGACTGTTACCAACTTTCTTGTACCATAGTTGGATTTTCTGGAGAGCTGCCATTTGACAAACATGATAAATGTTTGATTCCAGTGTATCAGATGATCCAGTTTTGTGGCTAGCCAGTTGTGGTTAGCCTGTTTTGTTTTTTGAGTCGACATGACCATGGCCCCATGGGGGTTTGTAATAAAGTGTGCTAGTAGGATCTGGGTGCCTCGGTTCCTCATGACTGGATTAAGCAACTAAGGTATTCCAAGGAGTTTTTTCCCTTGTCAATTATACTTTGCTTAACGCGATGTATAATCGATGAGGTTTTCTCCCGCTCCTCCAAAGCTGGAATGCCCGATTTTGAAAATTTGGCCATGGGGGGTTATTAGAGGCCAACTAATGTATATAAGCCTACTAGACACTGTTAGAATAGGTGTCGGTCATGTCCTAGGTCCATAAAACCCTCAGAAAAAATTTCGAAAAAAATTTTCCGGGTCCGTCGAAATTTGGGTTTTATTTATTTTTTAAATTTAATAAATTTCTCTATAGTTTAAATAGAGAAATAATAATTTGTAATATGTCAGTCGTCCGGGGTCCGAATTTAGTGATTGATGGCTCGTTTGATAAGCCAAAAATCACACATGACCCGTGGAGCAGCTAAACCCAACTTTCGGATGTCAATTCAGCCTCGTAATTAATATTTTCTCTGAAAAGTCATTTACAGAGAAATTATTAATTAAAATAATAAAATTGAATATCTTGGAGATAATCCAAATCTCTCCAAAATTAATCAATTTGATTAAAATAAAAGGCTAAATGACATGGCAATGGGCATTTATGAGGATTCCAATCAACTCCAAGTCTTCCCAATCAACTATCCAGTCACTAGAAGGTTATCCATTCAAACAAATTCGCCCTCCTCATGCAAAATTCGATTTGGCTTGTTGTCATTTGATGATTGGGTGGTGGATGAGCATTAATGTTAGAGTAGGCGCCCTCATACCTACCAAGCTTGGCTCCCTTTGCTAATTCGAGTCTATACCTACCAAGCTACACATGTCACCCACCTAACCAACTCGCATATCTCCACATCCTCACGTCAATCCTCATTTAGGTTCACGTCTAGTCTTGTTGGAGCTTGCCTATTGGTTGTGATACATCCCATGCTTCTACCATTCGAGTTATTGCCTACCACGTTACACTTGGCTCCTTCTACCATGCGAGTTAGCACCTACCATATTACACTTGTCTCTCCATCCTCTAACTCGCACCTTCCATTGTCCTCACGTTAACCTACCATGCCTCACGTGGATCCTTGTTGGAAGGTGTTTATTGGTTGTTGATACATCTAAGCCTACCACCCAAGTCGAGTTTGCCACATATCCAATCATACCTACCACTAAAACTCGACTTTGTCCATTGTCTATTGCCCCAAGCTTGTGATTGATTGAAATTCGACTTACCTATCTATTGCCAATTCGACCTAGGGTTTAGCTTGTGTCTTTTGCTATAAAGACAGGCCCTTTGGGGTTATTATCTCATGGATTTTTATGCATCGAAACTCTGATGAAATTGTAAGCACTTTTTATTGAGAATAAAGTTGAGACTTTGGAGGTCAAAAACGTGGAGGCTCTTGATGTGCATTGCTTCACTTGAGATTAAGGTGATATTGTTTTACATTCTATTTGAGGCTCTTAAGTTGTAGATCATGTTCAAGATGGCTAACAATCTAGCACAAGTAGCATGTATCTAGTTCTTTTCACTTAAATATTTTGTTGCATATATATTATCTATGCTTAAGGTTCTTGCAGGTATATCTTCACTCTACATAAGACCAAAGGAGTTCTAGCTTTTGGATTTGAGAAACAAAGGGAGTTTGGATCTTCTCCATCAAACATTCAAAATACAATATTGGTTACTTGTTACTTTAGGCTTCCATCTCTTCAAGCCTTCTTGTTTGCTCCTTGAATCTTTGCTTTGACTTGCTAAGCCCTTTCTAGCCTTTCTAGCCTTGATCCGAGATTGTCCTTGTCTTCAAGCCATAGATTAGTTTGCCATAAGGTTGAAGTTCCTTCAACCTTGGGGAATAACTTGGGATTTGTTCCCTTGTGCTCTCTTCAACACTTGTTGTCGGCGTATCACCGATTAACCGGAGGATTTCCAAGACAGTGTTTTCTAAACCCCCAAGTGTTCCACTTGAAGACCCTTGCCCTAGATCTACTTCTCCATAGGTTTGTCTTCATCCTACCATCCTTCCCTTTTGTTTTTGCCTTCTATTTGCTCCATTCGTCCACCCCTTTTAGCTTGCCTCATCTCCTCTCCATCCCATTCGTCCCACTTCAATTTTAGCTTTCCTCTCCTTGCTTTCGTCCCTTACCTTCATCCCTTTGCTCTCGTCCTTTTTCCTCCCTCTACCCTTCTAGCTTTCGTCCTACCTATCCTTCTAGCTTCTCGTCTCCCTCCTTTTCCCTTAGGTATCCTCTCGTCCATCTCCTTATTTGCCCTAAAAAACATAACAAAAAACATACAAAGTGTTAGTAATAATTAGCATTAGATCTCATTTTAGTAAGTTGTTAGTTAGTTTGTTTTAAATCTTAGTAGTTAGTTTATATTATTGCAAAGTTAGTATTTTAGATCTCATTCTTTGTCATTGTTTAGTTTCATTTTCCAAGTGTTAGATCTAGTTTCAAATTTGCAAATCTTGTTTTGTTTTCCTAACGTCTAATGGGTATTGGAGTTACTTGTTTATTGTAGATCTCTTCTTGTGAAAGAAAGAGACTCCTAAGCCAAGGAGCCATCAAGACAAGTGGACAAAACAAACCAAAAAGATTAGTATTATCCTTTGTAATAGACATTAGAAGTTTGTTTCAAGTTTTTTACAAGTAGTTTATTTCAAAGTCTCTACAAGGGTTTCATTCCCAAGGGCAATTGTACTCTCTAAATAAAAGTTGCAAGTGGGGTTTTTTAAGCCCCCACACTCACTTCCCCATTTGGGGAAGTCTTGTAGTCTTCTTTGAGTGGTTTGAGTTACTAGTTTAGATCTTTTCATATGCTCTTAGATTAGTTTTATTTCAATAAGTCATTTTGCTCTCTCCTTCCATATTTACTTACCCCCATGCTCTCCCGAGTAGGGTCTTTGACCTGAAAGAGACTCTTGGGTAGATTAGATTTATTTTCCGTTTAATTATCTTGTGTTTCTCTTCCAAAGCCTTTGACCGGAAGTTGTATCCTTGGGATTTCATCTCAAGGACAGGACCACATAATTTTGTGGTTACTCTTCCTTCCCCGTCGGTTTCCTTGGTAGAACTTCAGCTAGCTGGAGGTTCTCAAGTGCAGGCGCTTCTAGTGGTTGATCTTGTTCGGAGATCAATCCCACCTATTAGATTAGAAATTGCGTGGTAGAACACTAGACTTTTCAAGTTTCATTTTATCTTGCGAGTAGTGTTGTTAGGTAATACTCCATATCTTGCTGATCTATCATACTGTTTAATCAAACTTTAAGTTGGAATCTATTGCTATTACAATCTACTGTCTGCTTGTTTAAAACGAACCAAAGTCTCTTGAACTTAGCCAAATCCAAGTCAAGAGCACCCTCTATCGGAGAGCATTTTAGTTTTGCATTTTCCCTGCATTAGGCATTTGTTAAAATAGCAAGTCTCTTGAACTGTGATCATAAGATCAAGTCAAGAGCGCTCTCTGTCGGAGAGTTGAACTAAAGTGCTCTTTAATTAAAACTTTTCAACCCACACACCCCTTTAATTAATTTACCTTGGTTTCTGTCCTACACCCGTATGCTCTGCCAACCGGAAATGGTTGGGCTAGTACCCAGAAAGGTGGAAGACTTGCTAATTCACAAGTGAAAATCTAATTAAAACTTTACCCCAAAAACCTCAACCAAGACAAGTTACTGTTCTTCGCACAAGGGGTGGTGCCGGGAATCCACTGTCAGACTCGAGGGCGGTCAAGCCGCAAGCACACTTGCCCTCTTCGCAATCTGGGTGCTTCCGACCTATCACCTAGGGTTGCCAGTAGTTTTCTTGGATAAGGTTCCACTACTTTTTGATACCTTGTTCTTAGCCATAATAATCAAGACAATTAAAATCTTAAATTTACCAAGATAAGCTGCACAACGTTCTCACAAACTTTTATTTTCAAGCACTTGTATCAACCTTTTTACAATCACTTTTTTTTTTTACATATTTGACTCCACAAGGCACTGGTCCTTCATCATATATCTTGTTTGCTTTAAAGTATCAATATTGGAGTATTTGCTTTAATTGTCATAAAGTGATTTATTTATTGTCCAAGTGTATCTCTCATTTTGTGTTTGCAACGTGGATTGCGCTATCTTATTTTACATTTAAATACTTTTGTCTCTCATTCAAAAACTCCTAAATAACACCCATCCGCATCACAACACCTAAAAACACTTAAATACACAAAGAGCCTTCGACAACTCTTTTTTAGGGACTACCCCCCTTGGCTTCGTTAGGAGTTTGCCTAAACAGAGGAGCTGGGATTCAGGTGACAGTACCTAGCTCATTGCTTGCCCCCAAGGCCACACCTCTCCCCACTTTCCAGTGAGGGAGACAGCTTTCGAAAGATTTCTGCTGCTGGTGGGCAATTTGGCGGACAACAGAGACCATATTCTTAGCAGCAGTAGTGCTTGTGATGATGGAGAGAGTATTGTTGACCATCTGTGTGAGGAGACACCTTTTGATGTATGTGGTGGCATGGGAGTAGTGTGGAGTCTAGGTGACTATTCAGATAGTCCATGGGCTCATGGGGATGAGTTACATGGAGCAATATATTCCTCGAAGATTGATCTTCGATCGGAACATCACCAAATCAGGGTCAGTGAACAGGATACTCACAAGACTGCTCTTAGGTATCATTATGAGTTCTTGGTCATGCCCGTGGGGTTGACCAACTCATCTGCCACTTTCCAGTTTTGCATATAGTTGTAGAGGTTTCTCTTTTTGTCCTTTGATGCTCTCATTATATATAGCAGAACATGGGAGGATCCCCTGAGACAGTTGGATGAGACATGGGGCATTATGGACATGACAGAGAAATATTATTTAGGAAATGTGGTCAGTGCATAGGATGACATAAATAGATGGGTGGATGGAGTCACCTACTATAGAGGTAGCAGATTTGTCTGTGCATTTTGGCAGGAACTAGACAGCTTAACAAGAACAAGGTTGATTCATAGAACATTGTTTTCACCAGCCTGTTGCATACAGGAATCGGAGATGAGGCTCAGTTGGATTCCAATAGTTATCAGTAGGGCACAGCAACAATCAATAGGAATTGGAAGTGGTGGAACTCCAATTTGGCTATGGGATCCAAGGATTTATATGGTTGGTAGATTACTTCACCTTTTGTTAGACAGGATTGAGACAGTGATTGGTCTACTTCATTTTTGGCTCATCATGAGGGCAGTTGCTAAGACTTGTTCAATATGGCAAGATAGGTTTTCCCTTCCGTCACCCAGGATCGAATCTAGTCATGGATTGGTAGACTCTGACTTCATTGAGATGCCTTGGAAGGATATGATTCATGATTGTGGGTTCGGCCCTTACAAGTATTTCAGCGTGGGGTTCGGGGAGAGGAGGATACAGTATGAGTGCGATGGTTAGACAATTATGATCAGAGTGGGGCAACGTCAGGATGGCAGTTCCTTTCCGAAATTAGCATGGGACCCTAAGATTTCAAGTCTTGGCAATTCAGCGATTGAGAAGAGTTGGGTGGACCTTTACCGGGGATAATCACTTAGATTTTCCATTGGACTTCAGTTTTGAGGAGAGCGTTTCACTTCTCAGTGATTTGCTGGGATTTTGTAGCATCTCACCATGGTGGCAGTATTGTCAGCTGGAAGAGGCCGTGATTGGCTTATGGGTGCTAGGATCTCTTTTTGTGAGGATTGGGTTTTACTTTCAAGAGTTCACTCTTGGGGTGCAAGGATTGGTTCCCTAGTAGATGAGACGAACAAAGTTCACTCTAAAGAAATATCCACTGTAAATAAGAAAGAGAACAAAAATCCATATAAGAAAATACATATATTAAATGTAAAATGATGAGATGATTACAAGTAAGAATGGGGCCTTATATATATATATCCACGCAGGGCTGCCCCATCATAAAGAGACGTGACCTTTCAACAGGAAGGTGTTTCTTCATTACATATTAGTTTATTGAATATTAATTATTGACTTAATAGTATATTATATATATTTTTGTTTATTACATTGCCTCTCCCTTAGGAATGCTTTGTCCTCAAAGCATTGTCATGGAAGACTTTATCCTTTGTTTTTGCTCATAATATCTTCTTGCGTTCTTCTATGCTAGTAGCTACGACACTTGACAAAACGAGATTATATGATCTCTTAAACATTGAGTAAAACTGTTGCATCATCCGTGAAGTGGTCCATCCCAGGTTAACCTTCATTGGGGCCTTTTGCTAATTGATTTGTTGGATGGACTTCTCTTTTTTTGATTCCACAGATTTTGTTGATTTTGTCTCCATTCTTTTCTGATATCATAATGAATATGTTTATGTTCCTTTTGACCTTGTCATTGGTCATAACGATTTTTGTGATTTGGATGGCGATAAGGTATTCTAATCTCTTGTGATTGTTTTTCAGAACCATCTTCTCTTGATGTTTGTAGTGATGTGACAATATAATCATTCTTCTAAATTTGAGCACTAATGAGCTCTGTATTGGTTCCCTTTCCTGATGTTTGACTTTGAGCACTTGATGACTTCTCTATTGTGTCAATCATTGTTTCCTTTGTCAACACTTGATCCTTTGTAATCTAGCTTTTCTTGTAAATATTTATTCTCATGCTTTAACTTCCGAACTTGTATAAGTACGTCTTGATTAAGTTTTCCTTAAGCATAAGAGTTCTTCCTTATAGTTTGACTTGTCGACTTCATTTTGATTGTCTTGATTTTTGTGTTTTCTTTCTTTTAAGCTTTTTATTTGCTCTAGCAATTCCTGACTAACCTTTTTTAAGGAAGAGCTTTCCTCATCCTTGCCTGATAATTCCTTTTGACGATTTCTATTCTCCTCTTCTAACTTTTGATTGCATTGTGCTTTATCTTTCGCCCTCTTGATTTGTAGAAGTAATTTCTGATTATGATCTCTTAGACGAGAGATCTCTTCATCTTTTTCTAGTAAACTTTTGTCAGCTTTCTTCTTGAAATATTCATTTTCCCTTAGTAATTTTTTATTGTGATCATTCTCATTTTTTAATTCCATGATTTGAGTGAGCAACTCCTTATTCTTCTTCTCTAGATAAGAGTTTTGTTTCTTTACTATCTTACATAGTATAGATTCACATTGTATAGATTCCATTTTATTTTTGACCAAATTCCACTAATAGATAATAAGCTTCAATGCTTTTTTTAAACTTTTTTTTATAATCTTTTTATAATTTTTAAAACAATTTTTTTTAATATTTCAAAAACCTTTAAATACTTTTTCTCCTTATAAAAAGGAAAACCACTTTTTAAAATATCCCGGCTTTTTATAAACTAAACTTTTCTTTTAGAATTATAACTCCCTTTTTTTTATGATTTCTTTTAAATATCCCCTTTTTTATAAAATAAAATTAAAATATCCCTCTATATAAGAACCTTTTTTCTATCCTTATAGAAAGGTTTATCTTTCCTATCTAAGAACCTTCTTTTTTCTATCCTTATAAAAAGGTTTATCTTTTCTAACATATACTTGATCTGTGGCAGTAGTGATCAATCTGATTGCACGTCTTCATAAACGGCCAAATGGGTATCCAAAAATGTCCTTGGACTAAAATTATACTAAGTACAACTCAAGTAATAGCATACCCCCATTTGGCCACCCTGAAACACTGAAAATTGGCACTAAAGAAATTTGATCTAGGTTAAAAACCCCAATACACTGGTTGGATGATGTATATCTATATCATATGTCCTTTGATGGAACAGCAACAAAGACTGTCCATCCCTGATGGACCAGCAGCAAAGAGTGTCCATGTGGACAGATACAAAAATACAAGTAATCGTCAATAGTTGAATCATCATATAACTAGTCATGTCATGCATGATGATATACCAACCACATAGATATATTCAATCAAGTTCATGGGATGCACGAGTTATCCATTAACCAGTACTAAAACAACACCAAGGCATTAATAAAAGCACGTTTCTCCTTCAGGGGTGGAATTATCATGGTCAACCAAGGTCAAGTGATTTTTATAGCTTAAACAGATTAATGGATTCTAAACAAGAGGGACAAGGGGGAAACTTTGTGTTCTTCACCATTCAAACAAACAATAGGGATGTGTCTCACAAAGGGAGTCAGAAGTAATGAGGTACCCTCCTAGTTGGTCTTAGGAAGCCACCCCTTTATATTTTCTTTGTAATTTTCTTCATCATTTCATTTTCCTTTTTTATTTGTCTATCTGTTAGCAACTTTTTTGTACCGTAGTTGGATTATCTGAAGAGCCGCCATTTGACAAACATGATGAGTGTTTGTATTCCAGTATATCAGATGATCCATCCTTTGTGCCTAGCCAGTTTTGGCTAGTCTGTTTTGTTTTTCAGTCAACATGACCATGGCCCCACGGGGTTTGTAATAAAGTGTACTAGTAGGATTTTGAGTGGCCCGGTTCCCCATGACTTGGTTAAGCAACTAAGGTATTCCAGGGAGTTTTTTCCCTTGTCAATTATACTTTGCCTGTAGCCGAGCTATAATCGATGTGGTTTTCTCTCGCTTCCTCCAAAGCTGGAATGCCCGATTTTGAAAATTTTAGCCATGGGGGGTTATTAGAGTCCAACTATTATATATAAGCCTACTAGACACTATTAGACACTAGACCTGTTGAAGTCGAAGGGATGATTGAAAATCAAATCGTCAAATTAGCCAAGTACCCAGACATCTATGTCGCTATGGATATCCTTGTCATAGATGTGCCTGATAAGTGGGGGATGCTTCTCTCTAGAAAATGGGGTGCTACTTTGGGTGGGTCAATACAATTAGACTTATCTTATGCAACTGTGCCAGCATCCGAAAATTCTCTCGTCAAACTGCACTCAGAAAAAGAAAGAAAGTACCACGTTGAGGATCCCCAGAAACCAACAAATGAATACATCTACAATACGAATGAAATAGGGACCTACCAGGTAAATTCCACCTTCTTAGATCTTGTCCATAAGGAAATGAAAGATAAAAAAGTTAATGGTTTATGGAAAATGGAGTTTGATGGTGCTTCTTCTAGAGCTGGCAAAGGTGTTGGCATAGTCTTGACATCACCCGAAGGGAAGGTTTTCAACTTTGCTTTCAGACTTGAATTTGAAGCCATGAACAACGTTGCGGAGTATGAGGCACTTCTACCAGGCATAGAGATTGCCAAGGACATGGGAATCAAACTGCTAACTATAAGAGGGGATTCTGATTTAATTGTCCAACAGGTTAAGGGGCAATTTGCATGTAAGTGCCAGAGACTTAAAAAGTACCGAAATGCAATATGGGACACAATGGAATTCTTTGATGCCATTAATATAGAAGCAATCCCTCGAGACCATAATAGTGTCGCGGACAGACTTGCAGGTTCAGCTTCAACACTTCAACCTTTAGATGAAATGTTAGAAGGACATTGCCCTTTGGAAATAAACTTCAGACCTTCCATTCCTGATAACATAGAACATTGGCAAGTTTTCAGAGATAATGAACAGATACTAAAGTTCATAAATAACATTGATGAGTTCTTGAATTATAAACCAAATGATCAAGAGGAAGGCAAAGTCTATCATAATGAAGGTAACCACTCAAATCCAGTCCCACGGGGTTTTGTTGCCTTGGAAAATATTTTTGACAGACAGGATAGGAGAAAGAATAATGTTGAACAGATGAAGTCTGGTGAGTACATTGAGATTAACATCGGAACGGAAAAAGAACCAAAAATACTGAAAATCGGAAAGGGTATCTCTGATGAAGAAAGAAAAGACCTTATAAACTTACTAAGAGAGTTTAGGGATATATTTGCTTTCACCTATGATGAGCTCAAAGCATATAGGGAAGATGTCTTTCAACACACCATTCCCTTAAAACCCGAGTGTCAAAAGGGTAAACCTTTCCAGCAAAAGCTAAGACAAATAAATCCTAAGCTAGCTCCCATTGTCAAACAGGAGTTAGAAAAGATGTTGGCGGCAGGCATTATAGCACCTACTCGGCATACTTCGTGGTGCTCCAACTTAGTGGTAGTCAGAAAGAAGAATGGCAGCTTAAGAATATGTGTAGATTTCAGAAATCTAAACATAGCATGTCAAAAAGACAATTACCCCCTTCCAAATATGAAGACCCTACTCCAACGGGTCACTAGATCAAGCATGATGTCAATGTTGGATGGCTTTTCGGGATACAATCAGGTAGTCATCAAGGAAGAAGATAGACACAAAACTGCTTTTACAACCCCTTGGGGAACCTTCGAATATCTAAGAATGCCTTTCGGCCTTACAAATGCTGGGGCTACTTTCCAAAGGGCCATAGATTATGCCTTCAAGGAATTGGTGGGCAAAATCATTGAAATCTACCAAGATGACTTGACCGTATTTTCAAAAGAAAGATCTAGCCATATTGGTCACCTTAGGAAGGTTTTTGAAAGATGCAGAGAGTATGGAATTTCTTTAAATCCGGTAAAATCAGTCTTTGGCATTTAGGAGGGTAAACTCTTGGGTCACATTGTTAATAAAGACCGGGTTAAAGTTCACCCCAAAATAGTTGAATCTATCCAGAAAATTCCCCTTCCTAGAAATGTTAAGGGTCTCCAATCTTTCAATGGCCATATCAACTTCATAAGAAGATTCATCCCAAATTTAGGCGAGCTAATGAAACCCATGCAACGGTTGTTAAAAAAGGATGCTAAATTTGTCTGGGATGATGAAGGGAGGGCAGCCTTTGCAGCCATCAAAGATGCTATTACTAGATCACCTGTCTTAGTTAGCCCGGATTACACTAAAGATTTCATGATTTTCTCCTTTGCCTCAGAAGACACCATTGCTGGTGTGTTGCTCCAGAAGAACTTCGAAGGGTTCGAGCAACCAATTGCCTTTATGAGTAGAGCACTTCAAAATTCCGAATTAAAATACAAAATCATGGAAAAGCAGGCTTATGCCTTAGTCAAATCTTTGAAACACTTCAGAACATATATCAGTTATTCCAAGGTTATAGGATATGTTTCCCATGCTGCGGTAAAAGACATCCTATCTCAATAGGATTGTTTAGGAATAAGAGGTACATGGGTTTCCAAAATCCAGGAATATGACCTTGAGATCAAACCCACCAAGTTAATCAAAGGACAAGGGCTGGCTAAAATGCTCACTCAAAAGAATGAAGATGCCATTGAAATGGTTGCTGAAAATGACATTCCTCGACCTTCCATGACTCCTGCCCTCCAAGAGCTTGACAACATCTAGTATTCCGACGTCATCTACTTCCTCCTCCATTTCAATTGTCCTGATCACCTCAAGGGTCACAAGCGAAGGGCTTTAAGACTCAAAACTGCTAGGTATTGCCTCACCCAAGAAGGTTTGGGCTGGAGAAACCCAGATGGCATCATACTTAGGTGTGTAAATGAACAAGACTCCAAAAGAATCTTAACTGAGTTTCACTCAGGATTTTGCGGAGGGCATTATGCAGCAAATACAACTGCTCACAAGATCCTAAGAGTCGGATACTATTGGCCCACCATCTTCGCAGATGTTCACAAACATGTCAAGTGTTGCCAAGAGTGTCAGCTTTTTACTGGTAAGCATAAGTTGGCTGCACTCCCCCTCACTCCTGTTGTGGTCCTTGCCCCCTTCCAACAATGGGGGCTTGATTTTATCGGAAAGTTCAAAGATAACTCTAGCAATGGATTTTGCTGGATTCTTACGACAACCGATTACTTCACCAAATGGGTAGAGGCCATACCTACTAAAAAAGTCGATGAAAAGGTTGTTATAAACTTCATTGAAGAAAGAATCATCACCAGGTTCAGAATCCCTTTAAAGATAACAACTGACAATGCCAAGGCCTTCAGTTCCGGAGAAGTAAATGACTTCTGTTTCAAATATGACATCATCCTATCCCATTTCTCAGATTACTACCCACAAGGAAATGGACTTGCTGAGTCTACAAATAAAAATCTGAGGAATATCCTTAAGAAAACTGTGGGTGATAATAAGAAAGCTTGGGACAGCAGCATTAAGTATGTTGTATGGGCTGATAGAATAACCAAGAAGAACTCCACAGGGAAATCCCCTTTTGAGTTAGTGTATGCATTAAAGCCTATGGTAGGCGCCTTCCTAGATATGTGCAATCAAGTGGCTTGGCTCCTTATAGAACTCAACAAACACTCCTACATCCACTCAAGCATTAACTTATGGAGGATTCACGCCATCTCCAAAGAGGCTCACGCATTCTCCTTGTGGGGCTCACATGTTACACTTGGCATCTATCTATTTGATGGTGATACTTCCAAAGAGGGAGTGGGGGCGCCTTCCCTAGGTGGAGGCCACCTCCATACTCCTCATTCAACACAAACTCGAGTTATGGGAGGTTAAGCACTCCAAGCTTGGCTTAACATGGATTTTGATTGGATTTATGGTGGAGTTTGAATTTGTGACTAGTGCCATTGGCTCTCCTTCATTCCAATTCGAATTAGGGTAGAATGGGTCTTGTAAATTGTATAAGTAGAGGCTCTTTGAGCTCTCTTCACATGGATCTTTTGGGCATAGAAACTCTGCTAAATTTGTAAACAATCTTTCATTGAATAAAACTTTCGACTTTGGAGGTCTATGTGATTTGTTTCTTCATTGGTGGATGTGCTTATTATGAGGTGATATATTTTCTTGCTTTCAATTTGTTTACTATGTGTGGATCAAATAACTAGCTTTAGAGGTCTATTTCTAGAACATAAGATTTTCCATTTGCGGTTGTCAAGTTGGATTATTATGCAAAGCTTGTTATAATCTAGATGAATACAAATATTCGATTATATGAAGTATTGATCTCGATTTAAATTTTCCTAGCATACTAGTTATCTCATTTGATCTCATTGGTTTCCAAGTTGTTTGTCTTAGCAGATCTTGCCATTTAGAGAAGGGTGAGAGCTCGGTTGCATCGATCTCGTCTCTTTCATTATAAGAAGCTCTAACATTGTTGTCTTTCAGGATCTACTAAGTTGGGTTTATTTCAAGAAGATTAAAACATAAGGAGATCTTACTCCCAAGCTCCATCTTCAATTTCAAAACACTCTTAAAACTTGGTTACCTTAGGCTTATCTCCTCAAGCCTTCCGATTTTTCTCCTTGACTTCTTTGCCTAAATCTGCTAGCCCTAGCTCCTCTCGTCCACCTTGTCTTCCTCCCATTAGCTCCTCTTGTCTTGTTTTCCATCCTCCTTGCTTTCGTTTTTTTAACCTCATCAAACCCTCTCGTCCACCTACCTTTTGACCTTCATTCCCTCTCGTTTTAAGCCTTCAAACCCCTTCTAGTTTCTTCTTCCTCATCTTTACCCTTTTTACCTTGCTCTCTGTTGAAATATTGTAACTTCTAAGAATATTATATTTGTATTTTATTATTCTGGAGATGTTTCATTCCTTCGATGGGACTTTGTCATGTATCCGAAGATGTTTATTCCTCCGTGGTAACTTGGGTTATTAGACTTCCCTAGTGGGGGTCGACCCTGTATGTGTTATGTGGGTTAAAGGGTTATTAGACCACCCTTGTGGGGTCGGCCCTGTCACATTATGTAAAGTGGTTAAGTTGGGGTCGACCTAGCTTGTGTAAAAGACAAGTCGAAGTTGTGTATAAATAGAGGAGGTGTGTTCCTCATTTAACACACATTCACTCACTTGTGATTAGCGCATAAGTGAGAGAGAGATCTGTTGTGGAGGAGAAGGAGCTCATGGTTGTGGATTACATCTTTGTATTTGCTAGTCATCTATATTGAGGAAGCTTTGCTGGGTTTTCTACCCCATAAGGGTTTCCCAGGATAAATCTATGTCTCTTGTGTTTATGCTGTGCTTGTTGTTCTTTCAGTAATCTTGTATATGCTATTGTTGTGAAATGGAATGCAATGCTGATATTTTCTGTTTTAGCGTATTAAATCTTAACATGGTATCAGAGCTAACCTAAAGGAAGGCAATTTATGGCACTTACGACACTTGCTTCACTTGCGACAATTTGAAGGTTAGGGTTTTGTATAGCAAAAACCAATCATCGTGGAACTTTCGCTATAAATCCATTTTGGCGAAGGTTCGGGATCTGAAACCTTTACAAGTCGTAGATTACATCCCCCTGTACCTTGTGTCCAAAGGAGAACCTCTAATTTGTTTTACTTTGTGATTTATGATCAATAATTAGGGTTTCTGCCTCTTCCAGATCTCAGTCATAAACAAGTGACCTAGGCAAAAAGGTCACAACTACCTAGGAAAAAAGGTCACAACTTGGGCTACGAAGCTCCAAATGAAATTTCGTAAAAAGTGACAGGTAGAGCATGGACTGTAGTTTCTCAGGTAACTTTTTCGAAGGCCGAAGTTGAACCAATGACACGTGGCATGTTGTACAAGTTCGCTCTCTTGTTTTATCCCATAAACAGGTCACCTTGTGAAACTTGGGATAACTCTCCCTTAGAGAATCCAATTGAGGTCAGACCAGTGGAGTTGGAAAGAGGACAGGTCGGGCTACCACAAGAAGAAGTTTCAGACTCTGTGGATTCGTAATTTCGGAGTTACACCAAAAATAATCAGGTGCATATTTCTGTCAAAACATATTTGGATTTTGAGCACCTTCATTCTTGAATCATCACTGCTGTCGGAAATTAAGGTTTCAGAGAAAGTTGGAATTTTTGGAATCGGAGTCCATGGATGAATGCTCCTCATCAAAATCGAAATTTAGAGACCAAGATCGAAACTTTTGGTTGGTCAGAAGGGTGGGCTTGATCAAACCCTAGTTCAGGTTTTTGATCGGAAAGGTGGAAAATTAGGGCTTCTGCAAAAGTTGGAATTTTTGAAGTCTGTGACCACGGCTAGAAGCTCCTCAAAAAAATTGAAGTTCAGAGCTTTGGATCGAATCTTTTGATTGGGTAGCAGGGTGGGCTTCATCAAACCCTAGTTCGAGATCCTGTCCAAAAGATCCAAAAGTTTCAATGCAATTTTGAGGGGTTAAATTTTGGAGATTTCAAAATTGAAGTATGCTAGCTTGATTAGCTCAACAAGGCACATCTTTCCATCCATTCAGAAGTTTGAAATTCAAAGTTTGAATTTTTAAGGTTTCTCTGACAAACCCTAATACAGCTCCAGATCCAGTTTCAGCAAATCAAAGTGGATTGGGTTAAAAGCAATCCTGACAGGTATGACTTGAGGAGATACAGGTATGTATTGAAATATGTTCATGATTAAGTTTATAATATGCTTGTCTTCATATTATTTAGGTTAGTACAATCTTGATTAATGTTAGACTTGTCTTATTACCCTAGTAAAAATAAGAATGCATTGGAATGATAGAATACATTTATTGATTAGGGTTATGACACTTATGATTGTACTAATGCACCTGTGGTGTTGTATGAGGATGATGTTTGTCTGCTAACAAGATACAGGTACATCAAGAAATACAAATCAAGTTCTATGACCATGATGACATGAAGACAAAGACTCATCCATAATGTTTGACCATATATAGAATCTCTACTTACGAGTAGTGCACACTTAAGCATGCATAGTGGTCAAGGATGGATAGAAGCTCATGACATGGAAGGGAAGTAGAGACCAAGAAGGAAACAACCTCACAAGACATAAAAAGATAAGTATTTGAATTGTTATTTGAATAAATGAATAGTCTATGATATTGCTCGTAATAGTTGTATGTGTTACCAACTTTTTTGTACCATAGTTGGATTATCTGAGGAGCCGCCATTTGACAAACATGATGAATGTTTCTACTCCAATGTATCAGATGATCCAGCATTTGTGACTAGCCAGTTTTGGCTAGCCAGTTTTGTTTTTCAGTTGACATGACAATGGCCCCATGGGGTTTGTAATAAAGTGTGCTAGTAAGATCTGAGTGTCTCGGTTCCCCATGACTTCATTAAGCAACTAAGGTATTCCAGGGAGTTTTTTCCCTTGTCAATTATACTTTGCCTATAGCTGAGCTATAATCGATGAGGTTTTCTCCCGCTTCCTCCAAAGCTGGAATGCACGATTTTGAAAATTTTAGCCATAGGGGGTTATTAGAGTCCAACTGATGTATATAAGCCTACTAGACACTATTAGAATAAGTGTCGGTCATGTCCTAGGTCCCTAGAACCCTCAGAAAAATTTTCGAAAAAATTTTACCGGGTCTTCCAGTTTTGGGTTTTTAATTATTTTTTAAATTTAATAAATCTCTATAGTTTAAATAGAGAAATATCAATTTGTAATATGTCAGTCATCCGGGATCCGAATTTGATGATTGAAGGCTCCAGACTTGAGCCAAAAATCATTCATGATCCCCGGTCCAGTTTATCTTAAGTTTCGAATGTCAATTAGACCTCATAATTAATAATTTCTCAAAAAACCCAGTTACAGAGAAATTATTAATTAAAATAATAAAATTGAATATGTTGGAGATAATCCAAATCTCTCCAAAATAAGTCAATTTGAATAAAATAAAAGGCTAATTGACGTGGCACCTGGCATTTAAGATGATTCCAATCAACTTCACTAAGTTTCAGTCAACTATCCAGTCAGCACAAGTGGATCTCCCATAGAGAATTCGCCCTCCATGCATGCAAAGTCGAGTTTGGTGATGTGGAATGATTATTAAATGAGTTTTGGTTGGTTTGGAGTTGCATTGAATGGGAGTGGGGGCGCCTTGCCTAGGTGGAGGCCACCTTCCACTCTCAACTACCATGATTGCAATCAACACATTGTTAAAACTCCAAGTACCTACCTCAAAGCTCACGCTATCTCCAAGCTTGCTCACGTCATACCTCCATTGGAGCTCGATTTCTACATGCGGCATTCGATTGTTGGGTGGTGAAGCTTCCAAGAAGGGGATGGGGAGCGCCTTGCCTAGGTGGAGGCCACCTCCCCATCCACATAGACCTCGAACTCAAGCTTTGTGGTGGTTGGCACTCCAAGCTAGTTGTTGATTGGCTATTCGATTTAGCGTTAGGTGCTATTTGCTCCCATCATGCCAATTTGAATTAGGGTAGGCTAGTGTCTAGTTTTGCTATATAATGAGGCATTCTTTCCTCATTCCTCATGGCCTTTTGAGCAAAGAAACTCTGGAGGATTTGTAACTTGTTTTAACTGTTGAATAAAATTGTGACTTTGGAGGTCAATTCGTGGAGGCTCTTGGTGGCCATGCTTCATCTTGTAACGAGGTGACATTGTGTAATGCTTTTTGTACTTGAGATTATTGAGCATAGATTAATATTTCTAGAAGGCTAACAATCTAGCACATGCATCTATATATCTATGTTTTTCACTTGAGTACATTGGTTTTGCAGGTGTTCTCCAAGGATCAAGGTCTTTGTATGTTTTCATCTTCACTCTATAGATTTGCCAAAGAGGTTCAATTCTTTCAAAGATCAAGCAACAAGAAATCCTTGCTTTCTCCATCACCCATTTAAAAAACTTTCAACTTGGTCACCTTGGTTCTAAGGGCTATCTTCTTCAAGCCATCAACTTTCTCCTTGATCTTTTGTCATTGATTGCTAGCCCTCTTCCTCTCACCCCAGATCTATCCTTGCTATCATTCTTTCCATCTCCATTTTGCTATCTCTTCATCTAGCTCGCTGCCCTACCTTTACTGCTGCCCATACCATCTTTTCATCTCTGTCCATTACCTAGTATTTTGCAGCTGTCTTTGCCCTTCATTGGCAGTCTCTTCCCCTCATTTCTTTGGCTGTCCATTATCCCTGTGTGTTGACTGTCCCATCACTGTCATAACAGCCCTCTCTCACTGCTGCTCTCCCTCCTCTTTGGCTGCCCCATCCTCTTATCTTTTGGACTGTCCCATTTTCCATTTGTTGGCAGCTCCTTCATCTTGTTCATTCACACAAAAACAAACAAAAACACGCAAAAAACTTTGTTAAACATTTGTATTAGTTAGTAGCAATAAAGTTTGTTAATTGATTAGAGTTAGTTTCATTTCATTTCTTTAAAAAATTAGTATTTAGTTTGTAGCTTTAGACTTTGTTTATCTTGTCAGACTCGAGGGCAGTTCAAACATTGGACACCTATCCTCTTGAATATGGGTGCTCCCGACCTACCATCTAAGAGGTCGCCAGTATCTTTCCCGTTTGGTTTAACTCTTTTGATATCCTTGGTCTTACCCTAATAATCAAGAACACCTAAAACACTTAAAATTTACCAAGAACAATTTCAAAACGATCTCACAAACAGCTACTTTGACTTACACTTTTTATCATCCAAGCACTATTTATTTGACTCCATAAGGCACTGGTCTTGAAAATTTCATATATCATATAAACCTGGACCATATGTCCTTGTCATTTGTTTAATTTTATCTTATGGATGCTTTATTTTAATTCTAAGTCAAAGTATATTGTTCATCTTTTAAATTGTGTCTTGCTATTTTACAACATGGATTGCGTGTTTAATTGTGTTCTCATCACCATCTAAAAAACTCCTAAACAACATCCATCTGCATCACCCCATACAAAAAACACTTAAAACACATAAGAGCCTTAGTGAAACTCTTTGTAGGGACTACCCCCCTTGACTTCGTTAGGAGTTAGCCTAAACGGAGGAGCTGGGATTCAGGTGACAGTACCTGGCTCATTGCTTGCCCCCAAGGCCACACTTCTCCCCACTTCCAGTGAGGGAGACAGCTTTCAAAAGATTTATGCTGCTGGTGTGCAATCTGGCAAACAACAGTATGCATATTTGTATTCCTAGAATATATCATGCTAAGCATTCATAGCATTGACCAATTTACTACTAATATGCATATGATTGGTAAGTTGGACAAACATTCCATTGTTGCTTGTCTAGAATGAAACCTCGTTGCTGACATGCTGAGAGCTGTGCACGCTCTCAATAGTATGTTCTGGTAGAGATGGAAGGCATCTAGATAACCACTGTATGCATACGGGATATGGAAAAGTGTTGTGCCAAAGTATTGGTCAAAATAGTTGCATAACCATGTGAATCATATTTGTATGCATAAAAGGTTATCATGTCAACATGATTTGATGATTATGAAGTATTACTAATCATGTAATTAACTTTGATTTGTAGGAAAGATCATGAAAAATGATGAACACCGGACAAGTGATGGATGTTCAACAAGAAGACTTACAAATCAAACATGCTATAGAAGGCTTGTGGCTAGAAGATTCTCTTAGAAAGAGGAAGAGGATCATGACGAGTTGTTTGCTCCAAGTGGTTAGATAAGACCATTCTCTTAATGGTGTAATTGAAGAAGAAATGTGAATCGAGAAAACTCCCAGAATTCAATTGAAGAAAGCTCTGTACGAGTACCCGGGATCGATAGTCACCATGGGTGATGCGGATTTCAACCCTTGCTACAAGGTTGAAGATGGTTTCTTTATACAGATGACATGGATGCAAGAAGGAACTCACCACAAAGTTCGAATGATCTCGAGGCGCATATCAGTAGACCCATCTGACGAGAGATGGCACAGATAGATATGTAGAAGATCATTCAATGCAGAGTGTGAATGATGTTCAGTCACAGAGGAAGAATTGATAGCTTCTTGACAAGCTTGGGCTTTACCAAGAGTAAAGTTGATCCTAACCTTTACCTTAAGGTTATGGACGATACTATGATTGTATGTGGATGATCTCTTTCTGACAGAGAATGAGAAACAAATCATGGAAAGTAAGAAGAAGCTAGCTACAGAGTTCGAGATGAATGATCTCGGATTGATGCATTACTTCCTAGGACTGGAAGCATGAAAAGGCTCAGAAGGAATCTTTCTCAACCAGGGAAAGTATGCTGAGAAATCTTGAAAAGATTGGATGTGTTGGAATGGCCACTCTCATGGATTCCAACTTGAAGCTGTTAGCGGATGACTCATCAAAGTTAGTGGATGTAAGTCTGTACATACAGAATATTGGGTCATTGATGTATCTGACGAATACCAGGCTAGATATATGCTTTGCTATGAACACCTTGAGTTAGTACCTAGTGGAAACTAGATGTGTTCACCTGATAGTTTCAAAGCATGTGATGAGGTACCTAAAGGGTACGATAGACTTTGGTTTATGTTGTCTTGGAGATCATGACTTCAGATTGTATACAAGATGTTGATTGGGCAGGAAGTGTATCAGACAGGAAGAGCACATCGAGTGGATGTTATTGTCTGGGATCTGCCATGATCTCGTGGTTTAGCAGGAAGCAGTCTAGTGTGGTGCTCAGCACAGCTGAAGCGGAATATATAGCTGCTTGCTCTGCTAGTTGTGAAGCGGTATGGCTTCGGAAGTTGTTATCAAAATTGTTTGACTTAGAGATGGAACCCACTGTGATCATGTGTGACAACCAGAGTTGTATCAAGAGGACAGAGAATCCAGCGTTCCATGATAAGTCAAAGCACATAGAGATATGATATTTCTATTTACGGGATATGGTGCAAAAAGGAGATATCAAGCTCAAGTATGTGAGCACTAACGAACAAGTTGTTGATGTATTGACCAAACCTCTGTCTCGAGAAGAGTTTGAGTATTTCCGAGACAAGCTTGGTGTAGTTCAGAAGGACCCTCCTCGAAAGGGGGAGTTATGTGGTCGATAATGATATTTGGATATTGATATCGATGTGGATACCTATATCGATGATGAGATTGCCTCTATTGGCGGTAAGGTCAATGATGAGGATACTTGTATCGATGATGAGGATACTTGTGTCGATGATATGGATACTGTATTGATGTGGATACTTGTATCGATGATGAGGCTACCTCTTCTGACGATGAGGTCATTGTATGGTCCCTAGTGGACGTGATATGACTGCATCGTCCCTGAACGCTTGGTTCAAAATGTGCGTGATGGGGATTGCATCATCCCGGAACCACTAGTTCAAAATGTACGTGATGGGGATTTCATCATCTCGGAACCACTAGTTCAAAATGTACGTGATGGGGATTGCATCATCCCGGAACCACTAGTTCAAAATGTACGTGATGGGGATTGCATCATCTCGGAACCACTAGTTCAAAATGTACATGATGGGGATTGCATCATCCCAGAACCACTAGTTCAAAATGTACGTGATGGGGATTGCATCATCCCGTAACCACTAGTTCAAAATGGAAGAGAGGGGATTGTATCATCCCTGGACTTCAGTCCTAAACTGATCCACAGACAGATGTCTCCGAGAGTGAGAGGATTGTATCATCCTTGGACTTCAGTCCTAAACTGATCCGTAGACAGATGTCTCCGAGAGTGAGAGGATTGTATCATCCCTGGACTTCAGTCCTAAACTGATCCGCAGACAGATGTCTCCGAGAGTGAGAGGATTGTATCATCCCTGGACTTCAGTCCTAAACTGATCCGCAAACAGATGTCTCCGAGAGTGAGAGGATTGTATCATCCCTGGACTTCAGTCCTAAACTGATCCGCAGACAGATGTCTCCGAGAGGTGGTCCTTAGAATTTGTCTAAGTTGACGAGTGGACTTCATCATCCCTAGACATGATATGGTGTCTTAAATAGATCATGTGTGTTGCAGGGTATGCTGCCATTGTGTTGTTGATCGAGAGGATCCAGTTGATGCTATTGTGATGACGATGTTGCTGATCGTGATGATCTAGATGATGATGTTGTTGATCATGATGATCTAGATAACGATGTTGATGATCATGATGATCTAGATGATGATGTTGATGATCGTGTGATGACAATGCTGATGATCGTGAGGATCCAGATGTTGATGTTGATGTTGTTGTAGTTGTTCGAGTGCTGCAGAAGATGAAGAATCAGTACTGAAGATGTTGATGTTCCAGTATTGAAGATGTTCCAGACTTCCAGTAACTGCTTGAGTTACTGATGATGTTGAGAAAGCTTCCAATGATTTATAGATGTATCATGTATGATGTTGATGACTCCTTGCTCCTGCATATGTTGTTATAATATCCTTCTCGTTAAGGGGGAGTGTAGAAATATTGTAACTTCTAAGAATATTATATTTGTATTTTATTATTCCGGAGATGTTTCATTCCTCTGATGGGACTTTGTCATGTATCCGGAGATGTTTATTCCTCCATGGTAACTTGGGTTATTAGACTTCCCTAGTGGGGGTCGGCCCTGTATGTGTTATGTGGGTTAAAGGGTTATTAGACCACCCTTGTGGGGTCGGCCCTGTCACATTATGTAAAATGGTTAAGTTGGGGCCGACCTAGCTTGTGTAAAAGACAAGTCGGAATTGTGCATAAATAAAGGAGGTGTGCTCCTCATTTAACACACATTCACTCACTTGTGATTAGCGCATAAGTGAGAGAGAGATCTACTGTGGAGGAGAAGGAGCTCATGGTTGTGGATCACATCTTTGTATTTGTTGGTCATCTATATTGAGGAAGCTTTGTTGGGTTTTCTACCCCATGAAGGTTTCCCAGGATAAATCCGTGTCTCTTGTGCTTATGTGGTGCTTGTTGTTCTTTCAGTGATCCTGTATATGCTATTGTTGTGAAATGGAATGCAATGCTGATATTTTCTGTCTTAGCATATTAAATCTTAACACTCTCGTCCCCTTCCTTTCCCCTTCACTTCTCTCCACTTCTACCTCTCGTCCCTCCTCCTCCATCTCCTCTCGTCCTCCTTTCCATCCTTTCATCCATCTTCAAGAAGGCCCTAAATCACAACAAAATAACAAAAACGTTTCAAATTTTTTCTAGTTTGGGTTAGTGTTAATAGCTTCATACTTTTGGGAAGGTAGTTAGGCATTGTTTATTTTTCACAAAAAGACAATTTTGCATTGGCATTCTAGAATTAGTCTTTAGTTTACTTATTTCACTTGCATTTTATCTCTTATAAAGTTAGGCATATAGATTAGATCTTATTAGACTTAGCTAGTTTAAAAGTTTATTTTGTTTTCTCTAATTTTAAAGGGTGCCTTGTTTAGTGATTTAAGCTTGTGTAGGTATTTTGAAGGAGAAGAAAGACTTGAAAAACCAAGATTCAAAGAAGAAGAAGAGCAAAACCCAAAGAGGAAAACTAAACCAATAAGAAGATCCAAAATCAAATGAAGAGAATGATAACCATGAAGATATAAAACCACTCTCCTTTGTAAAAGCTAGCAAGAGCTTCTTAGTTTCGTTTCAGTTTATTTTCTCTCAAAGACCTTACAAGGGTTAAATTCCCAAGGCACTTGTAAATTGATTAATAAAAAAGCTAGGTGGGATAAGGCCTCCCACATTTCGTTTCTTTTTCCCCATTTGGGGAAGACTGTTTCATGCATGCTTTAGTTAGACTTGTACAAATTTTCAAGATTAAAGTTTATTTTTGTACTTAGATTAACTCTCTTCCAAGTTTTGCCTTGAGAAAGTAGCTTGGGATTTGATCCCAAGTGCCACATAGTTTTGTGGCTACTTCTCTTTCCCCGTTAGCATCCTTGCAGACATCCAGCTAGCTGGAAGGTTTTCGGGACTAGCGGTTCTAGTGGTTACCTTGTTCCAAGGTTGATCCCACCTTGTTTGTTTATTTCTTGGTTAGTTGTTCAATTGGCCTTAGAAAGTGTGCACTTGTTCAATTTGGCCTTAGAAAGATACATGAAAGACTAAGTGAATCTTGGAGTGATCTAGAAAAGCTAGCTTGTAGGCCACCTATCTAATGCGTTGTAGGATCTTGTAAGGTCCATAGAACTTCGAGGCTAGTTTCTAGTGGTGGTTTTTTTTAGAGATGTTTGTTTATAAGGTTGAAGTCGAAGAAACACATGATATCCTTCTGCAAACGAATGGTCTGAGTGATGTTGATCTTCCTATTGTTTCATTCCATTTTGAGCCATAGCCAAATTGTCCTTCAGTTGTGGAGAATAGATTATCTGGTGTGAAGTGTGCTATCCACTACCCGGACTCAAGTAGTGCCTGGTAAATAAGAAACCACAACAAGGGTTTTGGGTCATATATTGCTTCATACATTATCATTTTGGTCGCTCCATGATAAGTGATATTATACCACCATTCTGCAAGAGGAATCCATTGCGCCCATTGGCGCGAATTCTCTAAAGTAAAGCATTTCAAATAAGTTTCTAAACACTTATTTGTTGCTTTTAGTAGCCAATCTGTTTGTGGGTGATAGGTTGTGCTAAGTTTAAACTAAATAACCCTGAAGTTCAAATAACTCCTGCCAAAAGTTGTTTGTGGAGGTAGGGTCCCGATCAGAGACAATGGAAGTCCACATGCAATGTAATTTAAAAATCTAATCCATGAAGACTTGCGCAACCAATGATGGAATAAAAGGGTGTGACAATGCACAAAAGTGTGCATATTTCAAAAGACAATCAACAACCACCATGATGACTGATTTATTACTAGCTCTAGGAAGCCCCACTATAAAATCCATAGAAACATCAGTCCATAAACGGGTTGAAATTGGAAGCGGCTGCAAGGCCCCTGGCTACTTCACTATTTCTCCCTTGTGTCTTTGGCAAGTGTCATAAGCTACAACAAAATTTTGGATGTTTGTTTTCATGGCTTCCCAAAAGAATGAGCTCTTAATTCTTTCATAGGTTTTATGAAACCCCGAGTGACCTAGTGAGGGTGATGAATGTAACTCCTCTAAGATTCTTTGTTTCAAGGTTGAATTCGAGGCCAAAAAAATGCACTCTTTATAGTGCAATGTATCTTGGTGCCATGTATACCCTATATGATGATTTAGATCTTCTTTAAGCCATTGGATGAGTTGCACTATGCTATAATTCACCCTCCATTCTTGACACACTTCCTTGATCCAACCCAAAACTATTAAAAACAATGCAAAGAGAGAGTCATCCTCTTCAAATTGTTAAGACAATGCACCAACCACCATATTTTCTCTACCCTTCTTATATATAATCTCATAATCATACCCCGGCATTTTAGTAACCTACTAATGTTGCTCAAGAGATGACAACCTTAGTTCAAGGAAATATTTTAAACTATGATGGTTGGTCTCGATTTGGAAGCGCCTCCCAATTTAATAAGGCTGCCATGTCTTGATTGCATGAAGGATGGCCATCATCTCTATTTCATATGTAGATTTTCCCAAATCCTTATCACATAATTGCTTACTTTTGAAGGCCAAACAGCATCCTTGCATCAATATTGCTCCAAGACCTCTACCTGGGCATCATATTCGAAGAAAAAAGTCTTAATGAAATCAAGCATTGCTAATACTGGAGTAGTGCACATGGCATCCTACAATGCGGATAAGGCCTACTCAACTTTGTCTCTCCAAACAAAGGCATTCTTTTGAGCAATGATGTTAAGGGGGTTGCAATTTTGACATAATTTTTCACAAACTTTCTACAGTAGTTGGTCAGTCCTAGGAACCCATGCAAACTCTTGAGGGTATGGGAGCATGGCCAATCTTGCATAGCCACCACTTCCTTTCGTTCCACTCGCACTCCGTCCCGACTCACAGTGTGACCGAAGTATTCAACCTCAATAACCCCAAAAGCACATTTGAAACACTTCACAAATAACTGATGGTCCCTGAAATTGCAAGGCACAATCAACATGCTCCAGGTGGCCTTCCCATGTGGTGTTGTAGATCAAGATATCGTCAAAGAAAACCAACACAAAATTGCGGAGGAAAGAGCAGAAAAATCTTGTTCATGAGGCTTTGCAAGGTGGAGGGAGCATTGCAAAGGCCAAAAGGCATGATTAAGAACTCATAATGACCCTCATGGGTGCAAAAAGTTTTATGAGGGACATCGCCTTCTTTCATCCTGATTTGGTGGTAACCGAACTAAAGGTCTAGTTTAGTGAAGAACTTCGCAATGTGAAGATCATAGAGGAGATCATCAATGACCAGAATGGGAAATTTATGCTTGATGGTTAACTTATTAAGAGCCCAAAAATGTGGTCGTGTGTGCCAAGTGCCTTCAGTTTTCAATACCATAACCATCATTGAGGAATAAGTGTTTGTACTTGAACGAATGATGCCAGCCTCCAACAACTCCTGAATGATACTTTCTATCTCATTTTTTTGGGAAAACGAGTGCCGACAAGGGTGTGCATTGGGGGGTTGACTACCAAGAATTAGTGGAATACCATGCTTGTGCTCCCCATGGGCTAGTGGTAAACTCCTGGGTGTTTCAAAAACCTATTGATGTTTGGAGAGAACCATCTACAAATCAAGGTGAATGTCTTGTGGGGGTGTGTCCATTACTTGGATGGCATTAAATTGTGCAATAATACCTGAGTGGCATTTCCTCAATAACTTTACCATATGGTGGGAGGTGATAATTTTTGGAGAACCTAAAGTAAGCCCTTTGAGATGATATTTGCACCCTTACTTAGCAAAGTTGATATATAGTCCCTTGAAATCCATAGTGACCAGTCCCAAAGTCCTTAGCCATTCAACCCCCAAAACGATATCACAGCCACCCATTTCAATAGCGAACATGTGTGTTTTCAGATGGTAGTCGCCAATTTGGAGTTTCACATTTTCACAGCAACCCCCACATTTCATCATACTAAAATTTATTATCATAACTTAGAAATTTGACATAGGCTAAACATAGCAATGGGTTTCTTCTGCCGCTCTCCTGTGAATAAAATTGCGGGTGTTGCCACTGTCAATTAATACAGTGACTTTACAGTGTTTGATGTAGTCAATCAACTACAATGTCTAGGGTGTTGAGAAACCTGATAAGGCATGGAGTGAGATTTGGGGATCCTCCCCACGAGCTTGCAACCTGTTGTCTTCTTCTATGGGCTAAGAAATATCCTCCACTTATGGTTCGTGAGTGCCTTCAATTGTTATGTCTTCTGGGTGCTCATGCGGGGATACATCTATATGGAATAATTTTTGTTCTTTGCATTTATGCCTTCAGAAATATTTTTCATCATAGTTATGCCAAACTCTAAGGCATTGACGTTCGGCCATCACATTAGGAGATAACTTTTGGATTTTTAATGGCGACGCGTTGGAATTGTTGGGAACAAGAGCCATGGGAGACATAGTGCAAGTAGAGGATGAAGGTCTTTTGGGTTGGGCATTTATCACCATTCTGGCATCTCTAGCTCTATCACAAACTTCTAACCATGTTGTGTGGCTTTGCATAATGACATGTACTCGAATTGTCTCTTTCAGGCCATTGATGAAGCATTCCCAAAAAATAGAATCAGTGAGGTCGTTTGTGCAGATTGACAATTGCTCAAATGTTGTAATATAGTCCAAAACTATGTTTCTCTAGCATAATTTGGTCAACCTTCCCAAGTAGTGAGTATCCCTTTCAAAATGACCATGAAGGATCTTCACAAATTGGCTCCAAGGGACATAACGATGATAAGATTTATGTTGCCATTGCCAACATTCAAAATCTAAATATAAGACCCCCACTTTTTACTTTTGGAGATCATCCTTAATGCCATGGAGAGAAAAGTGTTCCATTTGGGTAACCCAACCCGAGGAATCTGAGCCATCAAATTTGCGCATGTCAACCTTTGGGAATCGGTGCCATAAATTGTTATCTTGAAAGGATGCAAACTAGGTTTCCGAAAAGAGAGTGTGAGAGCCCAATTCTTCATTTACAAATGTTTCGTGAGATTGATCCTCTTTTTTGGGTGCTAGTCCCATGTGTTGAGTGAGGGCATAAATTAGTTGTTAGTTGTTGTTGGTTAGCCATATTGATGTTGAGTTGGTCAATCAAATGCTTCAATGTCATGACCACTGATTCCAAATCCATAGTGTCCTTAGGCAGATCCGTGTGTGGGTCCTCCATGTCTGGTCGGTTGCAAGTGTGAACCACTTGCAACCGAGATGCACCACTAAATGTGGAGTCTTTTGAGATGCACAACTAAATGTGGTAATGGTGGGTCCATAGAAAAAGGGTTGTTAGAGATGTATACCAAAACAATCAACACGATGCAAGGATTCTGTTGATATAGGTCTTCAACAATGGTGTAGGTGGATCCCATAAAAAAGTTTTTACGCTAATGGGGGGGTATTACTCCCTAAGTCCCTACTAAATAATAAATATTACTACATTGACAAAATTTTCAAATTCCTTCTAGATGCAAAGAAGTAATTTCGCCAGCTGGCTAGAGAGGATAGGGTTTCTAGGGTCCTAAGGACAAGGGATTGTCAGGTACTATAGCTCTCTAATATACTTGTCGAGTCCAACAATAGTACTCAATCCAATCTCTTAGGACACTAACTAAGGAGGCTCAACCGTTCCCTTAATTGTACTACCCCACTACTCAAGTACTACAGAGTAATCTTCCCGAATGTTGTGCTCGATGCCACTATAGCAGCAATGCAATCAATTGAATGATCTACAGCTAGTTTCAAATTTCCCAAGGGACTTCCGATATACTCGAGGGTACATGGAAGTGAGATTTTGTATACAGGTACTGTCTGATGTGGTACTACTCAAAGGGGTCCCAACAGAGATTACAAGGGTGTCTAACAATGTGACTCGGTACCACTTGTGTTCTCTACATGTATGCTTCCCCAAGTGCAAGTTTACCTGCTGAATGACATATCTCTGTGTTATTTAAAGACGTCGGAACATGTCTCTAGCCTAAAAAAAACTGCAAAATTTCTAGAGGCGTGTTGGCTCAGGAAATTGCTATGATACCAATTGTGGTGTTTTTAACCCTAAAACTTAAAACAACACAAGATATAGAGAGAATTATGGTGCAATAAACCAAAAATTTTAGTACAAAATAACCAAACACAAGACAATAGAAAATACAGATGCTACAGAAATAACCCTTGTATCATGATAATCAATTCAGGACACAATGTTCACTCGCTTCTTAAGGTTGGCCGACCATTCACTTCAGCAAAGCTCCAATACAATAATTCTTGACAAAACAAACCATAGCCTTCTAGCTCTTTAAATAGGCTTTCAATATCCCAAAATCCTAACTACTTGACTTGGTCCAATAATTAACGAGTACCAACTACCTACTATAGAGAGACCCTTTTTACATTCATCAATTGTTCACTACTAACTACTAGACCTTAATCAAAAGAGATGGCCACATACATTACTTGACTAACTCCTAAAGTAAAGGGGTTACGGTAGGACCCTAACATCAACTAACAAGATTCAAGCCCAACGGATGTTCTATGTAAACAAGAATAGTTGTTTTTTACTTAAAACTGCCATGTTACCATTGTTCTATGCTGGAAGATGACAGAAACACTGGGTAAAAAACAAATAATGAGAACCAAGGTTAGTTGTGAAAGCAAGAGGAGAATAGCTTCAACAAAAAGGGTGCCAAGAGTTGGATGCCATTGCAATGGAGTGGACAAGTCTGTATTGCAAGACTTACATAACAAAGGTGAGACTTTCCATGTTGACCATAAGGGATGGACCACGGTGTTTGTCTAATGGTGACCATAACAGTCATAGGTTGGTTGGAGATGGCAATCCAAGCTTCTAGATAGAACCATTAAGGGAGCCCATCACGAATGTGCAAGTGGCTCAATGGTAGAGCAACCCACCCCAGCATTGTATTGGAGAAAGGTTGACTACAAGGCCTCTACTAAAGTGTGGCATGAGAGGGGTGTCTTGGAGATAGCAAGCCACACTTTTAGATCAAACTGTTTAAGGTGCCCATCACGAATAGGCAATGTAGCTCAAGGGTACAGCAGCCTGCTAGCCAGTGGCAGGCCTTAGGTTTTATTCCCAGCCTGTCAGTTTTGAACAAGATTTGATTGTACACCTCCTAACCTGAACTCTAACCACGCTTGAACAAATTAGGGCATGGCCAAGACTTATTTGAAGCTTTGTCACTTGTGAAGGACAATGGCCAAGGCCTAGTCTGACACGCAGAATCTTTGATGTCAGCAGATAAGGTTCCACCAAACTTTGCTTTAAGGTGAACAACACAGCTTGAGGAGAATGCAGAAGGAATATACATGTTTTAGCACACCAACGTGAGCTATGATGTCTGTTGCTTTGCTTTTCCATATCATATTGAGTACCACGAGGAAAAGGTAGCCAGGGCTTCCAAAGTTGCTCACGTGTCATTGATCGGCAGGCTTTACAAAAAGAGAAAACAGTGGAAAATGCAATCTCATTGGAACTTAGGTCACATCTTTGAGCAGTAGAAGGCCCCTTCTTGAGCTTTTTGGCCGTATGTGAATTTTCAAACTAATAATGAAGAATCTCTCTTCAAAGTTAAAGTGTAAATCGCCATGAACATAATTGATTCACATGGGAATGAACCGATTCGTCAAACTTCAAAAAATGTATGTAATTACTTACCATGGCATGTTGAACTAGGTAGGGCAAAAAACAAAACCAGCAATTAATTAGAAGGAGCGTTTATAATTTCAAGAGGAATTTATGGGCTCTGTAACGCCATCATCTATCCTATTATGCCTACGAATCAAATTAAGAAATTCAAAACAGAGGTCCTTCCGAAAAGGACTGAATTACCACCAAATTGCCAGCTTTAAGAAAATCAATGTCTGCTGGTGAAGATGTTGTGATAAAAAGCGATACAAACTGGCTAACAGTGATTGCAACCAATGAAGAGAGAATAAAGACGCGGAATCGGTGACTGATAATAGAAAGCTGCTGACGAATGCGCATATGCTCCTTTAAGATGAAGGAAACCTCGGGGTTCTCCTGAAAAAGTCTGCGATAGTCTTCAAAACGAAAGAGCAGTAGGGAGCACATGAGCCGAAATGCAATACAAATAAAGAGGAAAAGGCTCATCCGATAGAGCCATGAAAGCAAGATTGCCACGCAAAGGATAACATGGTAAACCGTCTCATTATCCACTTTAACAGAAACTTCTGTAAACCACCAAACTTCATATATAATCTTGCCAACAAGACAAGGAAGAAGAATCCACGCGAGTAGCCATAATGCAGCCTGCTACCACGACAACATTATTAATGGTTAAATTCAAAATCCAAGGCTAATCAAAATACACTAAAATAGGAATGAAAAGGCGGGCTTCTATTTATTTTCCATATAGCTTATACTAACACCAAAGGCACATTTTCTGAATAAGAATATAAAAATATATTAATATAATCTGCAAATTCCAAGTGATACCAAAAAAAAATGACCCTGTGAACTCCAGAAAACAGACCACGCGGACAAAAAGTATTATTCCTTCAGAAAACAGACCACGCGGACAAAGAATATTATTCTTTCACGGATAGAGGAAGAGGTCCAGGTCCAGGTTTGATACCCTTAGCATATGTTTATCTACAGATCGTGGAATGAAAACGTGATACAATACTATTTCAAAATCACACTAATTCATGGAAATGGGATGGTTGGAACGGCAGCTGGATGACTATTTTGCAGGGATGAAACAACCCTATCTCGTAAGCGCCAATGACTGAAGACTATAAATAAATGAAAAACTGAAAAGAGAGGTTTTACTTAAAGGAAACAAAGGGCTTACAAGATCTTACATGGAGCTCCTTGTTGAATGTGAATTCGTCATTTCTGGATTCCCTTCCAATGTTATCAAGGAACAATATTTTTTGCAGCCCGTGCTTCCGAACATTATGAGAGAGGAATAGGAAAGAAATGGTCGCCAATGAAGACTCAGATATCTGAATAATTATATCGAGCTGAATTTGTATAGGTTTGCAGTTAGTGCAGGTCACAGAGGTAACTCCAATGATGGGAACCAGTAATGTAAAAACCAAAAATATAGTCCAAGCAGAAATCCAACTTGCAGTGGATGAATCATGTAGTCCGACCCATGGCAACGTCATCTTGAATCTGGGTAGCCAGTCTCTAGAGTTATCCATGCCAAGTCTCTTGGGATCAAACTCATCAACACGCTCAACAGACCGACGCTTCGACCTAACTGATCTTGAAATTCCATTTTCGCCACTGTTGCGGGAATAGTCAACTGAAATGCCTCTGGTCAAATTTACACCATTCTCACCAGGTACCAACGACTCTTCGATGAGTAGAGGGATTTCTTCGTGCTCTTGGACGTTAATGCTGTTACATGAGGTAGAAGCCATAACAAAACCATATATCAACTCTACTTGCAGCAAGACTAGTTGACAAAAAACAACATCACAGGAATCCGTTAACAGCCTCTTCAATGGCAAAAAATGCTTATAAGATATCTGTATCAATAAATTCCATAACCCATGCTGTTGAACTCTGATCTGCTATAAAAAATCCTTGTGCAGAAAATTCCTCGCAGATGCAACCTTTATAAACCTCCATATTAAATCATTTCAGCATCGAATACCCTGAAAGAAGCCATTCTGTTCCGTATGGGTTGTCATCTAAATGAAACTGCTAATCTAAGTACTATTTTTGAGATATCATCCAGGATTGATAATCTTAGCAGTATTTTGAAATTATGACGATTGAAGGGACTGTCATAGCCAAAGCCATTGCCAGATGAAGATGAATTGTTACGACTGTGCAAAATAGGAGTACAATCTACAGTTGAACATTTGTAAACACATCATACTTTACGGTTGCTTTCCCAGATAACAATTTAATAACAGGATCCCGAAACCCGACAGTAGTTCACCGCTAATATTACTTGCTGGCTCAAGCTTCCGCCATTTTCTCCAGAAAATTAGATTTTCGATATATATTATTTATTAAATTGTAATTAAATACTATCATAATGGAATCAACTAACTATGCATTAATATTACAAAAAAAATTTAAACTAATTTAATAGTCATATTAATTAATATGGATGGGAATGATACCAGGAAAGTAAGATTAATGTCATAAAGAAGTAGTTATTAAAGGTAATTAATCCAAATGACGTTAGTCAACCCTGACCCCGATGCGCATGCCAACATACTTATTATTATATTGCATTCAAGTGGTTCTTTGTACATAGAGTAATAAATGTTATTTTGTGAAAACAAAAGAGTAATGAATGTTACATTGTTTTCCATTAAAGTAAGAAAAAGTTTGTCGCTTAGAGTTATCTACTAATAATATTATTGTGTAAAAATAAAATAAAATTTTATTTATTTATAATAATTTATTAGTTGTGTGTAAGACACAAATTTTCACTCTTATCCTAAGCTACAATTTTTTAGCCGAGTGAAAATAGATTTATCATTAAAGTCTCAATTCATCATAAAAAGGGGATTATGTGCTCGTACATTAGGCCCAATATTAACTCATACATGAGGCAGATATTAAAGTGTGTAATAATAAACCTAATCAATCTATTTTTATTTAAAATTAATTTAAACTTAGTATTATCTTGGTAAAATTTTATGCAAATATTGATATGTAATTTAAAATATTTATATTTACATTATAATAATATTTTTATAAAAATATCTTTTTGATTTGGGTGAATACATGGGGTGATACAAAGGGGTCCTAGCGAGACTGGAGGCCCCTCTTGTGCCACCCACACATTGTCATTATTATGTTATAGACGGAAGGTCTTCAAGATAGTCGACTGCATACTCTACGTCTCCCTCGAATCCAACAGCTGAAGGCTCTGGAAGGTCCTCTGCGGACTCTCTCCCCTTCCCACGCCCATAAATGATCCTCTACGTCAGTGACTTATGGCAAAGGACACTCTAGTTATCATGGGGAAGATTGGGAAACAGCTCCATTGTTATCCAAGGACCTCTGCATTCAAGAAGCCTCGAATCAAGACTCTCCAAACTGAGGTAAGTGCCATTCTCAAAGCGGTTTGTTTCAATTACTGCTTGAGGAAGATAGGATTCAGTTTAGTAGCAAGGAATGGTGCCTAAGTTTGCAGTTTGTGGCTGGTTCTATGCAGCTCATTTGTTAAGACGGTAGCCCACATCAGGAGTAGTCGCAGAGGTAGTCAAGTTGTGAATTTTCTCATTGCCCCTACATTTTGCAGGAGGCAAAGGCCTCGACCTCTCAATATCATAAAAAAAGATCTCCATCAGCATTAAGCATGAGATTGCAAAAGCGGAAAATTTGGTAAAGGGTGGATTCAAGGTTACCTCGAATAGTGAGATTTGCAGAGATGTTAAAGCCTAGATTCCAGACGTGGGTACCTCCCGAACTCGTGAATCTAAATATCTTCAAACTATCATTCTCTATTGGAATACAAAATTTATGTTGGGCAAGGTTTTAATGGACCATAAGGAAGAAAAAAAAGGAAATCCTTCTACATGTAGACGAAATGCAACTACAAATGAAGAACATGTAAAAAATTAAAGAAAATGTGTTAAACCCTCGTTCAAGCATTTCTTCAAACACTTTGCTTCATAAATGATTTACTGTTGCTCTAAGTTATTTAGGATCATAAATAACTTGAACAAGAAATGCTCAATGAAACAAATACTCAAATACTGTAGATTGTCATGAATTTAGGTCCAAGCCCATGGAAAAACCTCATAAGAGGAAAACCCAGAGAGATGTCTTTTTATAAAATGAGAACAAAAGCTGGAATTTCTCACAACTCAGAAATTCATCTTTCCTTCAGCAAAAAAAATCATAAATGCAAATAAACCAACTTATATCTACAAAAATCAGACTGATGTATGGACAGGGTACGGACTACCTCAAAAACTGTGTAAACATTTGCCTCGAAATTTGTGCCAGCAAAAGTGTACGAATTGCCTCAGTTTATGTGCTAGCAGAATGCCTTGAAAACTGTGCCAACAGAGGAGTACGGACTATACAGACCACCTCAATTTCTATGCCAGCAATGGGTGTACAAACTGTATGGACTGCTTGCAAAAATTACCTTGGGAACAGTGCTCTCAGGAATCATAACTGACTTCTCCTTCTCTCACTCCCTTCTTCTCTCTAGATGGTCTTCTCTTCTTCTTTCAAAGTGTTTAAATAATCACTTAAACCCTTCATAAACCCTAACTACCTTTAATAACCTTGACTTCCTCAATGAATGGCTAGGGTTAAAATATCTAAAGGTCATCATTAATTGCACATTTAATTCCTTTTAATAACAAATAAATTCACATTTACATAAGGGACCCACATTACTCAAGTGAAACTCACTTTTAAAATATAAAAGTCACTTATTATATTTACAAAGTAACACTAGGAAAGACAATTGTGTCCCCCTCATGTGACATCAAAATCATGGGGAAGGACCTTCCTCATTACAAATTTCAACACTCCCTCTTAATGAGGGAGGTCCCAACACAATCACCTTGACCACTGTCAAGAGCTTCCACTAACTTTGAAAGCTGATGTCGGAAGGCAACTTGAAATTCTGGATCCTGCTCATCCTCTCTATGTTAGTTGAGTCTTCTGCCAATGTTGCTCTCCCCATATGAAGGTACCATTTGTGCATCTGCTTCATTTTCATATTCTGATTCGGATAGCCATCCACCTAAACTTGGAAGTATCACCTCTCCATGCATGAAGTAAAGTTTATCTCTTCTATTTCCAAGTAGAATTGTATCATCTGAGTTCTCTATCCGGTAGAGAAACACATGTCCCTTCTTGATGAAACTCCATATCCATCATCCTCCAATGATGATACAGAAAGTATGTTGACTTTCATAACTAGGACAAACAACACCATGTCTACTTCAAGAATCTCTCCAAAACTCAATTGGAATTTCACAATTCCAACTCCTCTTATTTATGCCTGAGTACTTCCAATACCTGTTTCAACAAAATGTCCTGGGGCTATTTCTTCTATCCTCTGAAAAATTCCATATTTCCCCGTCATATGGCTAGTTGACCCACTATCAACTACCCACATGTCATGGAAATCTATTGTGCTGCCTACACTAGTTTGTATTGAAACTAAGGAAAATTCTTTTTCAAACTGGGAAGCAAAGTCTCTCATTTCTGTTGATACCAGTGCTCCCTCTTTTTCTTCATTCCCCTTCCTCTTGGGACACTAACTAGCATAATGGCCATTTTTGTTGTAGTTAAAGCATCGTACCTTACTGAGGTATTTCTCTTTTTTCTTCCATTTTCCCTTGCCTTTGGTTGCAAGAGAAACATTGTCTTCATTGCTCCGAGTGCTATTCTGGAATGTCCCCTACCAGGACTCTTCTTGAACAAAGTCATCCCATAACCTTGTCCAATCTGGAAGTTTCTCTCTAGAAACTACTCCTTGCAAAAATGTGTGTCACTTTGCAGTGAAGCCATTAAGAGCATACCTGTCTAGCTCTTCATCTTCCACTTTCTCACCAGCAGCATCCATTTCATCTCTAACTTGGGTAATCTTTGAGAGATAAGTAGTTACTGTATCAGCAACAACCATATTTGTGTTCCTCAGTTTTTCCCTAAGAACCATCTTTCTATTATGATTCTTACTTTGGTAAAGAGTACATAAAGCATTCCAAATCTCAAAAGCATGTGACTTACCTGTGATGTGGGGTATCACATGATCTTTAATGGAATCCAAAAAGATTATGTGTGCCTTGATATATTTCTTCTCAAAGTTGCACACTTCTGAACAACATCAGTGGGAACTGTGATGGTGTCAGAAGCACCAACAATATCCCATAACTGCAACTCCTTAAACAACACGGTTATGCGTTCTTTCCACGGGCTGAAATTTTCAAACCCATCTAGTATGTCTCCATACCTTAACCCTACTGAGGCCATGACTTCAATTGATAGTCTTTGAGTGAATCTAACTTGAACTTGTTCTTCCCTCAACTGTCTTGACTTTTCAAGAAATCACAAACTTCGCAACCTAATAGAGCCAAGCTTTGATACCATGTAAAAATTTAAAGAAAATGTGTTAAACCCTCATTCAGACATTTCTTCAAACACTTTGCTTCATAAATGATTTAATGCTGCTCTGAGTTATTTAGGATCAGATATAACTTGAACAAGAAATACTCAATGAAACAAATACTCAAATACTATAGACTGTGAACACGTGAATTTAGGGCCAAGCCCAGGGCAAGACCTCATTAGAGGAAAACCTAGAGAGATGTCTTTTTATTAAATGAGAACAAAAACTGGAATTTCTCACAACTTAGAAATTCATCTTTCCTTCAACAAGAAAAATCATAAATGCAAATAAACCAACTTATCTCTGCAAAAATCAGACTTGTGTACTGACAAGGTATGGACTGCCTCAAAAACTGTGTAAACAACTGCCTTGAAATATGTGCCAGCAAGAGTGTACGAACTATGTACGGACTACCTCGGTTTTTGTGCTAGCAGAATGCCTCGAAAATTGTGACAGCAGAGGAGTACAAACTATACAGACCACCTCAATTTATGTGCCAGCAAGGGATGTATGGACTACTTGCAGAAATTACCTTAGGAATTGTGCTCTCGGAAATCAGAAATGACTTCTTTTTCTCTCACTCTCTTCTTCTCTCTTGATGATCTTCTCTTCTTCTTTCAAAGTGTTTAAATAATCACTTAAACCCTTCATAAACCCTAACTACCTTTAATAACCCTAACTTCATCAATGAATGGCTAGGATTAAAAGATCTAAAGGGTCATCATTTATTGCACATTTAATTCCTTTTAATAATAAATAAATGCACATTTACATAAGGGACCCACATTACTTAAGTGAATCTCACTTTTAAAATATAAAAGTCACTTTATTTTATTTACCAAGTAACACTAGGAAAGACAACTTTGTCCTCCCCCACGTGACATCAAAATCATGGGGGAAGGACCTTCCTCATTACAAATTTCAACAGAACATGAATGAGAAAATCAATTTGATAGCCAAAGCTACAATTGGGTTCAAGTTTATGAATTAGCTCCCTTGAGACAAAGCTCAACCTTGTACCTCTTCTCAAGGAGTCCCTATCATCTCCATCATTGATGATGAAGGTCGTTCTCCTTTGTTTTCTTAGGATGTTTGTTAATCTAGCTTCTTTTGTTTATCGTAGTTATAGCATTAATATTTGAATTAAGGCTTGTAGACACCAATATGCTTTATTTATTTGGGTCCTTATAAACTTCAATTTTTAAACGCTTACAAGCTTCAATGAGGACCTTTTGTTCTATTGATGGTCGGGTTTCCCATGTGGTTGACCAACCACACTAAAACTTTAATTTCCCGATTCTAGTACAATATATATATATATATATATATATATATTCAACAAGAAAAAAAATGCTTCTTGATATTCTAGTAAGAATCAAAGAGAGCATTGCTCTATACATCAAAATTTGATATATGTTCCAACAACTCCAAAAATGACAATCTGTGAACATCAAAACACTTCAACTTTGAGCATACAAAATATACCCAACGAAAGCATAATTCAAAATCTTATCAAGCAGACTTTCAATCCCCATAAACTATCAGAAAGATCAAACATGATCCCACCATATCCATATGCAAGAGATACTACATCAACTGATACCTGTTACAAACATGTCTAAATTTAGTACATAAAGAAAGAACCATTGGAAATAATCGAGTCATCCAAACATTCTTCAAAGCAAAAAAATCCATCTTTAAGTGAAACTGTTATTCTAGGTAACAAATCTGCTTTAGAATGCATTTCTCTATAAATATGCTGGAAGGTTAGATGATTGTAAGATGAAAACAAAGTTTTGATGTTGATACACCATTGGTCCAAAGAAGACACCTGGAGATTCACAAGTCCCATCGCCCAATCAACAATGATCTTTGAATCTCCTATTACTTGTAATGAAGTGATGCCCAAGTAAGTGCTAAACTTCAATAATGCCCATAGAGCCAGTAATTCAACTCTAGTGTTTGTCCCTGTCCACTTTCTATCCAAAGAGAAAAGACATGACCATCCTTAATTTTGATAATCTTTTCCCCTCACTTTTCCCATCTTGTGAGGAACCATCAAAATAGTCAACAATAGTACCCTCAACAAGAACATGGTACTTTGACTTATTTTACCTCTACAGATATCCTTAAAATATGCCAAGATTTTGGAACATACAATATTTAATATTTGCTTTCTATTGTTAAAAAGAGCATCATTCCTAAGCCTTCAAATTCCGCAACAGATGATGTCAAGCAGCTCTCTACACTTTTCCTCCACTATTTTCTCAGTAAAATGTGGTACAAGAAAGTGTGGAAATGGTCCCTTCCATTGAAGGTGAAGTGTTTTATGTGGCTCTGTTTTGAAAATAAGAAACTTACTTAGGATAATCTTATTAAAAAAGGGTGGCAGGGACCTCAGTGTGTTTTATGTCAACATGATGTTGAATCAGTGCAACATGTGTTTGTCTCTTGTTATGTTTCAAAATACATTTGGAAGTTAATTATAAATAATCTTCAAATTACAGAAACCCAGGACTATCTTCCATCTGAACACACACGCACACACATATATCATCTTAATGATATATATTTACATATAAATATAGTAATTTTCTTTTGAGCATAATCCAAGCAATTCTCGTTATAGGTTTTGTTGATGGACGACGTTAACTCCCATCATCATCATAAAAAAAAGAAAAAAAGATTATATTAAATATAAATATCATTTTTTATATATATACTTTTATATTTTCATTTAATTAACATATAATGTTTTATTATTAATTATTATAAGTATTTTTTTCCAAAACTAATATATGATTATTTGTATATATGTAAATTTAGTATTTTTTATTATATATATATATATATATATATTCCTTTTATAATAATTTTTATATATAAACTAAGTGTATTGTAATTATTATAATAGTTTATATATAAATATAAAAACTAAGTGTATTGTAATTATATATATCTATATAATATAATAGTTTTTATATAAGTGTATTATAGTTATTGGTTGTTTTAAACGTGGGTTAACTTAATATTTGGGGACTAAAGGAACTCCATACGTTTGGGACTGCACTAGCAGCAAAATCTACTTGGCAATTTATTGCCAGAGAGGGGAAGTGGCAGTCAATCCTTAAGTAGAAATATTTGGGTAATCTGTCAATTATTGAATGGATTAGGGATCCATGCAAATCGTATAGGGGTGGGTCTTTGTTCTGGAAGCCAATTGTGGGGGCTATCCCTGTAATAGGTGACTATTTGTCCTGGGAAGTAGGCAACGAAAGAACGTTAAAAATCGGGAAAGACAATTTGATGGGCGTAAAAGGTTTGGTGGATCTTCCCAGAGAACTCATAGATTTTCTCGCTGCCAGGGGTATCATTTTTTTAGCCGATGTTTCTCAGGAGGGAAGGGGGGACGGTTTAACGCAAAGGTGGGCTTTGGCAACAGATCTAGTTTTACTAGCACAGTGGACATAATAGTGGAAGGTTTTGACAGTAGCTTTGTCAAAAGGTTTTATTCGTCTATCAAATAACCCAGACCGACTAAGGTGGATTGGAAACGAAGATGGAGGATAATTTACAGTAAAAATGGCCTATAAATTGATCTGGAAGGGGCGCACCCTAGTTAGAATTTGGTGGTGGAAGAGTCTTTGGAAAGCATTGGCTCCACACAAGTGTAAAATCCTTATGTGGCTTATCCTAAATGGTAAGTTATGACTTGGGACATCTTGGAAAAAATGAAATTTTCACGGCCCTGGCTGGTGTAGTCTATGCAGAAATGTTGGTGAGACTTTAGAACATCTCTTGCTCGCCTCTCCTTTCTCTAAACAAGTTTGGAGCAGTCTGGGGGTCTTTTCTGGATTGAATTCCTTATGGGAAGCCGATTCAGTTGAAACAAATTTAAAAACATGGTTTATTTCTCCTGACTTGAAACCCCTGAGATGCATTCCTTTTTTGGTGGTGTGGTTCATTTTGTTAGTCAGGAATGCTACAGTTTTTTAGGACAAACTTTTTCCATCTTTTTTTTATAGCTCAGGTCCAATCAACCTTTAGTTTTTTCACAGATCGGGAAAGCAAGCCAAAGGACAGATTTTGGAAAGAAATAAATTTTGGAGAGGAAGAAAACATGGGTTTCTTCGATGGAGCATGTGCAAAGGAGACCAGTTTGTGTGGTCTGGGTGGAGTGTTGAAACTATCGAATGGCTATATAACTTTCAATGCTAATGGGGGCCCGAGAACAAACAACCGAGATGAGGGCTTAGCTCTGAGGATGTTGTTACAGTTTTCTCTTGAGGAACAAGTAAATACTATCAATATTTTCGTTGACTCGGAACTTTGGATAAATCATATGAGAAAGGAAATTAGTATTAAAAATATGAACCTTAAAAATATTGGGCAAAACTTGGACCGAATCGCCTCCTCTTTCAACATTATTTCCTTTCAACATGTCTACAAGGAACAAAATAAGGAAGCAGATACTCTATCAAAAGAAGGGTTGGAAAAAGAAGTTGGAGTGTGTCTGATCACTATTCATAGAAATGGCATACATGAACATAGAAGAAATACACTAGACTACTGGCCAAAAGATTGATCAAGAATCATCTTTTTTGTTAATATGAGAAAAATACAAGGTTTTTGGTACTTTGTGAATGTTGCAAGAGCAAAGATTGTGAAAAATGCAGTAGTTTATGTTTCGGAAGAATGAAAGCTTGAGCTAAAGAATGTAAGGCATATGAAAATTCTATTTTGTGCTAAGGCAACCGAGGAATGTATTCTCCCCTTTTCGCTATGAAATAAGAAGAGTATAATTTTTTTCTGTGAAAAAAATAAATAAATAAATATCTTTATTCAAAGAAAACCACTCTTGTTAAAGGTCTACTATTATAAAAATAAGTGTATTGTTATTATTGGTTGTTTTAGGTAAACATGGTTAACCTAATATCTTTATTCAAAGAAAATCTCTCAAGTTAAATGTCACTTTTAAGATTTCAAGTTTTGCACCATTAACATATTTTTTATATTTTCAAGAAACTCTTAATCAATAAAAAAAATTAAGTATTTTTTGAAGAACTTAATTATAATTACAGTAAAATAATAATTTTAAAATTAAAAAATATTAATATAATAAAAATTAACCAAATGAAAAAAAAACATAATTACGTTGTAGGCGTTCAAACAATGAAAGACCATCCATGCCACTGTAGCTGGATTCCTCACTCATTGATCCAATAGAATGTTGCCACGTCATGTCGAAGATTCCTCGTCCATTTCATCATTTAAAACTTGACACGCTTTCATCAGTTTTGTGACGTTATGTCATCTGGTTCCGGTTCATATCCTGCAACTTTGTCCTCCACTAGATTTGCCAGGTGATTTTCCTATTCTCAGTGTCATATCATTCTCCTTCAACATTCAGTTCTTTCATTTAATCAAATCTTCCACAAGATTTTGTCAGATCCAAATCTTGCAGCAAGTGCGTGGGGTTTGGAGATTTGTACGTGGCTGAAACTGTAAGTTACTCAAAGAATTGACCTCCGGGCTCGGTAGAATCGATGAAAAATGTGAGGGTTTTATCCAGAGCACATAGACATTGCACGCATGGGTAATAGGTATCCAACCTTGGCCGCGAGGGATAGCTACAAAGATGCACAGCATCAGAGGTAGGATCAGGCAAAGTGTCGTGGAATGAAGGAGCTTTACGACTTCCCACATTAGGAGACAGTTTTTGGAATTGTGTCAGACTCTAGATGACATGGGAATCATTATCAAAACGAATAGATATATATGGGAAACGATGGAAACCCTAGCGGGAGGGTCAAAGACAACACCAGTTAAATTTAATTACACAGGAAGCTTATGGGGAATGTTAGAAATCAAAGACATTATGATTAAATTTGAAGTCCCTCATTGAGAATATATTTTGCTTAGTTAAGAGAGATTTAGAGACAGTTTTTGAAGATTGATTTACTTATCCAAAAGGTTTTTTAAATTTATCGGCAATAAAGCAATCAAGGCTACGCACAGTGTACCAGATGCTAACCTTGGAGTCGGCAGGCATCTTGAATCATGCCATAGCAGAAGCTTGTGGCCATGGGCACATCCAAGCGATTCCTCTACATGTTGGTCTGACGTTTTTGGCAGCCCCTGGTAGCCATCTGTGCCAGGCTTGCTAAGTTGCGACTTCAAATTTTAGGGGTTGGTGCTGAATCCACCGGCAATAGGAATGATGAGATTAGAAAACTAATAGAAATCCTTCTAAAGGTTAAGAAGAAGAGCAGAAGAAACTATGGACTCACCCAAGCCGAGATCCTGCAAGAGAGACGGAAAGAGGTCGAATCCTTTTTCCTCCATAGGGCTTGAGAAGTTCCAGAACGTCTATATTGCCAAAGAGACTAGTGTGAAAGGTGCCATTGTTGGAGTTTCAATACCACAACCTGTGGACCACTTTATTTTGAAATTGTTCACAGATAGGTAAATAAAGCCCGAAAGCTTTATTTTAGCCATCCAGATTCCTTCATTTACGGTTAAGCGTTTGTATGACCAAAACGTCTCCTTATGATAGCAAGAACCCAGTGGTGAAAGCTCCCATGCTGAAAAAAGCGACAAAGGGTCTAACCGATAGTTGGATGAAATCATCGAAATTGAGTGATTGGAGCAAATGACCGATACCAACAGCTTTTCTATGTTTGTTCCATCTTTTAAAGAATTGATTTGTTATGTTAGCTCTTGTTCGAAGTTAAGCATTTTGCAATTTTTTTGATATGATTCCATAAGTGAGTCATTTTTTTATAAGTTGAGACTTCAATCAAAGATATATGACATTGCGGAACAAATTTCCAGCTGATTCCAAACCCACGAAGAATATGGAGATTTACTTTTACACAAGAGCATTGCTATGTTTTGTAGAAGTTCGTTCAAATGGACACTTGCATATATGTTCAATGAAGTTGTCTCCATGGTGAAAGACATTATCAGTATCGTTGCCAACCCCAGAACTGAAGAGAATAAACCGACCTTGATGGCTAAGAATCACATTCCTCAACCTAATTCCAACACAGAATCAAAGGACAAGGAAGCCACGGATATGGAAAGTATTCATAGGGTCATTAAGAAGCTTTTGAATTTCAAGCCTAGGATTGTGTTACTCGCAGGATCATGTAGATGACACTGAAAAGCTAGAAAATCTAATGAAGACTGGATGCCTATTACATCTTCTTGCAATGCTAAGTGATGGTACTCAACATCGCACAATGTTATTGCCATGGTGGGCGCTAGAGTACTCGGCTTGCCCTTCGCAACGCAAATCTTAGGATTTTAAACTATATGTCTTTTACCATATAATTTTATGGAACTGTGCAATGATGACCTACTACATCTATGCAACTCTTTCCCACACTGTCATAGCCATGAATTTACTTTATATGCGGTAGCTTAAATATTATGTTTCCATAAGAGAATTCAAAATGATAACATGTTTATTATAATTTATTATATATAAACTTATGCAAATGGTTGAGCTGCATAAGATGATTTTAGGAAAATGTTTTCATCGGTATCATGAGTTGGGACAACAAGATTTTGGCAAGAATCTTGGTTTATGGATTGTTGTTCCATAACAGTTGATAATTGAAATTGGTATTGATATTGTCTACATGGTTACTATGGGAAAATCATTGGAGCATTTTCATGATATTATTTTGCCAAGTTGTAAAAAATAAGGCAATCTTACTTCATTGCTATTTTTAGTTCAGTCCATTTTGTGCTAGCACAATTGCCTAATTTCAATTCAATGGATGGAATTTTGTTGGATACAACAGTCACATCTCTAAGGTAAGATTTTTAAGAGGCTTTGTTGGAAGTAGATGCATCAGTTGTAGTTTGGGTGTGTGAAAATTATTGGTTGTGTTTGAATTGTACTTTTGAAATAAGATTCCATCCAGCGAATGAGAGTTGTTGTTTACACACTTTCAAAGGTTTGCTTCTTTATTTGCCAATATTTAGACCTTAAAAAAAACTGAATTGTGACTCAACCCACAGAGAGTCTATTTGAATTGGATTTCCCAAGTCTAAAATATCAATGAAAATGGTATGCCATGCATCTTTTTTATCAAGCAAACCCAATGCTTGCTCATACCATGTTGAACATGATCACAAAAATTCACTTGGGATAAATCCCATTGCTCAATTCAACACTTACACATCCACACTATAAATTTGAATGCTCTCAGAAAATCATTGGTATGTGAGTTTTTCTTTTGATTCTTGTCTATTTTAAACATAGTTGTCTAGTTGGACTTGACAGCTTACTAATATTCTCGGGTTATGTAGCAAACCTTTTCAAGTTACTTTTTGTAAAGTAATTTATATATTAGAAGTGTACAAAGATTCCAATTTATAAAAGCACTCAAAGGAAAAGAATTTCATAATGTCATATGCCCCACATAAAGGCCTCTATGTAAGAAGAGTTTCTATTCATTTATTGTCATATGTCGTGTTTCTTTTAGATTTCATTCTCTGTCTGTAACAGAGAATTGAGATCCATATGGATTTGACAGACAAGTGTTAGACTACTATTTTCTCCTATCTCACCAGTTGTCACCCTATAAAAAAAACTAGTCTGCACATATATAAAAGATTCAATTGCTTAGAATTTACCATACAAAGATCCTATTTATATTATCTACAATACTTTCTCAACATTTTAACATTGTAACTTGAGGTTACATTGTTTAACTTTCTCAAGAAATCTACAATACTTTCTCAACATTTTAACATTGTAACTTGAGGTTACATTGTTAAACTTTCTCAAATTTCTTGCTTTCTTGAGTGATTGTAGTTTTATGCGCTCAACAATGAAACAACAAATGCATCTCATATTCAACTTTTACTCAATTGCATATCGAGAACAGATGTTACTCTCTTCTTCATGTAAACTTTCCCTTAGTTGGAATATATCAATGGTGTAAATAAATTCTCTCCCTGCAAATAAATTTCCTTCTGTAGGTACTGCTACCATCTTCATTAGGTTAATTTCATGCCTATAGTCTTTGGAAAAACTTATCCATGCCTTCTTTCCTACCAAGTCTCTCCTGGAAAATTGAACCTATGTTTGTTTAATCTTCAATTAGATGGGAAGGTCTCTTACCACCCATAAGCTTTAGGTTGGCCAAATATGTGCTTCAAAAGATAACATACCTATTTCAACTAACATGAAATAGACTTCCAGAGTTAACATATTTTAAATGTATAAAATCTTAGTCTCTAAAGATAATGGTCCCATTTCAGCTATTGTCAAAGCCAAACCAAACAAGGATGATAGGCGTGTTGCTTAGCTTCACCTTGCACCAACACCTTCGTAAGGGAGAGTGGGGTGTGAGATGAAGTTGTGTTTCAACTAATGTCAAATTCTAAGGGGTGGGAGTAGAGGGTTAAGTTGTGTATCAAATAACATCAAATCCTAATCCTAAGCCTAAGGAAGACAACATACCCGTTTTAGCTAATTCACTTTATTTTAAGTTCTTCCAGTAAGAGAATAATATTTGAAGGAAAAAATACGCAGAGAAACTTCCTCATTTTTTCATCTCCGTAAACTCTCACTCATTTATTTTGCATATCCATGAAAAGGATTTCATGCACATATTATGTTCCATGGTTTCATAAATGTCGATATTTGGTATTCTAGCATGTCTGATTGTTTGATATTGAACATGGAAAGAGCAATCCCATCCTTCCTTAGATGAGCTACAACGTGAGAAGGTCTGCAACGTGATATATTCACATAGGATCTCATACAAAGCATGATCTTTTGCATCTCAGAACAAAAGCCTCCCCGTGCATTTCATAGTCCAAGTTTTTTTCTATGATAAACTTCAGCTTCACAGTACTACTGCAATGTGATAAGAATTAGAATCATGTGGAAGTAGATAATCACCATAACCCATCACCCAAACCTTTGGTGCCACTGATGCAAACAATGCTGCTCTGTGAAAGCAGAATGAGGAGTTAAAGACGGAAGTGGAAAGAATAAAAATTTCTATGAGAGATCTCCACCATAACCAACAACAACTACGACAACAGAAGAAGACTTCATCTTACTTATTCTCTTATGTCACCAAAAATCTTGGGAAACTCAATCCATTTTCTCGTAATTCTTCCAAAGACACCAGTATGCTCTCTGAGGCAGATGATGTTTCAGTAAAGTTACCTGCCAGAAGAAGAAGAAACTCCATATCCTAAAAACAATATTGCATTCCTTGAGCTTTTTCTGCCATTAGTTCCTGTGCATCGAGTATATAATTTTTCATGGCTTACTGAGATATTCCATGTTTGTTTCTTGATTTTATAAAAAATGCTAATAAGCAAAATTTGGGACAAAATGTTTATGTTTTTGGCATAGATAGTGAAGCTGTTGGAGTTCTATTGGGGCAAACTATTGTAAATTCTATATACTAAACTTCATTTTCAATGGATTTTGGTTATGGTTACCTTATTCCATGTATTATTTTGTGTTATCAAATTTCTATGGCTACGGCCTTAGTTCGCTTTGAGGTTGATGTGTTTTTTCCAACAGACTAGCATGTGATAAATGGATGATTTTCCATATGTAAATTTTTTAATGTGGGGTCCCTATCACTAAACAACTACTATAATAGGAGGAGAATGCTAAATAACAGGGGAGTTGGGTTTGGATCAAAAGTTTGAGATTTGGACTGTGAATTTTGACTTTGGGAAAGATTGCAATATGCATAAATATTCAAAACAAACTCAATAATATATAAGTTTATCATGCCTTTAAACGCAATATTTTACCACATGCATACAATATATCTTTAAATGCCTCACCACATGCCAAGTTTCTTCACTCCATTAAAGATTTACTATGTGTTTTGTTGAGGCGGGTCTATTGTACAACCATGGATGTAAGATTGACGAGAATCTTGACCAAACGAATCCCATAATGAATGATATAAATAGCTTTCTTAAATATTGTTGGCGTTATATCCCATTATAATTACGTCGTAGGCATTCATTCAACCAAAGACAATCCTCTGCACTGTAGCAGGATTCCTCGCTCATGCATCCAATCGAACGATGCCACGTCGCAGCCAATACAACGATGCCATGTCGCTTCACTATTCTACCACGTCGCTTCCCTGGAGGTCGTTCTGGGTACGTCATTTCATTCATGGAGCATGGAGGTGAGCTGATAGCACATTGCAGCAATGCACTATGAAGCGACAACATGGGAGGTTAACTGTAAAAGCAGATTTCATCAATCTACCACGACATCAATGCGGGTTTCATCATGACATCAATGCGAGTTTCATCAGTCCTCCGGAATTGGACCCTGAACTCGACTTGGAGAATCAAACTGCTATGACCTTGGTCCTATGCTCCGGAGAATCGAACTACTATGATACTGGACCCTGACCCCGACTCACTTAAAGTTTATGGTTTACGGGGAAGCTGATGATGGGCGGAAAAGATTTGGAGCCATCACGTAGAGGCCCGATTGGGATTCAAACCGAGGAATAAGAAGTTTAGGTCATCGAAGACGTGCTCCCTTCCACGGACCCCTCTCACGTCACAGTGACAAACAACAAGGACGAGTGATTTCCAAGGGAACAAACCTACCTACTGGATGGATAGATCATGTCCTAGTCAAATGTACTAACGCACCCATATCCTGTAAGGGCATGAATTCCATTCTTCAATGCATCGACATTGCACCTCCTTTGTTCGTGGATGGAAATGCTATATGATATCAGTTTCTACTCAGGGTTCGAGTCACCATCAATTTGTTCATGTTTACCAGAGCACAACCAGAGGTTCTTGTTTTATATTCACAGTCAAGGTTCATGTCTGAAACCCAATTGATATTTTTATTTATTGTTATAGTTAGTCTGTTTGTTTCTGTGCTTCGTGGGTTATCATCATCCACAGCGGTGCAATCCAATGTAAGTCATATGATTCTCTGCAAACAAGTTTCTTCCTCAATTTTTTAATGGGTATCACTTAATAGGTCTCATCTTCGGGTTCATCTTGTGATGGTTTGTTCAATACCCATAAAATTCACCATAGTACTAGCTCTGGTCGGTATATGTGCCCATTTGGGGATTTTAATTCACCAAAAACCTCAACTCTGATGGGAGGATGCAACAAATTGGGGATTCGAATGCTCTATGTGTGTGTGTTTTTTTTTGCTATGCTTCATGGTTACCATACAACAGAGTACACTAGATTTGTCATATTCACAGCATCTGTATCATATCATCCTAGTTGTTTAACCTCGGCCCAAAATAGGCTCAGTACTCTCATAGCAAAGCCCATCTTTCACCAACTTCATTGCACTTCTGAGTTGTTCAGTTGGTGTTTAATCGATTTTGTTCATTGTAAGCCAAACAATGGATTTAAGTATTTACAAAACATCAGTGAAATTCCTTTTTTAACTCGTCACAAATTCACAATGAGCTGAATTGCTAAGTTTTATGATTTTACTGCATGCAATGTTGCATGCGACCAATTTGAATCCACTGCAAAAGAGACCTTCGAACATGCACGGGAATTGGTGCCACTTATAGCAGACGTAAAACCAATCCGGACATTATATATGCAAAATCCTCCATCAGACGTACAAGCAATGCTACCAAAATCATGATTATACAAAGGTCTCAACTCCTGTGATCAAGTTGAAGCAGATGTCTAAATTTGTCTGCAATACAGACTGTAGTATGTCTTAGTACAACACTAATCAAATTCCTAAGTAGATTTCGTAACAACATATAGATTTTGCAAGACCAATGTTCCTATTTAGAAAAAAGAAGAATACCTAGAACATTTCTGCTTATTAGGACATGACATTTCATACTGTTAAAACTTTAAGACATCTGTTGTTCACAAACAAACATGCTACAGAAATGAAAATTAGTATCAGGTTATATAAATTATTTATGTTTGATTGGATATGATTTTAAAACCACAGAGGAATTCATCAACCAAGGATTATGTTATGCATCAAAATGAAATGATATTTAGAAGTTTTGGAATTAAGAGATTTCACAATGGCAATAGATTATCATCTGCAAAGACTTTTACTTTGTATGAGTGAATACATAATCTTCTATTTTTAGGTCTCAACCCCATTAGAACTTCTAATTTGGAAGCCACACCTGCATTCTGTTATTAATGTTTTTGGCCATTTCCAGTCTTTGGAAGTTTCAAACCCCGTCCTTCGAAAACTTATGAACTTCGTTTTGGCAGTTTTAAAGGTAAAAAATACTATCTTAAGCAAATGAATTGAGTTCCTTCAAACTTGCCTATCCCTGCATTTCATTCTTGTTGGCTTTAAAATTTCAATTGGCTATGACCATTATAGATATCTCGCAACGTCTTTACAAACACAAGGGAATCAGCTAAAAGAAGTTTATTATTGTTAAAAATGGATATAGTTGACATACCCTTCATTGCAAATGTAGAGTATTTATGACATGATTTACCATATGTGATAAATTTATAAACATATATGATATACAAACAAAACAAGGTTGAAAGTGATAAGCACATACTCCTATAAAGTCCAAAATACATTTGACACAAAGTAGTTAAATAAGACATATGTTATCAAGCAACAAGTTGAGATCTAGGATTCATCAAATATTAGATTAATGAAACCTCAAACTTCCTCCATGCATAAAATGTTCAAAACCAATTATGAACAGCTGTGCAGATCCATTTCTTCCATCCATTTTTCTTTTTTAATGTTAGGCATTCAAAGAATCCATTCAAAGTTTACAAACAATCAAAACTGTTTGGTAAATAGTTGTACAGATTTCTAAAGGCACCTGCCAATCCAAATGGATATGTGCTTTCTTTTTCACCATTCCAAGCACTTACAATCCTTTTTCGGTCAATAAAACAAGCCAAAAAGGGGAGCTACATAAATAATGAAGATAGTGTATTATTAAATATCACTAATATAATGATGCATCATTAAGTGATATTAATGATAAATTACTAGTGTATCATTGATATTATTAATGAGCTATTAGTAATGTATTTTATTAAAAATGTGCTATATTATTGAATAATATATAAATATCATAAATAGATTTAATATCCTACATGTGATTTGTGTTAGTTTTTAATTTTTTTTTAATATGTCATGACGTCGTTCCAAAAGTCAATTTGTCCAAGAATTTTCAATTATATGAGAGAAATTCTAAAACATTTTGCTTTAGAATCTAGAAAATGATCTAAAGCCAAGTAAAACATGGAGATTCAATCAAGATATGTTTTACCTAATCAATAAATTGTAGGGACCTACTGTGAGTAGGTCTAATCCTGGTAATTGGTTAAAAATTAAAATGTGTAGTGTGTTGTTCAAAGTCGGATGCCCAAGAGCTACAAGAGTTGGAAATATTTATAAATTTCTTAGCAGACTTTGCCCAAAAAATTTCAATTTTAGGAGCGAAATTCTAAAAGATTTTGCTTTAGAATCTAGAAAATGATGTAGAATTCAATAAGCATCCCAATGAATATAATTGCATTCCAAATCTTTAGATAACTGCATGAATATAACTTCAAGCCAACACTTTTTAGCTAGAGAAACATTCTTTCCAAGGTAATCCCTATCAATGCACTGTTACTTATAAGACAGATTCCTTTGCAAGCACTTCATGATGCCAAATATTATGATTGCTTATGTCTGATCAAACACAGATTTAAGTCAAAATTGAATTGAAAAAAATAGGAAAAAGGAGAAACACAAAAACCTAATTAAGGGCTCTTTCCCACCTAGGAGGTCAAATAAACCCTAGGTCCCTTCCCAGTTTGCTTGAACATCAAATTAATTGGAGAATCTATCTAATGCTCTGTCTGCTATTTGCATTGGCCAAGAAAAGGGGGCTATGTATCTCTGCATTCTTTCATTTCACATAAGTAATTAATTAGAAGACAAAATCACTGCTTTTTGATGGTGCATAATAATCATCAAATTTTAACAGTTACTAAAGTCTATGAATTATACTTTTCCCTATTTTCTTAAAATGCCCACATATTCTCTGGAATTTCTTGTCAATAGGCAATGGATTTCAATAGGAGTAAGAACCATGAATGGAATATGTTGTTTGCATATGCTATATGTGCATAACATGCATTGATTCATGTTGTTGCTAGGAGTGCCACTAATATTCAAAACAAATGGAAATGTCCCACTAAAGAAGGCGTGAAAAAAAAATTCCAGTAAAGTTGAATTAATTGAATTACCCATTACTTCTCTGCCATTTCTTTTGAGAATCATATTAAGATCCATTTGTGCTTTGGAACCCTGTTTTCCAGCATCTTCATAACACTTCACCACCTCCAGCACAAAACTAACCAAACCTTCGCCTCTCAAATATGGGGCTTTCTTTGCCTCTTTTGATTCCATCTTGCTCTCATATCCATCCGATTTCCCTTGTGATTTCCCTCGAATCTAATAATTTACCATGTGCTCAAGGGTTTATTTGATTCTAGAAACCCTAATGTCATCAACCCCATTTGGGACCATTTGCCTTGATTTATTAATTCCCTTTTCATTGCATTATGGACCCCTGACATCCCCATTTGAGCTATCAGAATCATCATTGGAATCATTTTCCTTGTTGTGGTCTAGATAAGCAAGCAACGAAAGGGAATCATCCCTCTCCTCCCAACACTCAACAAAAATCAACACAGACGCCCGTCTCTTCTTCGAAGGCAACACAGAATACACCAAGCCATGTTGTTCCTTCGATGCTGAATATTTCTTTTATACCATAGCTGGATTCCATGCTTCTCCTTTAATGATTGAAGTTGGTGGAAGTGATTGAAGATGGATCTCTGCAGAGACGAGAACATGCGGTGGGAGCTCTTCTAACAATGTGTCAAAGCAGTAGATGTAAGTATAGTGAGGCTATCCTGAAAGAGGGATTTATTCCAGGACTTCTTGAGCTCACCATTTATGGAACACTAATCATCTTAATCACCGACTTGTTTTTAAAGCTCAAGGCTAATTTGTTTTCATTTTTACAGACTCCACATCTCTGAACTCTTTGCTGGTGTCTATCTCTTCTTCTATGCATCCTATGATGTTTCATTTGCAAAAAGTCACTTCAATATTTATCTTTATCTGCAAGTTGTTGTGTTCTTGGTCACGGGATTTGGATATATTGGAGCATTTGTACCAACATCCTAGGAGTCTAGGACTACATAAAATAGAGGTGCCAACCTATTATGTTTCTCTGTGGCAGATAAATCCTATCTCTTCTTCTGTGCATCTTATGAAATTGCATTTTCAAAAAATCACATCAATATCTATCTTTATCTGCAAGCTGCAGCCTTCTTCGTCATGGGATTTGGATATATTGGAATATTTGTATCAAAAGAGGTGCCATATTGTATATATTGGAGTCTAGGACTACACAAAACAGAGGTGACAACCTGTTCCGTTTATCTGTTGAGTTCAATTACCTATGTATATAGTCTATCTTCTCATTCTTTTTAGGAGGATAAGTACATGTTATAGTCCCCAAAGAGACAGTACTTCTCATGCATATTAGCTTATGTGAAAGTCAATCTATGTATCTTACCAATAAAATCAGATTCAGTTTATTTCTCTGATTGAGGGTCTATTGGGTGTTTCAAATGGTCATTCAATGATAAGTAATCTCAGATGGGAGTTACTGAGGAAAGAGTCAAGATTGTTTAGTCTTAAGTATAATTAAGTTCTTCTTACCTTTGAAGACAGGGTGACGTGCATTTTGTGGAACTGCATTATCAGGAAAAAAAATGCATTCATATCCTCAAATCGGTTTGTTGTATTCTTCACAACAGAGGGGAGGACATCATGGGGGACTCGGCTCAAAGGAGACACTTATAATCAAGCTGGCCTTTTACATTCTTAGTTCAAGGTGTAATTGATTCCTGAGAGATTCTTTGTTAGGCCAGCACCATTCTTAAGATTTACAAACATGCTCGTGGCAATATGTTACACATACATTAAAGAATATTATTGAAATTGTGAGGCAATTGTGATAGTCAACTCTTATGAAAGAGGGATAAGGTAGCTACTCTGTAGTTAGGAGTTGTGAGGGATAATTGACATATTTCATCTTTCTCTGCCCCTCCATACCCTTTGTCTATGATGATACAAATGTAAAAAGTTGAATCTGGTTCATGTAATGTTAGTGGTGAAACCCACACATATGGGATGGCCTGCAATAAAATTCTTTGGATTATCACTTTCTACGACCTATCCTACATTAAAATTCTTTGGATTATCACTTTGTACGAGATGTGTAAATGATTGTCTAAATCATTAAGCAATTAATGGAAGTTGAATTATATTGATTCCTCTGAAAATATCAGGATCAACTTTGGATTGAAATTTAATCTTTGCAAACGTGTTATTCCAAGATTGCAAAGTGGCTTTCGATTGCCAATTTGTGGAATAGAATCTTCACTAAAGATACAAGTATCACTAGTAGGTCAAACTTGAATCTCCATGGAATAGAATTTTCATTGAACAAAAATGCGTTTAGTCAATGAATACTAGATATTTGAATGTATTCATAAATTACAGAGGAAGTATACTAAAGCTTTAATGCACAAGAATTCTAAAATTCATAAATTTCATAAAAAAAAGGAAAATGAATATGAAAAATACAGGAGAAGATACAAACTGATTTTAGTTCACAAGAATCTTTGATAATCAGATATCACTCAATGAGTCTTTCACCCCAATCCCTTATTAGAGAAATATGACAAAGTTGTCATGCTCTCGAACCCCCAAGGCCTCATCTAAATGTTCAATGTTTCCTTTTATTATTTTCAGATGGTTAAACTCTATTTCAAAAATGTTGGAACTGTTTGCTGATAATATGGATCTATTTGATTTTCTGCCTTCAATCTGGATACTAAAATCCTGTAAATATGGATCATATTTACTTTAAATAATGCGAAGATAAACTTCTTTAAGAAGCTCGATGCCTAGAAATATGAACCTGGATGTCAAAATAATTTGAATACTATAATTCCTCCATTAAATCTGGAACAAATATCTAAATTTGGCTCGTGGATAAATATTGAAAAGGCTCAAAATATGCTCTACCCTTTAGATGCTCTGCCACCTGTATTCATCAAATGATTAAACTCTACTTGAAAATATGGGATATATGTTCAATTTTAGACTTTGAATGCTCATCCTTCCACTAACCCCATGATCACAGATTTGTTGCACCATCATTTCTTCCCAAGGTTGCTAGTCACATGCAACAACATCATTCACATCTTCAACCATGCTTCAACCACAACATTTTTCATTAGTGGCTCATTGCATATGAAAAACCTCACTAATTTTATCAACATGCAACATCATATACATGCACTATGCAACATTTAGCAATATGTCTACTAGTGCATATTCATTCCATCCATCTAATCTCTTGCATTTTCAGCATTTCTATGCCATAATTTCTGTAAAATATAATTCAATAGCAAGAGAGGAGTTATGGAATTCTCCCTTTCCAATCATAGCATGGAATTTCCTCTTCCACATCATAGATGATCCAATTTCATGGCCTCTCTAGCGAGCACACAAGGAATCATTAGCTATGATTTTCTCACCAAGTAGCAATTCAATACACTCATGTATAACATTCCTACTTGCTACTTTCCAAGCATGCAATTCTTATGCTATAAACATAAATAGTTTAAGGTGAGAAATTCCCCTCTTTATCAACATTGCCTTACTGCTCCAATTGCTTTCAAAAAATATGGCCAAGTTCAACTTGACCTTTCTTAACTTTCCTGCACTTATTAGCATTGCAATTGATTCAATTCTAACTCCATAACGAGTCTTTTCAAGGTCCCTTACCTGATAACCTATTCCATTACTTATTGAGCAAAAACTGCAGCTCTTCAAAATTTCCAAATTGTCCCATGGACTATTATCATTATGCAACATTTCCATTTCTATGAATCTTGTCATTACCATATAATTTCTCACCATCAACGACGTCTCAGGGGGACGACGGGGGTCAAGGGGGATTCCAATTTCGCGCAATCTGGTGCATAAGGTCCATAGCATTTTTCAATTTTGGGCACCTGAAAACCCCCCCTGGAAAACTGCTCAAGTTTCTTGTTTCCACAGACTTTTTAATTCTCCTCCGACCTGTTTCGGAGGACTTTTGAATCCTCCTCCAACCTGTTTTGGTGGGATTTTGAATTCTCCTCCGACATGTTTCAGCGGGCTTTTGAATTCTCCTCCGACATGTTTCGGCGCACTTCCACTTTATCGCCAATCGATGCGATTTCTGTTTCTCTCCGATCCGCTTCAGTGACCTTTCTCTTTTCCGCTGACTTCTTTGGTGGACTAATGACTTTTGTGCCGACCGTTTCAGCACAACTTTCAGTTTGTCATCGATTGACACGATTTCTATTTCTCTCCGATTTGCTTCGGTGACCTTTCTGTTTTTTGTCGACTGTTTCGATGGACTTATGACTTTTGCGTCGACCATTTTGGCACAACTTTCAGTTTTTCGCCGATATTTAGTGTCCCTTTTAATGAATTTGTAAAAATTAGGAAAAAATGCAATTTTTGGCCAATTCGACCCTTAGAATAGTAATGACTCAAATGCTTCCAAATGGCTCCAAATGCTTTCGAATTGGGTCTGAATGGGTTTGGAAGGTATTAAGACATAAAAATGAGGCTGATGGATGCTTGGAAACTTCAAAACACTCTGCAACATTCATTTACAATCAGGGAAAAATAGGGAACTTTACTAGTCAAATGGAGGTTCAAAAACCCCAAGGGTAGGGGACAAAGATGGGTTTCCAAACGCTGTACAACCTTCCCAAATTTCAGAACAGAGACATGGTACTGTTAAATAACTTCAATGGGATCCCAAATGTAGCATCAATCAGTTTCAATAGGCTTCTGTAACTCCCGTGAATCAAAGGTTTGTGGACATGTCTTCACATAGGGGGAAATGATAGGAAACTTCACCGTTTTCCATGAAAATTGAGATTTATGTTCCAAAGGCTTATGAAATGTATATGAAACTTCTTCAATACATTAATGAATCTCCATACATCATAAAAATCACATATATGAGCTGATACAATTTGAAATAAAGCAACTTCAAGCTTTCATAACAAGATATGAGGAAAATGGCACCATTTACACATTGTTTGGTATTTTGACATAGTTTCAATTGGTATTTCGACCTGAGGATATTCTGAGAAGAAAACACATAGTAAATACACCATACTACAAATAAATGGGGCCACAATAGCTCCCCCAAAGAGAACAACATCTCACCAAGTGCTCCCTTCCTCCAAGATCCAAAATATGAAGAGAAAAGTGAGAAAGGTGTGGAAGCAAGTTGAGGATGAGAATGTCAAGAGCATCCCTATAGATTCAACCTGCAAAAAATGACTCCATTGTAGCTCCAAATGAAAGTTCTGAATGGCCTCCTCAATTTCCAATTAGGATGGGAATCTTTCACCCTCAAAATTGGTACTAAGGCAAGTAGAGTAAACACTCCACAAGCATGGACAAGCTATGCTCTCCAATATGCAAAATGAGAAATGATCAAAAACCAATCTATTTTTTTTATTGACTTTTATAAACTTCCAAATATCTCCTTATATCGAATTCCATCCATGAGCTTCATGCCAACTCGAATTGGGAAGAGATTCCAATGTGTGCCACTTGTCCCTCCATTCCTAGCCTCCTCCTTCACTCAATTCGAATGGATGACACTTTGGCTGCCCTAACTACCTTGTGCACCCTCTTGGAGGCTATTTTTAGCCCTGACATGTCATATATGTCAGATATCAGCAATCAGGTCTTATTTGTGTCATAAGTATCATAGCATCTTCATCATTGTTGTCATAAAAGCTAGGGAATCTAGCCCAAGTGTCTCAATATCTATCAAATGCCTCTTCCTCTTCCATGTAAGTTACTCTTCCACTCCAATTCGACCTTCATTGAGTCATGCCAAGTATATTGACCTTCCAACTCCCCAATAACATTAGAATCCACCTTGGATTTGAATGGGTGAGAATATGATGCCATGTGGCATGAGGAATCTAGCTTTGTGTGGGTCCCACAACACCAATGTGTCTCCATAACCAAGTGCCACCGTATTTTCCTATAATAAATATTTATTTAACCCTTTTAATATATTTATGTCAAGCTAATGTCCATTTGGGGTTTAATAGTCTCCTTATTCCAAATCTAAGGTTTCCACCCCAACCTAGGAAACTAGTAGATTGGTGGAATTTTCTCTTGTGATATTTATTTGAATGGGGACATTACAGTCCTCCCCACCCAAGATTGCTTGTCCTCAAGTAATTTCGAACATGGATGTTGAAGAACCTACTTCCTTTCCAAAACTTTGCTTCCAAAAATTTCTTTCCCAAAAAATTTTGAAACCAATGAGATTAAAAATTATTCCAGGGTCCCATTGCTTGTATTGCACTCCAACAATTAGGAGTGCTCTCCAACCCATACCATCAGGCAAGAGAATTCTCGGATCCCATTTCCTTGTATGCATTCTTCCAATCATCATAAGTACAAAAGATAGATTATCAAAGTACACAGAAACACAATAAAAATGTACATCAAGGAGGTGCCTCATCAAAGAATCATGAAAGTGCTTATACCTCCAAGCAAGTAGACCACCATTTGCCAAGTGCATACAAGCATCAAGTGACCAATAAAATCTGCTCCAATGACATAGGTGAGGATCCCATGTCCTATAATGCTGCTCCAAAAAGATGTAGGATGCATCAAAATAATCAACCCCGTGTTCTTTCATCCAAGAAGTGAATGAATAATCTCCATTAAAATCTGAACCAAGTAGGGAGCAAAGAAAACAATGAGCCTTCAAGGGGCTCTCGTAAGTACCATTTATGCCTCCGTGGATATGTGTATCATCAAGAAATAACAAGGGATTTTGCTGCCAATCATATATTTCTTCACCCAAGTAGTTAATGAAGTTCCTCCAACATCAATTGAACTAAGCAAGGAGCAAGGAAAACCATGAGTCTTCAAGTGACTCAAGTGAACAACATAAGTGCATCCATGAAGATATGTATCATCACAAGGTAAAAAAAAATGCTGCGGCAATTGTAAATAATGAGGTGTTCTAGTCATGTCATCATCATAAGGAGAGGTAGGAGTTTCACACTCCTCATGTGGAACCATAAAAAAAAACTTTTCACCCATACTTGATTAGGATGAATGCTGCAAAATAGGGAAGTGTAAGATGTAGGAGAATGAACCAACTCACCAAAATGATAAGAATATGCAAAAGTGTCATCGTTTGTAGGTTCCATAAGGGTAGGATCATGCACATCCCTCAAAAGGGAAAAAATTTCCTCTTCCTGTACTGCTGCTTCTACTTCACCTATTTCAGAACCAGGTGGCTCATGGGTCTCCTCCTTTCGCTCCTTCAATCAAGTTGATGCATTTTCCCCCTTGGTTTCCTTAAGATCAATATATTTGGAATCTCTTTTTGAAGAAAACCCCAAAAATTTCTTCAAGTAGGAAATACATGCATTCCCTGAAGCTTCATATTTTTCACTGCTATTTTCACTCACACACATATGATTTTCTCTCCAAGGTATTTTGCAAGAAAGGCATATACCTTTCTTCACTAACTCCACATATTCATTTTTGGGCCTATTTTTAAACACCCAATCAACAAAGTCTTCAAAAGGAATGGCATTTTGTATATCTCCCTTGTACACATCAAGATATGCCTGATATTGTTGGGGAAAGGTTTTACATGTTGCTCTCAATCTTTGTAATTAATTCATAGAATTATCCTTTGGTAGTGTGACACACTCATCTTCATCAGATTCAAGGTCATAAGAATAACCATCATTCCTTATGAAATTGTAAGAAGTGCTGCATGATGGCACCTCTTCCTCATACCATTCACATTCTTCTTCATATTGCTCATAAGCATTGTACTCATAGGATTCATCATAATAGTAAGAAATGGCTGCCAATCATTCTTCAAGGTATGATCTTAATTAACAAGTGCAAGGACCATGCTCTGATACCACTTGTAGTGTCCATTTTAATGAATTTGTAAAAATTAGGAAAAATTGCAATTTTTGGCCAATTCGACCCTTAGACTAGTAATGACTCAAATGCTTCCACATGGATCCAAGTGATTTCGAATTGGGTCCGAATGGGTTTGGAAGATATTAAGAAACAAAAATGAGTTTGATGGATGCTTGGACACTCTCAAAACACTTTTGAAACATTAATTTACAATTAGGGAAAAATATGGAACTTTACTAGTCAAATCGAGGTTCAAAACCCCCAAGGGTAGGGGACAAAGATGGCTTTCCAAACATTGTATGACCTTCCCAAATTTCAGAACAGAGACATGGTATTGTTAAAGGACTTCAATGGGCTCCCAAATGAATCATCAATCAGTTTCTATAGGCTTCTGCAACTCCCATGAATCAGAGGTTTGTGGACATGTCTTCACATAGGGGGAAATGATAGGAAACTTCACCATTTGCCATGAAATTCGAGATTTATGTTCCAAAGGCTTATGAAATGTATATGAAACTTCTTCAAGACATTAATGAATCTCCATAAATCATAAAAATGACATAGATTAAATGATACAAGTAGAAATAAAGCAACTTCAATCTTTCATAACAAGATATGAGGAAAATGGCACCATTTACACAATGTTTGGTATTTTGACATAGTTTCAATTGGTATTTCAACCTGAGGATATTCTGAGAAGAAAATATATAGTAAATACATCATATTACAAATAAATGGTGACACAAGAGATCCCCCAAAGAGAACAACATCTCACCAAGTGCGCCCTTCCTCCAAGAGCCAAAACATGAAGAGAAAAGTGAGAAAGGTGTGGAAGCAAGTTGAGGATGAGAATGTTACAAGCAGCCCTGTAGCTTCAACCTGGAACAAATGACTCCATTGTAGATCCAAATGAAAGGTTTGAATGGCCTCTCCAATTTCCAATTAGGATGTGAATCTTTCACCCTTGAAATTGGTACTAAGGCAAGTAGAGCAAACACTCCACAAGCATGGACAAGCTATGCTCTCCAATATGCAAAATGACAAATGATCAAAATCCACTCTCCTTATTTTTTATTGACTTTTATAAACTTCCAAATACCTCCTCAGCTCGAATTCCATCCATGAGCTTCATGCCAACTCGAATTGGGAAGAGATTGCAATGTGTGCCACGTGTACCTCCATTCCTAGCCTCCTCCTTCACTCAATTCGAATGGATGACTCTTTGGATGCCCTAACTCCCTTGTGTGCCCTCTTGGAGATTATTTTTAGCCCTGACATGTCATATATGTCAGATGTCAGCAATCAGGTATGATTTGTGTCATAAGTGTCATAGCATCTTCATCATTGTTGTCATAGAAGCTAGGGAATCTAGCCCAAGTGTCTCAATATCTCTCAAATGACTCTTCCTCTTCCATGGAAGTTACTCTTCCACTCCAATTCGACCTTCATTGAGTCATGCCAAGTATATTGACCTTCCAACTCCCCAGGAACATTAGACTCCACCTTGGATTCTAATGGGTGAAAATAGGATGCCATGTGGCATGATGAATCTAGCTTTGTGTGGGTCCCACACCACCAATGTGTCTCCATGACTAAGTGCCACCTTATTTTCCTATCATAAATATTTATTTAACCCCTTTTAATATATTTATGTCAAGCTAATGTCCATTTGGGGTTTTATAGTCTCCTTATTCCAAATCTAATGTTTCCACCCCAACCTAGGAAACTAGTAGATTAGTGGAATTTTCTCTTTTGAGATTTATTTGAATGGAGACATTACACGATCGATGCACTTGTCAATTTTTCGCCGAAACGCTTTATCGACACAACTCTACGAAACTCCCTGAAACATGTTGGTGCAACTTTCACTTTTGCACCGACCGTTTCGGCGTGCCTTTGAATTTTACTCCGAGCGGCGGACTTATATCTTTTCCGCCGGCCGTTTCGACGAGTTATGACTTTTGCGTCGACCATTTCGGCGTAACTTTCTCTTTGTCACTGATCGACACAACTTTTTCTTTGTCGCTGATTGACGCAACTTTCGCTTTTGCGCCGAAAATCCTTTTCGACGATCCTTCCAATTTTCTTCCAACTGTTTCGGCGCAACTTCCACTTTGTCGCCGACCGTTTCAGTGCATTTTCCAATTTCTTGCCGATTCGACGGAATTTTATTTTTGCGCCGAAATGCCTTTTCGACAACCTTTTACGATTTTCGTCAACGGTGTCGGTGGACTTGATTTAGGAATGAAGCTTGGGTATAAAATCGTTTTTATTTTTTTATATATTTTTTCCAAATAATTATTATAAAAATTATTTACATGCGAGTAATAATGTGCAACAAGCAACTTGAGACAATTTTATCCCTTGCAATTCTCTTCTTGAGGGGCCTTTGAAGCCCATGTGGCATCATCCTACCATTTCAACTTTGCTTGTTGGAGGCTTGGATGCTCGATACAAATGAATAATGAAATAACTTTCTCTTATCCTTGTTTCTCCTTTTATAACTGAGCTTTGATCTACACATGACATATTGCCATACATTACCATAGACCAACAATATATAAACTGCATAAAAGCATGTTAAAAATAGATAATAAAAAAAGTGCCTAAGTTAGATAGCATGAACCCTCCTCCACACATACATAATGTTCTACAAAAAAAGTGGCTTGCTTAGCCAAAAATGCCACTGTCTACATTGCTCAAAAGATTCTCAATAAATTTTCCCTATCTGCATGCAAGGTCAACACACCAACTCTAGAACTAATAGCAATTAATCTAGCCTCAAAGAGAGTGCTCAAAGTGGTCACAAATTGAAGATCAACCTCCATACATTTATGTATAGTATTTAGATGCCAGGGATGAGCTACAACAAAGTATAACAAGAACCACCATTCACTAATCAAAATACGACAAGGTGAGCTGAGAATAAACCCTAGAAAAGAACCCTTCTTAGCACTTTAATCCTTATGAAAGTTCTAACTGAGTTAATTTACCAAAGTTTACAAGAACTAACAAAAAATGCACTTAAAAAGAATTTCACCAAAATCAAATCAAGAGTCATATGCATGCTGGGATTTATTACCATGTTATATTACTATTAGGTGTTTCATTTACTATTGGACATTTTAAATAATGCCATTCCATACACTCATGTTGTTCCTCTTTAGGTAGTAAATTTGCGTTACCCTCAATGGATTCCTCTTTTTTTTTATTGTACATTCTCCCCACTAGCCAACCATTTGTTAGCTGGGTAGATTCTGATTATAAGAATATATCTACTAAACTAAAGCTAATTGCAAGTTTCAAGTTCTTGCTAATTTAATGCATCATGCACATATGGTCTATGTAGCAAACAAGTCAAAAATTTAACTTTTGGAGCTTGAAAACATACCTTGCAATTAATCCTATCACAAATGATCTCTTTGATATAATCAAAGATGACATTCTTTTAAGGTACAAATACTCAATAAACTAATACTTAGAACCTTGTTGCAATTATAGGATAGTTGCATTTCTTGGATTTTCTTGTTTGTTCATGTCATATTTTTTAAAATGTAGACAATGATTGCTTTTGTTTTTGTGGGCATGTTCCTAGAACCATTGATCACTGTGGTTGTTCTTGGCACCATTGATGATTGAGCAATAAGTATGAAATCAAAGCTTCATCCATAAGAAATACACGACAATCATACAATTTGTCTCAATTCTTCAAATTGAATATTGGATGTTGAAGTGACTACTAATTAAAATTTACATTGTTGAAAGATTTAAAGCCTTCCAAAGTGCTTTTCCTTTCTTACCCTCTTTTCCACTCGACGTTCCTTTTGCCTCTCCGGGAGCAATTGCTAGTATAATATATAATTGTAAGACTTTTTAAACAATAATGTATGCTTTAAATTTTTCATTAATTTCCCCAAATATAGCGTTAAGAAAAAAAAGCAAAATGCAACCGCATCCCTGCGCTTATGCGATTAAATTAAATGCACTTGTGGCGATCTTTCCGATTCCTTTGTCGTTGAATGATCAACCTGCGCAGTCACTAAGCCGTACCCCGCGGTCGTATTCTTTCCTCGACTAGTTCAAACTTCAAAACAGAACAGTCTGGTCGAAGTTAGCGTGCAAGGGTTGATGACGGCAAGATCAGGTTAACGTGTGAGTGACTTGCACGAAAAGAGCGTCGGTCGCATGAACGGTAGAAGATCGATTTCAATTTTCTAGTAATGATTTGGACGTTTTTTTGGATGAAGCATATGTTAGATATGAAAGTTAAACCCCGCCCAAAACATATAGAAATTGATCAAATCAACGCTGTATATGGCCCATGGATCTAAAACTCTAGCACGCACTTTATGCAATCCGAAAATAACAATCCAAGCAATATCAAAATCCTTCGCTATCTACCCTACTTTTCCCTGGATCAAAGTTCGGACATTTCTTTACTCTTTTTTGAGTCGGTTTGATGAGGGTTACTTAAAATAGATTACAAAATAAAATTTTGATGGCGAAGTTTTTATCGATTCATTCTCTATTTGCCCTGCTGTTCCACTGTAAGGTCGATCAAAGTTTGGACATATCTTTCCCCTTTTTGAGTATTTGACGAGGATAAAACGGATATCAGACAAAAAATTTAATTAAATTTTGTTACTGAATCCACCATGCAGATTTTTGGCCGGAATAGGTTTTCTCTCCTAAACCTTATTTCTCCAGCCATAACTGTAACTCGAAGGTAGAAGTAACATTTTCCGTGATATTGCAAATGGCCAGCACTGACCATCATAGAATCTGCCGCTAATCGTAGCAGGATTATTTTACTGCCTGTGAATCTGCATATGACTGCAAAAAAACAAAGAACTTTCCCAAGTGGCATACCCTAACCCTAAGCCAGCACTGACCATCATAGAATCTGCCGCTAATCGTAGCAGTATTATTTTCCTGTTTAGATTGTATTTTTAAGTTTTGGCTGTCACTATATACCGACCATCCATCATCGACATTATAAATCCAAAATGATATAAACCAACATAGATCCATCAGTATCTATTAAGCACCGAGAGGGATCTAATTTCTTGATATGTATTTCTTTTTTTAAATTTAAACTCAAGAAATTTGATGTCTCTTGATTGATAGATGTTTAAGTTTTTATTTTATAAATGAACATCTATTTTTAATTACTTTTCATAATATTTTATTTTATGAACCAACATGGATTTTTTTAAAATACTTTCCATAATTTATTTTTATGAGTGGACATGAATTTTTTTAATTATTTTGTTAGTAACAAACATTACATCACAAATCTTACAACATCTCCTCCATACTTACTTTACTTTACTTTACTTACTTCTTTTTACTTTACTTTACTTTACTTTACATGTTAGAAGATCTCCCCCATACTAAGTTGTAAGCACCTCGTTTACACTCGGTACAACAAAATAGGTATTTTTTTTTCACAGAAAAATATAACTTACTATTAATATATGAAATAGTAAGCTCTCAAACCCTGTCCTAGAGAGCACATGAGACATGCCAGACATATTGCCAGTTGAGTCATCATCTACATCAGAAAGGTTCAAAATAGAGTGCCATATGTCCACAATATATAGCATGAATCCCTCCAGTAGGAGAAACGGATCCATACATCACCAGAAACATCAAAGTGTCCATAATCATATATATATAATGGTCACAAGAATAGACAGCCACAACTGCCAATCACCAAATATATCATATAAAATATCCAACAGAGCTATATATATCAAAGCGCAACCAATAACAACTGTCAATAGTGCCGCAAAAAAAGGATGTATACAAAATCGTCCAACAAATAGTTGGAGCCAGCCCTTAAAAAAGATCTGCACATAGAGCTAACAAAACATATAAGTATAACAACCCGCATAATAATGAGCAAGAAAAACATAAAATGAAAAAATATAATAAAAAAGCATCAAGTCCAGTGTAAATGATAAGAGCCCTATTTTGCTGGAAAAGAACAATTTAACTTTTTCTATTCCAAATCTGAGTATTATTCCATCCATGTCATGTCAAACAGTCGAAATTCTATTATAATCCTTTGAGCGCTGCACGCCCTCGAAATTGCTACCCCTCTATCTATATTACAGTTTGATTTCACTCTCATTCTCTAAGGAGTATTATATTCATGTAATTTCTTTATAATTTCAATCATTTTTCAAAATCCAAATTTGTTAAAAAAATGTTATCATATAATTATCATATTCCAATAGCTCCATTCACTTTGTACATCAACATCAACTTATTATTTTATTGAAATTAGGATGATTCTAATTCCATCTTATATTAATAGTTTCCAAACTTTGGCAAAACAATACTCGTTCCTTAAAATGAAAGCTACATAACTCGACTCATTCCTTAAAATGAAAGCTACATATAGGTAATTTTAATTTATTATTATTTTAATTAAGTTTTATATTTTTTTATTGTTTTCATCTTACTACACTTGATTAAGTATTATTGATAAATATAAACATTAAATGAATTTATATTGATTTAATATGTAAATTCCTAATTTATACTCAAACATCTTTTATATAAATTTTTGATATATAAATTCAATATTAAGTATAAAATTACACCTCTTTCTTATACTATAATTTCTCAACGCAAAAAACCATTTATAATAAAAGAAAATTATATTAAAAATCTTTTAATGATAACCTAACCTTTAAAACTTCTTTATCATAAAAATACATATTAGCAAATTAGCAAACTACAACAATAAAACTCAATGACCTTTGGACTACCAACAATGATTTAATAACCTGCCATAATTGATTGGTAACACATTCTTGTGAAATGAACATAATTAGTCCAAAATACAGATGAGAGTAATAAAAGATAACCATTAGCAGAATTGTTACTTCTTAAAGTGTAATTGAGCCATGTACAAGCATTCATTTACTACTTAAGGGCATTTTAAATATTTTATATTCCAAGAGGATTTTCTTTTAAAGTTTGTGTGGTTGGTGCTTGTTTGTTAATAACTTTGGTGTTTATTTCTTAGTAACGTTAAATGGTTGGTGTTTGTTTGTTAGTAATTTTATTTGGTTGGTGCTTGTTTCGTGTTTGTTTTTTAGTAATTTTATTTATTTATATATCTATTAGTTTATTAAAAAAGGTTCAACATTTTATGTTTTTATTTTTATTTTAGTTTGTTATTATCTTAATAAATATTAATTTTGGATTGATAAAATTGTTGCTTTTAATATAGAAATGGATTCAATTACTTCAAATACTCTTATTGCAATCCTATTATGCAATTATGCAATGTTAATAGATATTTGCACTTCTATCAATCCAAAATTATTAGATATTTGCAATTCCATTATTCTAAAATTATTCTTATCAAATTTTATACCAAAACATTTGGTAGAAGGGTTATGTGCTTTTCTACAAATTTTTAAACACTTTGTGATGCTACTTATCCACTTTTTTGATAAACTTATATTTTAGAGTAGCATAATCCATGAAAGATATTTAATAAATTTTCAAAGTAAATCCACACAGATTGCATAAAAGTTAAGAGTTGAAGATAAAGTAATTATGTTAAATTCTCACTAGTTTAATGTTAAACTACAACTCAATCAACTTCCATTTTGAATGAATGATTATACCTATGCAATCTAATATAATTGAGTTGGCATTAGATTTTTTATATCCTCCTCCACTAATTGTAATGTGATTACAATTAGGTTATTAAGCAATATGGTTTTTCACTTCAGAGTGATGTGCATTATTTCGAAATGAGTTTTTTTCCCACACGTCTTTTAGAAGTTTTTCTAAAGAGATTATTGCTAAATTTTGGAATCTTCAAAGTCATAACTAGTTCCATTCAAGATTAAATCGATAGACCTAATGCACGAAATCCCATAGAGAATTTTTCATAATTATTGGACATGTTCCTCTCCCCTTTGTCAAGTAACACTCTTCATATATTTTTGTTATCATACCCATTAATCACATAGCTCGAGGGATTACAATTTCAACCACATCCAAGTGGTTTAGATTCAAGGGGTATGGAGGAGTTATCTTAAAAGTGTGAAAAATACTACATGAGCTCATACTAGGAGTATTTTTTCAATATATATTTTTGTATAAGATAAATAATTGGAGATATGGGACTTTTAAATTATATGAGAGTATAATTTGTGAACTTTTTGCAATAAAATGGTATTTTTTTTTACAAAAGGTTATTAATAATTGTAAATTGATCTACAATTATGGGATATTAGAAATAAGAGGAGGATGTGGTATTCTCATCATATCTCCTTTACAGCAAGTTTGGGTCCCTGTACCAACAACAAGGCTGAATTATATGCTCTTAAGCTTTCCCTTTATCTTGTTGTGGGGACCAGTGTGCAACAACTATAGATTTTTGGAGACTCAAATCTGGTCAATAAGTGGATGAAGCATAGAAGGAATCCAAAAAGCATTCACTTAGTCTCTATCTTCGAGGAAATTTCCAGGTTATTGGATCTATTTCAATATATTCCATTTCAACACATATATCGGGAAAGAAATTATGTGGTTGATCTTCTATCAAAAAGAGGATTGTTGATAGAGGAGGGTATCTAGCATAGGTGGGAAAGGATTGATGATCTTGAGACTGATTTAGAACCAGGTCTTTTTATGGGATACCTGGTTTGAAGATTTTACAAGACAATGTTTTGATGTTTTGATATGGTTTTTGACACATATGGTTTTTGTGATGAGAGACTTCTTGTAATGTTAAGTTACAAAAATGTGCCTATATGGCTGATGGAAATATCTTTAGATCTCTTTAAAAAATGGTTTATCCTAATTTAAACTGTGAATTTTCTTTCGAGGGAAAAAAGAGAGGAGGATGTGGTAAATTCTACAAATATGATCATTTTATATGTCTATGAATGCAAAAGTTTTGAATATTTTATGTTAAGTGACCTCTATGGATTAATTAGATTAGGAATAGTTTTTAGATTCGCTTCATTGTTTTCCATAATATCTTTTCTGTATTTCTCCATATATTATGGTCATTTTATCTCCCTATATCCTTCTTCTAACCTCAAAAACATTGAGGGAATCGAAAACATAACAATGTCAATAACATTATTGTTAATAACAATATTAAGAATGTGTTGCTTTTGGTTGGACATGCCATGAAGTAAACAATTTAGTACCTTTAGAGCATCTAATTATGATTTCCTAACAAGTGGAATAACAATCTTTAAAATTGATCATTTTTCCACTTTTATTATAATAAAAAATAAGTTTATTGGGATCCAAAGTTATCAAAAAGACAATTCATGACAACAATGAAATTGAAAGATGTTAAAAGTGCTAAAAAAAACATTGGTTTTTGAAAAATTTATGAATTTAGTTGCATAGAAAGTCCACATTTTTCATGTTTTAATAAGTACAAGTAATTTTGAAGAATGTTTTTTATAACAAGAGTGGCTAATATTTGTATTAAAAAGAAGTTGCAATCGAACTAATCAACATAGTAATACAAAAAAGATGTTGTCATTGAATCCAAAATTTAGCATATAAACCAAGTAATAAGAGTCTGGAGCAAATATAATTATATCAACCTTCACAAAGGATTTGGAAAAGTTCCTACTAGTATAAACTCTAAAAAGACACCTGATGGACTAATGGAAGGCATGTTTCTTGTTGTGTTCCTCATATTGGCCAACAATGATGGGTTAGGATTCTTGATTTTCCAAGTCCATGTCTTTATTATCACCTAAATTTTGCAGACATTTGACATTTTGGAAATTATTACAAAAAGACATCACGAACATATAACATGCGGCTTAGAAGGCTTCTTCATCAACAAAATCAACATGTGAAACAAAGCAATGAATAAAAAAATCACACTTTTGTCCAACCGCATGGATTTGTAACGTGAAAAATCCCTTGAAACCCACGCAGATGTACCAGCATGTGGACCATTAACTTCCATGGCGCATTCAAGGATTTGCAACCACATTTTGGCTCTAAGGAATTCAAATCGGCCTTATTCACATGCTTGGGCATTCAATAGCCCCATACTTGTACCTTGAAGCCACTTCATGAGAGGGAGTATTCACATGAAGAACTAGTTGTTTGTGGACCGCCATTTGGACTATAAAGGAAGCTATGAACATGCAAGGAGAAATCAAAAGCAAAGTTATGCTACAAGAATCAATTTGAGAGAATCATCTTTCATCCTCATTCTCACCATCCGCTGGCATTTAAAGCTCACTTAGCTACTTACTCAAGGAGCAAGTCTTTCCCCTTCATCATTCCAAGTTAGTTAGCAAGCAATTTGAGAGAGATCAAAGGACCCCCACAAAGGGAGTGTTGGGTACCATTTGCAAGCAACCTTCTCCTAGGTGACACCATTTCTGCTATGAATATTATATGTATGTTAGTTAAAGTTATTAGTTATTAAAGTGAAAGGGTGTAACCCTTCACTATACACGCTCAAGCCTATAAAAGCGAGCCTCATTGTAATTATTAATCATCTTTATATCATCGATTATATATTATTATCAAATGGAGTTATTTTCCATTGGAGGATTATTCGCTTGAATAATCATTGAGTATATCCGGACACGGATATAGCATTGGTATTAGAGCCAACCGTTCTCGGCCCTGCTGATTCTGGCTTTTAGCCATACATCTTGGAGCTTCTCCAAATCAGGCTTTTAGCCATAAGTGTCAAAGTTTCTCTGAATCAGATTTTTTTTTACCTCCATCTCCATCCATTCACGCCCTCCACGCTGCCTCGTTCTAACCTGCACCACTCCTCCAGCCACTCCCATCTCTACATAGGACCACTCCACGCCCATTCTGCTCTCCTCTCCACGTTCACCCACTACGACATCCATTTGCCTCAACTCCCTTCTCCATACTCCTACGCCCAGCAAGCTCACGCTGCTCAAGCCTGATCGACTGGTTCCTCCACCGCATAGCACCGTCCCCGTCAGCTACACGCTCCCCTCTCCATCCCCTTTAGCTCTTCAAGGCCGCAGCCCACCCTTACCTCCACAGCTCCACACTCCAACAGCTGCCACCCTCGTACTGCCTCCCCCCCTCGCCGCTACTCCCTGCGACCATCTCCATCTCCGCGCCCTCCACCACCGCGCTCCATCACCTCCCTCCCGCGCAGCACTTCCACCTGCTGCCCCACACCAACCCCACGCGTTTCCGCTCCCATCCATCCCTCTCCGCCCTTCTGCGCCCTCACCCCACCTGCGCCTCCCTCTCTGCACTCCACCGCAACTCCTACCTTCCATCGCACCCTCCCCATCCGCCATCTCCATCGCAACCCCACCCCTGTGCTGCTTGTGCTCGCTGCTAATCCATTCGTCTCCCCGCTCGCCCTTTCTACAGCTCCCTTCCCACTCCACGTCCATCCCCTCCTCTCTTTGCGCCTCCCTCCCCACTTCGGTTGCTCCTCCAAGCCGCCATCCCGCTCCACGTGCCCTACAAAAACAAAATATATAATAATAATATTATCTATTATTATATTCCTAATAATCCCAATTTCAAAACAAAATAATATTATTATTGTTGTTTATGTAATAATACATATTATTATTACAATTATTTAAAATAAAAAGGCTAATATTTTGGAAAAAAAAAATACAATAATAATTGTTATTACATTTCCAAAAATTAAAAAAAAAAAAAAACTATATAATATTGTATAATATTATTATTAATTTTTAATAATACTTATTATCAATATTTTTGATAGAAAAAAAAAAGCAAAAAAAAAAAAGGCAAAGAGGAAGAAAGAAAGAAAAAAAAGTCAAAGGAATCAAAAGAAATTTATTTAATCTAATAAAGAAGATGAGCATTTCCTCAAAAAAACAAAAAAACAAAAAATCAAAGTCAAAGTCAAAGGAATCAAAAGAATTTGAGACTATCTATTGTCGAAGTCAAGACGATCTATCACTGAAGAATCAAAGAAGATCATCCCACCATCAAAGAAATCAGAAACCATGGCAGCCGATTTGCGAGAAAAATTAGAAGCCAAGTTAAAACGCTATCAAAAAGACAATGAAGAATTACGAGACATTAATAGACAATCAGAAATAAAGATTGAACTACATAAGATACAAGAACGGTTCAATGAACAAATAATGTCCAACCAGAAAAATCACATAGAAAAATTATGTGCGCAAATCAAGGAATTAAAAGATGAAAGTGATTTCAATCAGAGATTGAAAAATCAAGATATAAAGAAGGAAATAAATAATTACGAAGCAGAAATAATACGCTTGAACAAAATCGTTAGCGACAAAGATGAAGAACTAATGCAGTTACGACATAAATTAGAAAGTCAAGAATCAGAGGTCGGCCAGTGTCGACAACAGATAAAAGTTCTTCAACAACAAAATGACGACTCTAAAAAGACACATAAGTCAGAGATCGTGAAGAGTAATAAAGCATTATCTAACAATGCTGAAGAAATTTTTAGAATAAGAAATCATAACAAGATACTAGTCACAAAAATTAAGAAGTTAAAAAATAGCCGAAAGATAGAACAATCTATGGACGACATTGAAGGGAAACTTCTAGACAAACAGGAAGAAAATAGTTGTATCAGAATTCATAATGAAGATCTTAAGGAACAACTTAAGACATCTGAAGATGACAGAAAATCGCAAGTCGAATTGATTAAGAAGTTTCAAAATGATAATAGGCAGTTAGAAAACAAGTTGGAAAAGATACAGAACAAAAACTTAAATCCTCAAGAGACGAAAATACAACTTCCAACTCAGATCAATGATCTAAAGGCGACATTCGTAAATGAAAATGACATCGTGAAAGTTCCTTATCGACACCCCAACCATAAAAACCGATATTTGAAAAAGTGGGAAATGTCGAAAAATAATGGTACTAATGTGATCAAATCTCCTGACGACATATCAGTAGGAAATCCCATCAGTCCACAACAAATCAATTTGGGATGGATTGATCCGTCGATGTATCGGAAGTTATGCTCTACACTTAGCAGTTCGTATCGACATGTTTCATCAGCCATGGCATCGCAAAGAACAATGCAACAAAATTATAAGGCTTTGAGGACAAAGCCTTTCTAAGAGAGTGGCAATGCTATGAATATTATATGTATGTTAGTTAAAGTTATTAGTTATTAAAGTGAAAGGGTGTAACCCTTCACTATACACGCTCAAGCCTATAAAAGCGAGCCTCATTGTAATTATTAATCATCTTTATATCATCGATTATATATTGTTATCAAATGGAGTTATTTTCCATTGGAGGATTATTCGCTTGAATAATCATTGAGTATATCCGGACACGGATATAGCAATTTCATTCAAGATTTTCCATTGGACATAAACATTTGGTTGAAGCTCATCTCCTTGTTGTGTTTTTATGTCATTTATGTAAGTTTTATCTTTCAAGGAGTCTTTATATGTGTGTTTATTTATTTAATAGATTCTACATTGTTTATTTGACTTCCTAACGATACACTTAACCTATTTTCTTTCCTTCAACCTACAAAGGAAGGAAGCATTGCCCACACTTCGACCATTTTTCTCACAACAAGATTGACGTCTCCACTTTGTGTTTTTCTTATTTTTCTTGCCTTTGGGTTGTATTTTTGTTTATTAATTGATTTTGGGCTCTTGCAGGATCATTGTCTTGATGTTCATACCCCTAACCAATGAATTTTGTAGGCCAAAGTCAATTTTTATTCATTTATGAGGCCACGCAGATCCTGTCATATGTTATGTGCGAAATGGTGCACCTTTTTATTCAACAATCACACTGCTATGTGACTTATCTTTGATCTAATACTCATAGATCACCCACGCAGGAATTGTAATCTCTACCTCGCACTATCACACAAGCTAAGAGTTATCTTATTTGCACCGATTTTTCACCTAACTGGTTAACTATTAGTCCCACAATGTTGTGCGACTAGAGGGACAAAACCACACAACTGAGTCCAAATTGTGTTTTTAGCTTGATTTGATTCACAATTACATTCCACATGGTTTTTCACACTACTTAAAGGATTAAATCAACCACAATGTGCTTTTACCCTCGTAGGAATTTTAACTCACTTAGTTTAAATAAGGAGCAAAGTCATATTTTGCAACTTTATTTTTCCTAGGGATTGAACTTGGAGGTCCCCAACAATCTCCTAGCTTACATTAGAGTACATTATCATAAAATATTCACTGCTATCAAGTTGTAATAAATGATTTGTCTATGTATTTGAGTTAACTTTCAATAGTTTACACTCTATCCACTTGCATATTTCTTTCTTTTTAAAAACAATTTAGATCAAATTCACTCTTCACACAAACAAGGGGCCTAAAGACTCTTGGAATTCTAGTATGCTCTTTACATTGCACCCATTAGGGATCTTGGTGAATCAAAAAATACAACAAGATTAAATACCCCCCTTATCAATTTACTTGTGCTTATTTATTTGCAAAAATGGTGGCACTTGAAGAATTCATTAAAGAGGAGCAACAAACCACGATTGTTCATATCTCTTTTCTTTACTTTCTTATAAGTTAATTTTCAAAACATTTGCTTCAATTAAATTAAATAACACATGTGTTTGTTCACTTCAAGCACACACTAAGGGACCTAAAGACTCTTTTCATTGGAGTATGCTCTTCATCTTGTGCCCATTAACCAATCTAGATGAAACCAAAACATCGAGAGGTTTGAAATACCACCCTCATCAAACCTAAATCCAAATTGGACCTTTTAAAATCAACCCACGGCCTAAACCAATGTAAATTCCTCTACTAGGAGATCACAAAACAATTTATAGTTAAGTTAGGATTGTTGATCTAGGCATACAAACAATGCCCCTCAATCTTTTTCGTATGAAACACTAGTGGTTATTGACTTTTAGGGAACTTTCCAATTCTTGCTATAGCAAGTGCGACCAAACCCAAATAATAAGGTACAGTGCCCAAGGATGCTAAAGTTAAGGTCAAATTATCTTTGTTCTCCACATCAATCCACCCAGATCTTTATGGAGGCAACACTTGATTGTTTGAGGTCGAGCCTCTTATCCACACTTGATGCGAGTATGTTAGTGGCAAAAACTAGGATTTTCACCAGGCGGAATTTATGGGATGCACTTGCACCAAAGTCAAATTTTGTAGGCTATTGGAAATGTTTCCATACCTTCTAGAACATAGCCCCAATACAGCTCATTATAACTAATTCATTCACACATTCACTACCCATCTTCGGTGGGTTCATAACCATTTGACAAAAGAGCTATTGGAAGGCCCAAATACTATTTTGCGATGAAGGATGATAAGTCAGATAGGATCACACCATTTTTTCTCTAAATTACAAATAACCCTAAATAATCAAGAACTTATACTTTAAAATCCACATTTATACCCTTTAGACATATACTCTTGCACCATTTTTTGGCATCTGTTACCCATGCCATCATATTGTTGCATTTGTTGATTTTTAGTTAGTTCCTATTTTTGCACATTCTTCCCTCGTAGATAGCATCATAGTGGACCTATCGCCTTCTCGGTGTTCTTTAAAGATTCAAATACTTTCTCCCATTAAAGGAGGAGTTCTTGCTGTTGATTTTTGAGCAAATATGATGAGCTTTGAACTTTAAAACTTTAAGTGCGGAAATACTGAATAATTGAATCAATGAGCCATTCAGTCACATGAAATATTCAACATTAACACAAGATGTACCCTGGGGAAAACCCTCAAAACAATATGTGGTGGCATACAAAGCCAAAATTAGGCCAACTACTTGGTCAACACCTACGAAATTAATAAAAAATGATTAATATATTTTATCCTAAGTATAAAGTGGGTTTTTAATGTTCCATCACCCCCTCTTAATCCTAACTTAGAGTGAGTAAAATATGATTATGGACCAAGCAACAAGGCTTATGGTAACCCCATTACAAATAAATAAATTATTAGTCCATGTAAAGCGAGGAAATAGGGAAAACCTCATGGGAACAAAACCCTCCCTCAAAAATGGACATGGAAAAGAAGTAAGAAGAAGGTCTTCAAACTATCTTGTTCTTCATTTGGTTGAGCTGAATGAACTACTTTTGGGTAATATACTTGGTTAAGATGTTGTGGATGTCATGATCATGCACTAATGTATCATCAATGTAGTGTAGGCAAAAACACGTGTAGAGGCCCCATAGAACTCAACATATGATGATGGAGGAGCACCATATGAATGTTTCTTACTGTTAAAACATGCTTGATCTAATATGGATACATAATAAATTATGGAAAAGAGATCTGTTCAAACTCCTTCCCAAAGAGCATCAATGGTATCAACAGGATCAATTTATTGTGCAACTGCAATATTATGGCATACCAAACCATGTACCTTCTTTTCAAACTGATGTAGCACCTTCTTGACACTGTAAAGGAGCTCATGCAGCTATGAAATGTCAGAATATAAGTCATATGGAGTAGAAAACAACAAAGGTATAGTGTTTCCATGATTGGATAGGGTCATAGTAGGAAAAGAGTGAGCAACTGGATCACATTGACAGTTGAGTGAGTCTCGATAATTTGAGGACTTGAAATTTGAACCGTGAGTGGTAAGATCAGGTCCATACATGTGGAACAACAGTTCAATGATGGCCAAAGACATGGCTTTCCAACCAATGAAATATATTAAAGACATAAGAACAACAGAGACAAGTGACACTGTGTAGGAAACCATGGAATTGTGTGGTTTCTCAACTGTAAAACTTGGGGGTTGTAGGGTATTTTGTGTATCCAATGGTTGGAAAAATGGTGTGGAAGGTGTCATGACCTACATATAATTCTGTATATCATATTACAAATAAGAATATGAAATATTTAAATGGAGTTGGAAGGACCTTTCAGAAGACAAATAAAAAACTAGTGAAAAATGACTAGGCTTGGGAGGAGACTTTAGTGAACTGATTGGAGATTCATCCAATGAAGGGATGACAGTTTCTGATTTTTATATATCAAAATGTGAATAAAAAACATGTACATGGGAAATATTTTTGTCTCGAGCACTCAGATCATACAGATGATTACTTTTGTGAGTAGTACATATACATTGTTCTTGTTCGACATAAAGCTTTCCTTCTTCTTTTCTTGCAAAATCAAGAACACCAATATTATGTTCTTCAAGCATCTTGGTCATGATGTCCAATTTATTCCTGAAACAAGATTGCTCAGAATGGGTACCTTTTCAGCAATAAGAACACTTGGATATCTCTTTCTTATTATTCATCGTCTTGGATTTGGAATCTTCATCAGTTGAATTGGAGTCCTCTTCATCTGACATCATATTTCCTTCATCTTTTATTTCCTTTGGATTTCAAATTTTTGGAACTCTTTGCTCCATGAGCAACAAGTTCATGGTCCTTGGAGGGACTCAGAGCCCCGATTTAAACTAGCTTTTCCTTCTCTTTAGTGAGCGAATCTATGAACGCATCCAAGGTTTGTTCTAGTAAATTCGTCCTACGGATAGTTAAACTTACTCAGAGATTAAACTAGATTCAAACAAGTCTAATCTAAGACAACAAAGTAACAAGTGGGACCTTAAACTCCTATATCTAATTCAATGCATGAAGATCAAGGTACTGAGAGAGAAGAGAAGGTGTGACTTACCTTAGATCAGTCGGTTGTCCTAGCTCCAGTTCCAAGCTTGATGTCCAAGGAGTGAACTTGTTTGAGTAAGACAAAACACAATATCTTCAAATACCAAATACAATGATTAAGATCTAAATTCTAATGAAACATATCATGAATCCAAATAGTAAGAAGCATGATATGGGAGAATAATCCAAGTTATATTAAGGTAGCTTAAGAAGATAAATACAATATCACCCTTGATGTCCAAGTAGCAATGTCTCCTTCCACGCCTTCCTCCTTGCTATCTCTGTTTTAAAAACCTCCAAGACCACAGGTTTGATGCCTCGAAAGTTCTCCCCTTAGCTCATGGATGGCCTCCTTCTTATAGGATTTGGAAATCCAACTACTAATAGAGGAAGGTGGATCTAGGTGAGTAAATGGTGGATCAAGGGGTTGAACTAGGACAAAGGGGGAGGATGAGTTAGGATTCGAGGGGAATCCCAATCCAAAGAAAATATCTTCGAAGGTAAGATCCACTTTCCAAGCTAAGAATTAGTTAAGGAATTTTCGCGCCCCAGGAACTGAGCAAGGCATGAAAATGTTGTAATTTTCACGCCCCTGCAGGCATGCAGGGCGTGAAAATGATGAATTTTTTTGCCCCTGCAGACATGCAGGGCGCGAAAATGATGAATTTTTGCGCCTTGCACCACTAGTAGGGTGCGAAAATCATGTTAAAGTGTGCTCAAATGAGGTGGCATTTGGCTCAATGAGTTGGCATTCAGCTGAGGGGAGTTCAATTTGTCTCGAAGGACTCCAAGGAAGGCCAAGGAGGAGACGAACAAGGTAGAAGTAAGGTCCAACACTTGTTAGGAGGTAGTGCCATTAGGTTCTGCATGGTGATATGACATGAAGATGTGAAATGACGCTCAACGTGAGACTTTGAGGTATAACAGATGCCCCCTAAAGTATGAGTTTAGAAGTAAGCTGATGGCCGAAACACTTTACAAATAAATGAGTCCGTAGAGATAGTGAAAAGGAGGTTGGAGAGGAGCTCAAGGAAACATCAACAATATGTCAAATAACTCCGAGGCGGGCATACCCATGCTCGGAACAACTGACTCAAAGCATGGTTTTCGACCAATATATTGCAGATCGATGATAGTATTGACGTGATAGAGACTGAAGACAAATCATGGCTACTAAGAGCAAGCGTAGATCCATGACAAGATAACAACACAACCACGACCAATACAATAGTGTATTTGTGTGACAGTACATCAATGAGGTCACCAACATGATGTCTATGTGGAGACCTACTCAACAATCGTCATCACATCCTGGACGTACAAGAAATATCATAACCATCCAGGGTCTTCTACCCGATCTTGAAGCGATACGAATCTGACCATTTGATTACAAGGTGTTGAAGTCGAACATGGAAGAGACTACTTGATTACCAGCCAATGATGTAAGCCGTTAACAAGTACGAGGGTAATCACTAATGATGACAATGATTCCCAAGGTATCTCCAGGACAACCCAACGAATGCGAATAAATATTTTTTGAGGTCTAACATTCGAGGGATTATTCGATCAGAGGTCAATAATGAAAATGTACTGTTGAATATGAGGAAACCTGTCATTGAGGTATGCAGGTACCAAGGTACTACGGTTGGTTCCATTTGAAGCTTTGTATGGAAGAAAGTGAAGGACACTACTGACATGAGATAATCCATAAAAAAAGGTTGTACTTGGGCCATAATTGCTTAAAGAGATGGAATAAGAGGTTGCAAAAATTAGGCAAAATTTAAACGAAGACCAACTTATAGACAAAAATGATATGCAGATAAGAATATAACACATAGAGAATTCAGTGTTGGGGCTCATGTTTACCTTAGAGTGAGGCCAAGGAAGAGTTCCTTGAAGCTTGGAAGTTGTGCCAAGCTATCACCAAGATATTGTGGCCATTTGAATTGCTTAAAAGGATAGGGATAATTGGATATAGAATTGCATTGCCTGCTAGTACTAGAGGTCATAATGTTTTTCATGTTTATTTGCTTAAGAAATATGTACATGATCCTAACCATGTGATTTATTGGGATGTGATTCAGGTGGAGCCCGAGGGAGAGTTCCAAACAATGCCACTATTCATACTAGAAAATAAGGTAACATTGCTCTGGAACTGATCCATCGGACAGGTAAAGGTGCAATGAAAGAACTTCGGTCCTAATGAGGCTACGTGAGAGTTGGAGGATGCCATGAAAGATGGGTACTTATTTTTGTTCTGATTTTGAGAAAACACCGAGGACTGTTTTATTCCAAGGGGGGGATTGTAATACCCCTAATTTTGACTTGGAATGTATTTAATCCAAATTATGTAAATGATGTAAATATGCTAGTATGGATTCCTAGTGCGGATCTCAAGGAGAAGGCATGAATAACGAATAGCTAGGCATGTATGATGTATATATTTTTGGACTGTATGATTGGCTTAACATGCCAATTTGAAATGTATGCAAATATTATGTTGGAAATTAATAAAATGGTGTCATGTTCCTTCCTTAGTGGCCCTTGGTCAAGACTTGGACCCTCCAATCCCTAAGGGTCTAGGAAGAGGAATTAATTGGAGGATAATTAATTAATTGGGATAAATTTTGGTACAAGGCCTATAATAATTAATAATTTAATAATTTAAATTTTTAAATATTTTATAATTATTTCCTTATCATTATTAATCAAATTTTTAGAAAGTGGTGATGTTCACATGGCTAGGAGGGTGCATGAGGACAAGGTGGACCTCACGTACTTAAGTAGAAAAATATAGAAACAACAAGGAGTCAACTAAAAGCAAGGTGGCAGCATAAAAAGATAGAAACTGGCAAAAGCAACAAAAAATAGGCAAAAGCACAAAGCAGGAAAGTAAAAAAGAAGGAAAGTGCAGAAAGAAACTAGTTTGAAAAAGAAGGCAACATCCAGAAAATCTAAGGAGGGCGCAATTGCTAAAAGCAGTTGAAGACACAAAAGCAAGCAAGTTGCATCAGGAAAAAATGTTGCTAATTCTCTCAAGGAAGGCGCCCTGACCTCTCACACATGCCAATGGATTTCCCAAGAAGCTATCCAAGTTATAAAATGAGGCTAGTGCGCACCATTCACATCTTTTGGTCATTTGTTTATTGTCTTGAGAGCTTTTGCTTCTCAGAGTTGAGTGATGTGCCTCAACTAAGCTTGGGAGATGAACCCCAATGTAGTTAATGTTCCAGTTTGTCCATGATCAGATCAGGAGCCATGAAATTCTGATATATAGGCCCGCATCAGTCCATTATTGAAGAATATAAGACACCCAGAGAGAGATCCACAGTTACAGTGCAATTGGAGAGAGTTCATGAAGAAATTACATCTGGTGGAGGTGATCCATTTCATTGAATACGCCCATGAGAAGCTCATGAATTTTAGTGTACCCTCCATTTGCAGCTACCATATTAGAATTCATCGTACTTGCATATCCAGTGAAAAAATTCTCCTTCTTCTCCTCCTATCATACTCATTCTCTCAATTTTGTAAGATTTCTCTAGCATTGGAGACTCCTTGAAGATCTGAAGATTAAAGATCCTCTAATTTATGCTCAGGATCTTCAATTTAGATTTGATTCTGTTAATAATCTCATGTTAGATACATAATATACTTTAGAAGTGAATTTTGTAATCCTTAGAGGCAGTTTGAATCAAGTATTTCCAAGACTAGCTCTTTAAGCTCTTTTTCTTGACTAGTTTTACAGTTTTTGTAATTCAAATTTATCTACGAACCAATTTTTTGTATTAATGGTCATTTATGAATCCTGAGACCCTACTGAAGCATCTCCAACCATTTCCCTGAGGATTTGAAGGCCTCTCATCCTGTTTGGAAGAACTTGCAAAACTACTAGTTGAGCAGTCCAACATAGCGTCCTTACCTCTTTTGTCTCCAAACTTAACCATAACATCCCAAATTATCAGAAACTCTTGTCCAACATTTAATTAGGGAGTTGATATCTGATGTATTCCATTTTTTTACCTTAAAGTGTGAGAAAATGGGTTTAGTATGCATATGCTAGTGTGCCCAGGAAGCCTCAGAGTAGACTTCAATGGCAGCTGTTGTTGAAATGTAAATGGCCCCAGTACCTTGTGCATAGGACTCAGAATCTATCCCTAAATATGATATATTTTCTGTTGCACATTCACCTACACATTTTTCAGATCCTAAATATTTCAAAATCCTAACCCTGGAGGAATCTTCTTGTTCCCTAGAGCAACTTCCTTTCAACTAGTTTTGTTAACTAGTTCCTGGTTGTGAAAAATTGTCTTCTAAGTTCTAATTTTTGGATAATATCATCTCCGACTAGATCTGGGATATTACAAATGATCCAAGATGGTTGTGTAAAGATCACTATAGGCGCTATGATTCCACTAGAGGGGAAGAGGAAGGGGGCCTATGGGAAACTAAATCCGATGTTGCAAAGTGTCAACCTTGGAACTCATCTAAAATATTCCATGTTCCTTAAATGAGCCAATTACCTTCTCTTGGATATTGAAACTAGTCATTGAATGCATATGTGAGGTTGGTGGGAAAAGTCACTTCATGTAGTTATTGAAGCATGGGGATTGTGACAGTTTTGTCAGCTGTTAGCAGTCCTATTTATTCAATGATCAGAAGCTATGTTAGTTTTCTTTTCACCTTACCTCATATCCCTTGGAGTCAACACTCTTTTGATCAATTCTCATGTATTTCTACACTACGTATAATTTTTCCTATGGTTGTTCATGTCCATTACGAGACTGTGTTAAACCTAGAAATTTGAATTTGGAGACAGAGCTGCATTTTTTGGAAGGGAAAATATATGGTTGTAGGTGAGCCGGAGGTTGGGAAAGTTAAGAACCTTTACCCATTGAGTTCTACTACTTTTGGATGATTGATAAGCCATGGATTAATGTTGTAGGAGGTTCTCCAATAGCATACATCAGGTTGGACTCTTACTACACACACTGGAAAGCACTGTAAGGGTTGTATTTCCTGAGGGAACTGTGGATTAGTGAAGGGAAATTCCTTCCTTGTGTTGTGTGTGGCATATGGAAGGAGTGCCATGGTTGTGATGGCTTAGTGAGACCCATGTAGAGCTCTGGTGGAGCTTTTGGCTAAGCATAGACAGTAGAGTGGGTTGTGGGATGAGAGAGAGAATCATGTAGTTGTTTCCTTCGCCCTTGTGGCCTCATATCCTAGCTTGGGGTTGGCCTCTCAGCAGAAAGAGTATATGTTGGATAGAGTTCCTACGGCTGGGTCGAAAATCGCTCATACATAGCCATTTTATTGGATCTTCTTTGTTTAAATCTAAGCATTCTTTTGTATCTGATGTGCAATGATTTAATTTATATGCATGTAATAATTATGCTTGTATATGCATGTTATGTGTGTGTGGATCGAGTCTATTTATGTTGTGTGTTTTTATTTTCATATATGCACATGCATTTTAGCTGTATAAATTCATAATTGTGGTTGTGGGGCAAAATTTAGAGGCCCCGATTTAGTTAATGTCCCCTCTGCTGGCAGGAAAGGGTGATGGGGATGTTACACTCCCTTGATCCATCCTTTTCTCCATAGTAGTTGAGCCTCCAAACCCTATATAATGAGGGCCATCCTTGGGTGAAAGACATGGAAGAAGACAATATCCTTACTCTGTTTAATTGTAGAGTTATACATGGAAAGAAAGCTTGAAGATGCCATCCTTATTCTAGTTGTAGCTAGGGTTTTCACCCTAGCTTGTGCAAATGAGCACCTACTAAGGAGAAGGGACTCCTTAGTAGCAGTTCAGAAAATACAGTACAATAAAATAGTAAACTACTCTAAGCATGTGCATAAACAGAAAAGACAAGATAATAAAAATGGTTTTTGTATTGATTATACCTCCAATGTGAAGGTTGGTGAAGCCTTTGCAGCAGTCCAAGGGGGTTGCTTCCAAGATCCAGTTTTGTTCCTTTCTCTTTCTCCAAAGGGATTTGGAAATGGGCCAAAGGGGCACTCAAATGTGAAAGTAGCTCAAGGGTGAGCTAGGGTTTTAGGAGTGATTTTGGCAGAGTAAGGATATGGTTGATCGTAGATATGAAATGAGGGGCCTCCATCACCTATTTATAGGTTTTTTAGTGGTGGAGTGTTGGCCCATGGTTTTGGGCACCATATGGTTTAGGTCAGCTGTATAAGGTTTTTGCTTCCTTTTTCCCTCTTTTTTCTCTTTTTTTGTATTTTTTATTCCCTTTGTAGAGGGTTTTTGCTATTTTGGAGAAATTTTGGATTATTTTGGGGGAAAAAGGGTTTTTTTTGGCCTTTTGGAGGCTTTTTTAAGGTTTTGGAGGCAAATATGGTAGGAAATATGGACAAATGAATCATGTAATGGGGTAGATGAGGTAGTGAGCACTTTTTGGGTGTTAACAGATTGCCCATTGATGTGTGAGGGCAGGAGCTCATCGTATGGCCGATAGACATCATAAGTCTTTTGTGGTTTTCCTGGGATGTGGAGAAGAGAAGAAACGAACTAGAGCTCGGAACAACGGTCCCGAACAAACTGCAAAGACTGAAAGTACATGACCTCAATAATGAATGAGGAATTAGCTAAACATATGGACGAGGCGGGCATTCCCATGCTCGTATCAAGATATAGAACAATAAAAAAAATGGGGTTGAAAATATGGGGACCTGAAATATACATGGCCTCAAATAATGAATGAAGAAGAATCTCAATATAGGGACGAGGCGGGCATACCCATGCTTGTATCAAGATACATAAAAGATAACTGTGAGGCCCGAAAAAGGGGGACCTGTAAGATACATAGAGAACCACCGTGTACATCATAAGGGTCCAGAGGGGACACAAATCTAGGACATACTGCTGGGCTGACCATGTCTAAGCTGAAGAATTGATACACTGGAATAACAACAGTGCTGCTGAGTGTGGTACCAGAGGAACTGATGAGCTGCTGGATCATAGTGACGAGGAGTCATACCCTCAATGGTACACTAAACTGGGTACTCAAGGAAGCATATAACTGGATGGCTTCCAAATACAATCGCCAACGCAACCCGGACATCCACAGGAACATATAACTGGGCGTTTCGAAGTGACTCACCAATGTGCTAGAGTCGGGGGAAATTTTGGGTCTTCGACCAATAACTGAAGGGATATAAACCCTGCACGATTCTCAACGATGCGATCAAGGTGTTGAAGTCAAGCATGTGAGAAACAACCACTCGGCGAGGCAATGATGACTCCTCTCAAAGTGGTCCGTAGGCACTCACCACAGATGGTGATGGGTCCAAGGCACATGGACCTCTAGGTCTATCCTCTGGAATAGAGGGGCTGTCATTGACAGAGGGAGACCTGCAACTAGCAAGGAAATGATGTTTCTTTGATAGGAGCACGAGGTGGAGAACCGAAGTGTGAGAGTACTAATGGTAGGACGGTCATATTGTGGGGGTTAACTGGGCAAGTAGAGTGGGTGGACTCAAACTTTCTTTGTTCCGAGTATGATGGCGGGGATGATCGGGCAGCATATGGAACTGACTGGTGGGAAAGGGATCATAGCTGTAATGGATCAAGGATAGTGACTGGGGTGAGTGATACTCAAGTTGGTGTAAAATGGCAGGAGACTGCAGAATACTGTGAACAAAGGTGACCTGATTGGGGGTGTTGCCGAGATGATCGATCATAGTGCCAAGAGGCACGGGGGGAATTATTCATGGGTTAAGGAACTAGAAGAAGTGTGTTTAAAATGGTACTGTCATGTGGATTTATACGAGCCCGGGACAGTTCATGCTCGTGGTTGCTTTCAATTTGAAGGAGTCTGAAAGCGATAAGAAGACTCTGAAATAATGGAATGGTACTATCGTGTGGATTTGTACGAGCCTAGGACAGTTCATGCTCGTGATTGCCTTCAATTTTAAGGAGTCTGAAAGCGATAAGAAGACTCCAGGGGGTTGCTTTTTTGTGTGTTAGTCTCCAAGGCCCGAAGAAGCATAAAAGGATGTAATGAAGAACTCTTCTAGTTGGTGTGACTAGAGTATTCATTTTTCGTAATTAGTCTACCAGGTCCGGAAAAGGGTTAAACTTATACCAGATAGACGCCCTTTCAGATACTTTAACGAGCATGAAAGGAAGCAAGATTGCTCGGCAATCTTTTCATTGTTTTAGGATTCAGAAAAGAGCTTAACAGAAACTCCCTAAGTGCCTTTTTCGTAAAGGACTTGTCCGGCCCGAAAAAGGGATAAAATTATACCGAACAAAAGGAATGGTCAGGCAAGGAGGAAGTGCTCAATCAAGGAACATTGATGATGACCAAGAACGAGGGAAGGGGGGACACTAGTGGGCCTCCTTGCGGGATAATGAATGGTGGCAAAATAATGAAATAATTGCAGTATGAAAGGAGTGAATGGCTCATGTAAAAATGTGGAACAATATGATGGCGACCGATGTGGTGCGCAAACCGAGGCAGTAAGGTGTCGGGACACAATGTTGAAACTGTACCTGGTGAGAGCGAGAAATGATCTCAAGCATCATCACGAGCTCGAAAAAATGAATCCGGCGATATGAACTTGGAGGCAGCTGATGCAGGCAGTAACGGAGGGTATGATTCTCAGTAGGAAGTGCAGGGGACTCCCCCTCAATTTTGTAGCTATGGCATGTATTCTATGAGGCTTAGTGATGTATAGCTATTTTTTGTAGAGTTGAGTACGGGGGTACTCAGGACATGTGTAGCACATTGACGTTTATTTTTTGATATATATATATGCACATGGATGCACCTTTTTGCGATGATGATGTAGTGTACGCACGTGGATGCGCTTATGGTGTGTTAAATATTTGTACTGCACGTGGATGCGCTTATGGTGTGTTAAATATTTGTACTGCACGTGGATGCGCTTATGGTGTGTTAAATATTTGTACTGCACGTGGATGCAAGAAGTGTAGGATGATGGGCACATGGATGCCCCTTGTGTATTTTATGTTATGTATTGCACATGGATGCAACGTTATGTATGTAGGATAGGCACGTGGATGCCCCTGTATAGTAACGTGTTTGTATGTTATTGCACATGGATGCAAATGTTTATGTGATGATAGGCACGTGGATGCCCTTTGCAATCTTTTTGGATTTTTATATATTTTTGATGAGATGATATGGGATGATGATGCATGATGGAGGTTTTACATGGTGTGATTGATGTGCCAATCTAGGATGTTGTTATCCATTTGATCTGTGACACTATTCTGAGCTCTTGGGACATGGGTGAATGTTATGGATTCAAATTGTCGGTTGAGTTGTTTTGTGCGCAGGAATTTTCTAAAGAGGCAGGGATCACGCACCTGGTAGTAGTTGTTGAGCTCGGAGACAAGTAGCTGGGAGTCAAGGAACACATGAAGGTGACATATGCCCATCTGGAGGGCAGCAGTCATGAGGCCGGTCACAGCATCATACTCTGCCTGGTTATTGGTAGCAGCGCCTATACATATTTCGTCAAGGTGAATCAATTCACCCAGGTTTGGAGACCAGCGGCTTGCTCCATCAGCGAAGCCAATGTAATGAGGCAGAAGATGGTCCATCTGTGATCATGCAAAAATGATGAATGTAAGATTGCGGTAAAAAAGGTGAAAAACAAAAAGAGAGCAAACTGTACAATACGAACCAATGGGGCCGCGGTTTTATTTAGGGATAAAAGCGCTTAAAATACAACCCATTACGGGGGTTGCGCAAAGGGTGACCCTCTGAGTTAGTTAAAATGTATGCCCCATTGCCGAGGTAGGTCTGCACGATGTAAGGGCCTTTCCACATGGATTCAAACTTTCCTTTACCAGTCTTGTCATGGGATTGGCCATAGGCGAGGACGAGGTCCCCTTCGCGGAAAGTTCGAGGGTGAACATGTTTGTCGTAACCAGCTTTGGAGCGGTTCTTGGCGGCTTCAATGGTCTGTAGAGTGGCACGACGGTCTTCATCAGCTTGTTCTAGTGATAGCAGACGTTGCTCGAGTGGGGAGGTGTTTGGGAGAAGCTCGACGACGATGTGGAAGGCAGGTATCTGACACTCGATGGGGAGGACAGACTCTACACCGTGAACTAAATGAAATGGGGTAAAACCAGTGGCGATTTTGGTGGATGTACGGTAAGCCCATAATGCAGGGAACATCATGCGGTTCCCATTGGACTTATGCCGGTCAACAGTGTGTTGGAGGATGGTTTTTAAAATTTTGTTAATGGCCTTTACTTGGCCGTTCCTTTGGGGGTAGTAAGTAGGGGAATACTGATGTTCGAACTTCAGTAGGGTGGATAACTCGCGCCAAATGGAATCTTCGAAGTGTGAACCATGGTCTGAGACCAACTGTTTGGGGAACCTGAATCGAGTGATAACATGGTTAAAAAAGAAACGGGCAGCGGTGTCAGCTTTACAATTGAAGGTGGGCATGGCTTCAGCCCATTTGGTGAAGTAGTCGACGACGACAATGATGTACTTATAGCTGTTAGCGGATGAAGGTTTACATTCCATGAAGTCGATGGCCCATTTACAAAAGGGACCAACGGTGATAACTGGGTGTAACGGTGCGGGTGGTGTCCGAGCCTTAGGGGCAAAAAGTTGGAAATTATGGCAATGTTTGACCGCTATGATGCAGTCGGTAAAGAGTGTGGGCCAGAAGTATCCGGAGCAGATGACCTTTTGGGTGGTGGCAATTCCAAAGAAATGTCCACCGCAGGCACCGCTATGACAATCATTGAGGACGTGTTCGGCTTCCTCGTGTGTAAGACAACGACGGAGAATCATGTCAACCCCTCGTCGGTAAAGGACATCACCTGAGAGGAGATATAGAGAGGCTTGGTGACGGATACGACGACGTCCATCATGATTGATGTTGGGTCGGAACTTCTGTGTGCGAAGGTATAACAAAATATCACCGTACCATGGGTCCTCGGATGAGATGATGAACAAGTGATTGTCTGGTAACTCATTGGAGATTGGTGGGGACGGCAGAAGGGAGGGGAGATTGGTGATGAGCTGGGCAAGCGTGAGGGCTTTAGTGCTCTTAGGGGTTCTGAAAGTGAGGTCATATTCTTGGAGGATAATTATCCATTTAGCAACGCGACCTTGAAGGAGGCATCAGTTTAAGAGATAGACCATGGGGTTGGAGTCAGCGACAACTATGGTATGACTGAGTAAAATGTAATGTCGCAATTTTTGGACGGAAAAGACCACAACAAGGGCTAGTCGCTCCTCATACGGGTAATGTAGGGGTGCTCCAGACAAGGTCTGGCTGACGTAATTAATGACATGCTCCTGGTGAGCGACATCTTCTTGAACAAGGACTCCGGACACGGCATAATCAGATGCCGAGACGTAAAGGATGAAGTCCTGAGAGAAATCCGGAGGGGAGATCAAAGGGGCTTGTGTGAGAGCTTTCTTAAGGGATTCGAATGCAGCTTCTGCTTGCTCATCCCAAACAAAGGGTATGTGGGTACGAAGTAGGCGTAAGAAACCATGAACGGTGGTGGCATAATTAGGAACGAAGCAACAGAGGAAATTAGATCGCCCCTGCAGACTCTGGAGCTGCAGGAGCGTGCGAGGAGAGGGAAGGTCTATGATGGATTGGACTTTCAGGGGATCAACAACAATTCCTTTCTGGGAAACAATGAAACCCAACAATCGACCTGCCGAAACGCAAAAGACACACTTGTGTGGGTTCAAGCGGATTTGATATTTGTGACAACACAGAAAGACTTGCCGGAGGTCGTTAAGGTGGTCTGATCATTTTCGGGAATGAGCTGTAAGATCGTCAAGATAGACTAGCAGGATATGGACCAAGTCATGAAAACAATAGGTCATGGCTCATTGGAAGGTGGCACCAGCATTTTTGAGGCCGAAAGGCATGACGCGATAGGCAAAGGTGCCCCATGGGGTGGTAAAGGCAGTCTTGTACTGATCCTCCTTATGGATCTGAATCTGGTTGTATCCGAAAAAACCATCCATGAAAGATAGGACTTCATGCCCCGCACACGCATCGATGAGTTGGTCATTAAATGGCGTGGGGAAGTTGTCTTTGGGATAGGCTCGGTTTAAATTGCGGAAGTCAGTACATACTCTGATGGTGCCTTGTTTCTTGTTAACAGGGACGGGGTTAGAAACCCAAGTGGTATATGCAATAGGATAAATGAATCCTGCTTTGCGAAGTTTCTCAATATCTGCTTTAACAACGGGGAGCTTTGAGGGATGAATGGGGCGCTGTTTCTGGCGAACAGGGGGTACATTGGGCCATGTGTCAATGTGGTGTTCTATAATAGCGGGGTCGAGACCAGGCATTTCGGTATAGGTCTAGGAAAAGACATCACGGAACTCTTGGAAAAGTTTTTTGTATGCTCCAATCTCATATTCACTGTAGGAGGCTCTTAAAGTGATAAGTTCAGGGGCACCTCCTGGGGCAGCGATATCAATTTGGATTGTGGGTGAGATGTTGGCCATGTTACCTTCCTCAAAGGCATCATGAGCGGGAATGGGATCCTTAAACCAGTCGACTTTGGTGGGAAGGAAATCTTTGGACTCAACCGCAAATTGGGTGGCTGTGGTGGAGGAGGACTCGTCTGGGAGGAAATAGGAACGATGGTGCATGTCTTCCCAAGGATAATCCGGGGCAGTGAGAGCCTCTAGAATATCCTCATCATTGCGAAAACTTTGAGTTGTCAAATCGGTTGACGAGGAAGTGGTAGTCGAAGAGATCATATAGATGGTGTTAATCTCTCCGGATGAGGGTGATACTGGGGGGGTGGATCTCCTCAATTGTGGGGGGTGCCGTCTCAAGGTCCAAATTATTCATCTCGTAGAGAGATGCTCTGTAATCTGGGAGATCAGGACAGTGGTGTGAGTAATGGCCGTAAATACCGCATATGGCACAAGGGTGGTTGGTACGCAGTGATTTATCACGAGGCTTAGGGGTTGGATCGAGTTCGACAACCGGGATGTTGGGGTCGTTGTCAAGCATTTGCATGTGTTCCTGTAATGCAGGTAACTGTGGACATTGATGAGTCGGATGGCCTAACTCATAACACAACGAGCATTTGGGAGGAGCACGAAACACGGGGGGGGGGGGGGGGGTTTAACTGTTTTGGGCGGGGGTATAGCAGTGTATGGTTGTGGGCCTCTGCCCCCAGTGTGCTTGATAAGAGGGGGGGGATTCGTAGATGATGAAGGGGTAGTGACACCGAGAGGTGGTTGACTAGTAGTGGCAATGGGTTGCACCGGTTGTAGGACGACATTTGGTGTTGGTGGGGGAACGGGAGGCGAAATATACCATACGGGTAATCCTAAGGTTAACCGGGAGGCTGAGAGTAGCCATAATCGGGGTGCTTACTACTCCCGAGGGAGGGAATATGAAGGGGATTGTGTGGATGGGTGTAAAACCAATGTGACTAGGTACCAATGGTGGTTTGGGTAACAAGGGCGGTTGATTGTTGGGTGTTTGTGTATTGTGGGAAAGGGTACATAGGTCAGATACTTTGGTCGCGGGTGACGGGGGTGGAATGGATTGGAATGTTGAGGTCATCGACGTATTTAAGTAAAATCCGGGTCCCATGGAGGAAACAAACGATGTAGTTGCACCACAAACAGGTTGTTCAACCATGGGGAGAACATTCTTGGGTGCAGCAGGGGCATTGGGATTGTAATAGGTGAGTTGGTCGACCTTGACCACGCGTTCGTCATGGGTGAACATCATGGTACGAAAAACAGATGAGGCAACCGCCTGCATGGCATACATGTAGCTGCGGCCAAGTAAGAGGTTATAATTATGTTGGGCATTGTTGACCTCTATGCCAATGAGCACTATTTTACCAGCCAACTGGATGGGGACATTAGCTAAGAGACCTTGGGGTTGATCCGAACGGCCATCGTAGGCTCGCAACGCAGTGGTGGACTGCTGGAGAGTAGGGGATCCCAACTTCTGCCAAACGAATGTGGACATAACGCATGTAGAGGCACCTTCATTGATAATGCACCGATGGATGACAAGATTTTGAACGGAAACAGAAACTTGGAATGCTAAAGTGTAAGGCAGGCGTGGTTCGGACTGGTCCAAATCGAAGGCCATCAGTCGTGAATCATTTGGGTCAATAGCACCAATGGCGGAGAGCAAAGTCTTGCACTGTGAAGGACAGTTTTTTAAGACCTCTAACGTAGACATGGCTGCGGGGGACTGGGCTAAGTCATCTACAATATTGTAATTAGACGCAGCACGAGCATTGGGATTATTGTTGATGTGACGAAGTGGGAAACGAGGTGCTTTGGAGCTGCCATCTAGTGGAGCCATATTGGTTCCGACGGTTTTGGAGGTTGACATTGGAGGATGACATCATTAACAAGTGGTGGGTACCTGAGTCTAACATGGGTTGATCAGGAGCAGCATAAGTGATCTGCTGTTGTGGTGGCGTGTTTCCTTTAGGGGGAGCCAACAACTGAGTGTTCACTACGCCTTGGGTTGGTAAGGGGTTTTGTAGGACCAAAGGTTGATGCTGAGGTGGTGGGGGGTTGGGCGGTGTCTGAGGAGCCGCGTGCCCTTGGCGATGGGCATCATCAGTCTAGAGTTGCCGAGCTCGCTCCAAATGTGGGAAAGCATGTGTGTAGTGGCCATAGACCCCACAAATAGAACAAGGATGGTTTATTTGCAAATTAGGATTTTTGGCCTGCTTGGGCGGTCGATCAGGGTTCTGGTTGGCAGGTGCCGCATTATTGTTGTTTGGGGGATTGGGAGGTTGACCTCCTTGGTCTGGAGGAGGGTTGTTCCCATGGTTACAGCCTTTGCTGTGGTTTTGCTGGCCCTGTTGGCGCTGGTTATTTTGGTTCTGCTGCGGATTCTGTTGGGCGTACACTTGTCCTTGGGCAGCAGGTGGGTTTTGGGGTTGTGCAGGTGCGGGAGCAGGCTGCGGTGGATAATAAGTAGGTGGAGGCTGCGCTGGTGCTGAACCTTGTGGGGGTTGCTGATACGTCTGCGGAACGGGTTGTGGGTTTGCCGCAGGGGCTGCCTGTGGTGGGTAATAAGCAGGTTGGGCTTGAGAGGACACAGGAGTTGGTGCAGCCTGTGGGTGGTAATATGGCTGAGGTGCGACCGGGGGGGTGTAAGCGGGGGATGCATCACCAAAGCACTGAGGTGGAAATGAGGGTCCGTGGGAATGGTGGTGATGTGCCATGGGAGCATACGAATTGGTTGCTCCGGACTGATATGTAGCCCGCGAAAGGTCGGGGCCATGGCTAGGACATGCTATGGAAAAGGGTTGGGGATGCGAGGCAATATGGCCAATAATTCCATCTGCGGCATGGGATGCCCCCGACGCATCTTATCGGGAGGAATCGCCACGAGGGGTGTCAGGTATGATGGAATACAGATAACCCGACTGGGCGTAAATGAGGTCACATTATTGGGATTTGAGGATGGCCTCTTCTTCAGACTGGGGTCGTTCGGATGCCACATCCTTGGCAATGACAGGAAGGAGGGATTTTAGAAACCAATCTAAGAAGATATGGTCATCTAACTTTATTTTGCAGAGGCTGCGGTGTTGACACCACTCATGAATGTGGTCAGTGATGTGGGTAGGGGTGTTCTGTTTGCAAGACAATAGGATCTCAACTCCCACATCATAGTGGACAGGTAACTGAAAGAACTGCAGGAAAGTCGAGGCAAGGGAAGTAAAGGTGGCATGGGTCCCATGGGGTTGCTCGATGTACCACTTAGTTGCAGAGCTAGTGAGGGTGCGTTGTAACAGACGGAGGCGAACAGAGTCGTCCACTATGGAGTTGGAGGAACACCATAAATAGAAGGACATAATATGGTTCTGGGGGTCTTCACCTACCTTGCCCTCAAACTTAGGGATGTCAGAGGGGATCTTGGTGGGCATGTGAGGCCACGCAGGGTCGTGTTTGATGGGATCGTTAGTCAGTCTAGCTAGGTCAGGAAGGTTGAGACTAGCCATGAATGGCAAACTAGTAGAAGGATGTGACATACTAGTGGTTGTGACCATGTTGGGGCCAATGCCCCCAAGTGGAGGGGCTAGGTTTGGGATGTTGCCCCCAAGTGTAGGCACGAAAGTGGTATGGGATGGTCCTGCATCGCCAAGGGTAGTGTGAGCCACTAATGGAGTGGGGATAGGTATGCTAGCTACTGGAATGGGTACAATGATCGGAAGGGTAGATGTGGGCCCCATCGAGGGCATACCCAAAGCAGGTGTGGTGGTGGATGCTCAACCAATGGTCCCTACAAAGAAAGGGGTGGAAGTCATGCCAACCATGGGGCTGGTTAGTGCAGTGTAAGTGGGGTTCTCAGACTCTGCCTCAGAATCAGAGGTAAAATAAGGGGTGTCTAGATCGGGTGACGGAGTTCTATGCCGTTGACGAGTGGAGTCAAGTGACAAAGCTTGAGATCTATTATGAGTGGTATCAAGTGATGAAGATCTACGTCTATGACGGGTGATGTCAAGTGAACCGTGCTGTGGGGGCTCGCCCCGGAGGCACCGAGAATGTCTCGGGGACTCAATGGTGACAAATGGTGTCAAGTATCTGGGGGTTGTGTTGAGTGAAAAACAACTCAAAAACCCTAATGCAATCGAGTGTGCAGAAGGAGAGCTAAAAAAATATGGCACTCAGACCAACAACCAACTCAAAACACTTACTGTAACAGCTGTGCTACAATAAGTGGAGTATCAACATAAATGGTCAGAATACCAACAAGCAGCCGATTTCCTAAAAAATAAAAATAGTGGACTCGCTAGACCAAAAGGAGGCAAGGGAGCATGCAAACACCTAGCTAAATAGTATTTTGACTCAACTAGACATATCCTTTGCAAGGTGATGAAATCCAAGTCAGACAATATGGATAGTAGAGCCAAGTGGCTAAAGATATCCCCCTACCGGGAGGGACACCGGGTAGTCAATCCTAGAAGAAAAGCAACTAAGACACCCCGTTCATGATACGTTCGATTGGGTGAATCTGTCGTTTGGTTCTATTGCCGCTGTATCCCCATACGGGTGATACACCGAGAACTGCGAAAGGTATCCTTCGGTTACTGAATGGATTGCGGTATTCCACTCAGGCTTCCAGAACCAGTCTGGCGACTTCAACCCTCCTAGGGGAGAGGCATTCCCGATAAATTGGTTTTAAACCGTGCCAAAAAATACTAGGGGATTTTGGTTCCCTGATGGACAACAACTATGTCTCAAGTGTAAGCAACCGAGGGGTGTTATTTGGATGCCTATCCCCCCGATCCTACCTAACTACAAAACTTCTTATGTGTTCCCCAAGTGGGGTTAGAATGTTGGTTGTGTTAAGTAGTATTTTAGGGCTCACTTGAATTAGGTGACAGAGTGTGTGCGTGTGAGATGATGAACCCAAGTAAAAGTGCCACGGGGTGGGCAATTTTCTAACTAAAGATATCAATGCATAAATTGAAACTTTAAAATGCAAATTTTTCTCTTTTTAATTAAAATGCTGAAATTTAAAAAATATTCTGTAAATGGAATAGAAATAATACTGTAGAAAAAGGCTGTAGGGAAGTATGGCTGTAGATAGGACAAATGGCTGTGTAGGTGCAGAAAATATTGCAGCAAAGTGTTGGGTTTAAAACAGTGAAAAAAGTGTAGAAAACAGGCCGCGGGTCTGTGGCAAATTTGAGCGGTCGGACCGCGGGAAACAACTCGACAGTTGCGGATGGGTTGCGGGATTTTGGCCGAAAGACACAGGAAAACCGCGGGAAAAGGGTCGAAAGTCGCAGGCGGGTTGTAGGAAAATGGCTAAAAGTCACAGGCGGGACACGGGAAGAAGGCCTAAAGACGCAGGTGGGTTGCAGGAAAATGGCTGAAAGCCGCAGGTGGGACGCCGGAAGAAGGCTGAAAGACGCAGGCGGGTTGCAGAAAAATGGCTGAAAGCCGCAGGCAGGACGCGGGAAAAAGGCCGAAAGATGTAGGCGGGTTGCAGAAAAATGGTTGAAAGCCGCAAGCGGGACGCGAAAAAAAGGTCGAAAGACGCAGGCGGGTTGCAGAAAAATGGCTGAAAGCCGCAGGCGGCCCGTGGAAAAATGGGTTAACAGCTGTGGTCGGACCGCACGAAACAAGCTGATAGCCACGGTCAGATTGCAGGTAATAGACTGGAAACCGTCGGTAGATCGCTGGAAATAGTCTGAGAGCCGCGGCCGGATAGCAGGTAAATGCCTGAAAGACGCGGTTGGAACGCAACTGCGGGGGGCAAAAGACGCGGTTTACGGCAGCTGAAAGGAAAAAACAGAAAAATATTGCAGAAAATTAAAAACGTTTAAAACTTTAAAACTATAACCAGAAATTCAAAGGAACACAAGGGGAGTCGCCAAAACTGTAGCTAGGGTTTTCACCCTAGCTTGTGTAAATGAGCACCTACTAAGGAGAAGGGACTCCTTAGTAGCAGTTCAGAAAATACAGTAAATAAAAGACAGTACAGTAAAACAGTAAACTACTCTAAGCATGTGCATAAACAGAAAAGACAAGATAATAAAAATGGTTTTTGTATTGATTATACCTCCAATGTGAAGGTTGGTGAAGCCTTTGCAACAGTCCAAGAGGGTTGCTTCCAAGCTCCAGTTTTGTTCCTTTCTCTTTCTCCAAAGGGATTTGGAAATGGGCCAAAGGGGCCCTCAAATGTGAAAGTAGCTCAAGGGTGAGCTAGGGTTTCAGGAGTGATTTTGGTAGAGTAAGGATATGGTTGACCGTGGATATGAAATGAGGGGCCTCCATCACCTATTTATAGGTTTTTTAGTGGTGGAGTGCTGGCCCATGGTTTTGGGCACCATATGGTTTAGGTTAGCTGTATAGGGTTTTTGCTTCCTTTTTCCCTCTTTTTTCTCTTTTTTGTATTTTTTATTCCCTTTTTAGAGGGTTTTTGCTATTTTGGAGGAATTTTGGATTATTTTGGGGGAAAAAGGGGTTTTTTGGCCTTTTGGAGGCTTTTTTAATGGTTTTGGAGGTAAATATGGTAGGAAATATGGACAAATGAATCATGTAATGGGGTAGATGAGGTAGTGAGCACTTTTTGGGTGTTAACACTAGTCTAACATGAGAGGGGTCTGGAAGGAGATATTGGAGGAGATGTTTCTACTAAGTCAGGTATAACTTGTATGTACTTCTTTATGGGTTTCCTTTCAATACAAACTTGGCCTATTTCTCCAAATTTCATGTCTTTCATGGAAAATATATGAATGTGTCTATCACTTGATAGTTAGATATTTGTTTATACATTTTTTGCTTTGGAAAAGGTATTGTATTGTGCTTGTGAATAGGTCCATAAGCCAAGATATCAAGGATAGGATATGGATCAACCTAGAGGCAATGAGGACAACCATCGAAAGTGATGTAATTCATCTATATCTCTTGTCTCTTCCATAGCTTTTTTGCTTGTGTATGAATTAGATCTAGGAGGATGTTAGTGTTCACTTATTGACTAATGTCTTGGATTAGGGAACATGGAACCATTCATATCCAATAGAAGTTCTACTTTTCCATAGGGAGAATTTTCTATCATAGGGTTTAGAGAGAGAGAGAGAGAGAGAGATTATGTGTTAGCGGTTTATAGAGAGAGAGAGGTTGGGGGTTAGGGGTTTAGAGAGAGAGAGAGAGAGAGAGAGAGAGAGAGAGAGAGAGAGGTTAGGGGTTAGAGAGAGAGAGATTGGGGGTTATGGGTTTAGAGAGAGAGAAATATATTGAGGGTTTAAGGGTTTAGAGAGATAGATTGGAATTTAGGGGCATATATATATATATATATATATATATATAGAGAGAGAGAGAGAGAGAGAGATGGTTAGGGGTGCAAGTAATAATAAAAATAAGAACAAATAATATTTCTTTTTAAAATGATATATTTGTAGTAGAATAGGTCTCTATGTGTTTACAATTTCATTGCTTATGAATATGTATAATATATTGCATATTTTCATTAAAAAAAGAAAGTTGAATTTGGTATAGTTTATGCATTGCATAAAACATGTTTGGTTACTTCGACATTAAATTCAAAGTAATCATATAAAATAGAGATGGCAAATAATACATGATACATGATACATGGATTAGATAAATGTTATTAAAAGCATAGCCACATAAAATGGGATATAGCATATAACCCATGAAGTGTGGATGAGAAAAGTGTTATTAATCATAAGTTTTGTTTTTAATTCAAATTTTCCATATATACTTCCACATGGACTTTGAAATTCAAATTACAAAAACATATGTACTGTAGTGACATATAATATGTAAATATCATAATGTTATATAACATGATAGGTAACGCATATTCATTATTATTCACATTAAAAATATGTTTATCTACATTCAATATACAATCTACTTCCATTACACAATAAAAAGTCATTAATTATAATTTTACATCGAATACATAAAAAAATGTGTGAACACCCAAGATTGGATCCAACTACAACTAAAATTATTTCTCACAATTACAAAGCACTTGAGAAAAGATATTATTGTACACAATATAGGAATATCAAAGGTATTATTATACACAATATAGGAATATCTAGAATGGTTACCCAATATTTCAAAATATAAATTTCATTGTATTTAGAACCTTCATTAAGATATAGTTGGGTTGGTGCAAGTTAATGATACCCACTTATGACGCGTTAGTTGCAATGGAATTCTCGAAAAACAAAACTCCGATCATTAAAATGAATTATTACAAGTACCTACACAGTTTTTTAGAATATGGTGTAAAAATCTGAAATGTAGATAATCGGATCACCTTTCAGAATATATAACTTTTATTTATTGAAAAGAGGTATAACTCCCCCAAAATGGCATTCTTCTAATATTGGTATGTTACTTTTTCTCTAAAACATAATGCATATGCTTGGTGTATAAATTGTCCAATTTTGTGAAAAAATATATGTTGCATTGTAGATAACAAACGGTTTTGTGTAGCACTATTTTTCCAAAATTTTCAAAGTTAATTTTATATTTTTTAAAAATGAAGGAAGTCATCAAATCCCTAAAAGGACAAGGTCCAACGTTAGGCCCCGCTATCATGATCTTAACATATGATCAAACTAGTATTATTTTTTTAGTGTGTAGGCCTTCCAAAGAGAAAGAGAAAGAGAAAGAGAAAGAGAAAGAGAAAGAGAAAGGAAATAATGACACACAAAACCACTGAAATCATTTTAAACAAATTTGTTACTATTGTCCCACATAATGTTTTGAATGAATATTAAAGCCACACTTAATAAACCTTAAAAAAATACATACATTTAAGCCACGAACCCATAATAACTTATGATTTAAAATTTATCTAAATTTTAGTACTACTATATTTTTTTTAGTTATATATATTAATATTCCTTGTACTTTATATTTATACCAATTTTTATATATTGATTATATCATTTAGGTACTCAAACACATTAACATAGAGATTTACTTTATACATTCATTGAGTAGGTACCTCAAAACATATGTGTAAATTAAGAAATATATGTTTCTTCGAATTTATGTTATTTCTTATATACTAAATAAGTCATTGATAATTTGCACTTATATTCATACTCTTTCTTTTTAAATAAAATAATTTAGTATATAAATTTCATTAAATTATTTTAATTAAAATTTTTAATTTTTTCGAAATAAACTATTAACATAGTAAAATCATACCTTAACCAGTTAGCCAGCCATCAAAATAAAATCAATTAAAAATTGCATTTCTAAAAAAATATTTAGATAGTAAAATTTATTATTGTATAATGACATTAAATAATTACTGCATAAAAATGACATTAAATGATCTAACTAGAGTCAAACATTATATTGCATATCTAATTTAGATCACCGACACACATTGTGTTTTATAGATCAAACAACATCAACATGACATGAAAATACATAAATATACATGAATGATATTAACATGATATACACCAACACCAACACCAACACCAACATCAACATCAACATCAACATTAACATCAACAGGATATGAAAAAAAATATATATATGAACAATAATATAAAAATCATCGTATATTTCAAATATACATCTCGAGTCAAATATAAAATTTAGATATATACATGTGATCAATAACTACTATGAGCTAGTGGGTCCATCACTAGAGCCAGAGGCATATGTACCTTTACCAAAAGATCCACAGGCATTGATACCTCTGCCAGATAAAAATGTAGAATGAAGTAGATTATATCTCTCCATGAAGTTATAGATGACTTGATGCAACCATTGTATCTATAACATTGTGCAATGCAGTAGGATATGGCGGTGGGTCGACAAGGTGAGAAGGAGATGGTGGCCGATTTACTTGAAGAAGACGACAGGGTGGTCGATCGACCTACGGAGGAGGAGATGGTAGTGGGTCACTTGGAGGAGAGGGTGGTCATTTGACTTGTGAAAAAGGAGACAATGGAAAATATGGTGGTCGATCAACTCCATAAGGAGGAGGAGATGGAGGTGTTGTTTGGTCAGCTCTATGAGGAGGAGGAGGAGGAGGAGGAGGAGGTGGAGGTGTTGTTTGGTCAACTCTACGAGGAGGAGGAGGAGGTGGAGGATCACCATCCTCATCAGATAAATTGTAAGAAGTATGTACAATCCTCCACCTCTCTAGTAGGATGACCACACTAAAAATATGACATGTCAATGATGTCATATCACACAAAAAGGGCCTCTATGTTTATGAGAGGTCTGGGTCCCATAGGATATGGTTAACCCATACAAGGCACATTCCTTATCAAGCCAACAATCCACATAACCTATCTACCTATGGGACCTTGCACAATCTACTATATGGTTTGCATTGTAGGCTAGGTCTCTATAAATGAGGCATTTCATCAGTATCAACCGTTTTCTCATCAAGTTGGGGAGGCACCTCTCCAACATAAGTTCCAATATATACCAAATAGTATAGAACAATAATCAAGACAATTTAAATAAAATGTTAGAATAAATTACATATGCATTAAATAAGACAATAAAATGCAACTAGATTAATCAAAACATAACACTAATATTACCTCTGGAATCTAGTGGCTCATCTTGGGTAAATAGGATGTTGGTACATCTTCGTCAATCCATCCCCATGTAAGGGTACACCAAAAGATCCATCGTGTGATCATCGTCACTTGAAAGTAGATCTAGTGTCTCTGGAGTGATCGTACCTAAGAAATATTCTTGGCCCCTCTTGGGAAACATCTCCCCTTGTTAACACCCAAAAATTGTTCACTAGCTCATCTCCCTTGATGGAATATTGGTCAATACTGAGAGGTGGGGGTGAATCAGTATTGATAATTTTTTTTAATTTAACCACTTATTTAACTTTTGATAAAAAACATGGAAACAAAAAAACAAGGATTTATCGTGGAACCCCAAATGGGTAAACCACCAAAGCTTTTATATTATCTGCAAAATTGTTTTGTACAAGTTACAATAGAATTCGATCGGCACCAACCAATCAAGATGCACCCACTCCTTTAATTCACCAGCACCAACTGGTAGGAGGCTACAACCCCCTATTTAGTTAGCGACGACTGACAAGGAATCTTCAACTCCCTTTTGCAGGCAACGACCTGCCCTAGCGCCACCCTGCCTCCCTTAAGATATTAATTATTCACAAGCTTCTAGAACTGCTTCTCTTCCTTTGGCCTAACTTCTTCTTCAAGTACTGAAATGAAGAATTGAGAGACACCCTTCAAATGATGTTTGTTTTCGAAATATATACTCCTCCAAAGGTCATGTGTAATTTTGAAACACTACACCTTTTCAAAACAATACACCTCCAAAAAAAATGATATTATATTAAAAATCATTTTTTATTTTTAATATATAACTATATATATTATTGTTTTAATTAACCCTTAAAAAATGACTTTATATTAAAATCATTTTTTATTATTAAAACTAAACACATTTTTTATTTAATTAATTAAAACTTTGTGTTTTACGAATTCACATTTAACCTTCATGTTCACGAATGCTTTCGCCACGTGACTCCTATGCCACATCAACCCGCCACGTTGATAACTTCTCTGCCACATCGACTGTGCTATGTCATCTGTACACACATCTTCGCTGTCTGGATCTCACCATCTAGTTATTATCCATGTTGACAGACTCAATGCCACATGTAGCAAAAGGATAGGGGACCTAACAGGTCGTCCCGGGCATCAAGCTGGTGATCTTCTCGTGGAGTCCAAACACCCAGCGCCCCCGCCTATCCTTTGCACTACACGTCAATGGGATTAGTATTGACGGGCATATATAAACACATACAAAGTGTTTTCCCTTTTCAATGTGGGATAAATCCCAGACCAAACACAATCTCAGCCGTTGATCATCACGATCGAACGGTCGCTGAGTGTCCTCCCTGAAATTCTTTCTTGGCATAATTTCTTGTTTGTTTATTTGCTGTAAAGTATGGTCTTTTGGCTTCATAGAGGCCTCCATAGCACAGGATCCTTGCCAAAACCTTTCACAGAGCAGAACCTTGACGTCTATTAGTGCTAATTCCCTCCACACGCATCCATTTATTGTTTTTCCTTAATGCAATAGATGCCGACTGAATCTGTAACTCATTATTCCTTTGAGGGTTTTGTCCTCCACAAAGGCACACGACCCTCCTCTAACTAACTCGACTTACTCTCCTCCCTGGTTACTGAGATTTCCATAGGCATTGTCTCCCCTGCAAAACACTTCTTCCTTCTCCACAATACACTCGTCCCCTCCACAATCGCTCTCGGCCTGCTTCCAAAGTCGTGGCTCACTCCACAATGGGTCGGTCCCTTTAAACTTGTTTCAGTGTTCAAATTCCCATATCGTGGGCATCTCCAAAGCATCTTCTCTGGGCGTTTTCTAATCTTCTATTTCTGGAAAACAAATCATGACATGAAGCTTGTTGATGATAATTCACCTCATTATGATCAACAATTCTCTCTAAACCCTCTTGTAACCAACGGCCACCAACATTTTCTGTTTGATTATTAATTGCAGGTCTCAACTGAGTAGAATTTCCCCTTCTTTCACTCCCACATTCTTGACCTCTTTCGATAGTGGTGGCATCTCAATCTTCCAATTTTGTCCATCCAATTTGGGGGTAGCTCATCACGACCAAGAATGCTGTCTAAACTGTCTTGTATCCAACGGTGTTCATGGTTTCCCTTCTAATTCCCTTCTTATGAGCTTTCAAGCTTTCAACATCTTTAAATCTCTTTCCACACGACTCTGTTGACTGTTGAAGCTGAAACTCCAGATTTAATGGCATCATGATTGGAAAGTGGCAGACTTAGGCATTGAATAAAAGCATGTCCATTTCAAATTGGCAATTGTCAACGAGTCATCTTCCACAGAGATGGTATAATTTAACCTCATCATTTCAACTGTCTGGATATTATTGTTATCTTTTCAAGGATAGTAAGTTGTACCTTGATTTGAGGTCAGAGAATTCATGCAGCAGTGTGTCCCAACAGTGCATATTTTTTCAGCATTGTCAAGACAAAAGACTGTAGAGATAGAATTTGTTACTATGCTGGCCTGTCATGGCTAGTTACCATTACCACTTATGATTTCCATCAATGACAACAATCTGCCATATATCTTTGCTACCCTGCCATTGCCATATTGCCAACAATATCCCCCTTTGGCATTGATGGCAATATCATTTCCATTTCTCCCCCTTTGACATCAAGACAAAGGGCTAATAAGCTCCCCCTGACAGCAATCACTGTCTCCCCCTATCTAGATGCATCACACATTTTTTTGTTTTAATTTGGAGAGGGAATTACACCTAGCTTTTTCCTGAGATTCTCAAACACATCCCTGTTCAAAGGCTTAGTAAATATGTCTGCCACTTGTTCCTGTGTCAGCATATATTCAAGTATGATATTCTTGCTTGCAACTTCCTCTCTCAAATAATGATATTTTATAGGAATATGTTTTTCCTTGGAGTGTTGGACAGGGTTTTTGGACAAACTTATGGCACTTGTGTTGTCACAATGGATGATAGTGGGTTCTTCAAACACAACCTTAATATCTTGTAGGGTTTGTTTCATCCATTCGACTCGTGTGCAGCACTCTGCTGCTGCAATGCACTCTGCTTCAGTGGTGGATAGGGAGATTGAGGTCTGTTCTTTACTTATCCAAGAGACAAGAGATTCTCCCAAGAAAAAGGCCCCTCCACTTGTGCTTTTTCTGTCATCTACACTACCTGCCCAATATGCATCAAAATAGGCTTTTAGGGAGAATGTATTTTTGCTAGGATACCATAATCCAAGATTTATGGTTCCTTTTAAATACCTAAAGATTCTTTTTATAGCTTGAACATGCTTTCTTTTGGTGCAACTTGAAATCTAGCCACCATTCCAACAACTTGTTTGACATCTGATCTGGAGGCTGTTACATATAGTAGACTCCCAATCATGGATCTATAATGTTTTGGATCTACATCCTTGGATTCATCTTCTTTGCTTAATTTGCAACCTACTGTCATAGGTGTACAAACAGGCTTGCAGTCCTCTAGCTGAAATCTCTTCAATACATCTTTAATATACTTGGACTGATGAATAAAGATTCCCTTTTTGCACTGTACTATTTGCAATCCTAGAAAGAAATTCATTTCACCAAGCAAAGACATTTAAAATTCTTGCTGCATTCTCTTAGCAAAATCCTCACTCAACTTTTCATCATCACTCCCGAATATAATATCATCAACATACACTTCTACAATGATCAGGATATAATCAATAGTTTTACAATAGAGATTACAATCTGCTGATCCTCTTTTGAAGCCTTGTGTTTGCAGATATGAGTCCAGCCTTGCATACCATGCTCTGGGTGCTTGTTTTAACCCATATAGTGCTTTCTTTAATTTACAGAAATAGTCTCCTTTATCAGATAATTGAAATCCTTCTGGCTGCTCAATATACACTTCTTCTTCTAAGTTTCCATTGAGAAAAGCTGACTTGACATCCATCTGATATACTTTAAATTTTTTGTAACTGAAAAAGGCTAAGAACATCCTAATTGCCTCTAATCTGGCCACAGGTGCAAAGGTTTATTCAAAATCTACTCCTTCAACCTGAGCATATCTTTTGCATACTAATCTGGCTTTGTTCCTAATTACTTACCCATCTTCATTCACTTTGTTTTTAAACAGCCATTTAGTTGCAATAACATTCTTATTTTTTGGTCTTGGAACCAATTCCCAAGTTTGATTTTTTTCAATTTGGTTCAATTCTTCATTCATAGCTTTGACCCAATTCTCATCTTTGCATGCCTCTTTAATTGAGCTGGGCTCAATACATGACAGTATTTCTATCTCTGTTTTATACACAAATTTTCTTCTGGTTTATACTCCTGCATATTTATCTCCAATGATATGGTCTTCAGGATGATTTTTTTGAATTATTCTGGAGGGTGTCTTGGTGTCTCTTCTAAGGGATTCTTCTTTTTCTTCTCGAGTATCTATTTCATCTTCTTGTATGTCTTATTTTTCTTCTGCATATGTTTGTGTATCAACTGTCTCCTCATCATCCTCGCTCTCATCATTGAGTATACTTTCTTGATGTTTAAACTTGTTTGTTTTTAAATAATCTACTTTAACATCAGCACTCTCTATAATCTTATGTAATCTAAGATTATAGCATCTGTATGCTTTCTTGGTAGAAGCATATCCAAGGAAGATACCTTCATCCGATCTAGCATCAAATTTTCCAAGATCTTCATCGAGTCTTTTGATGTAACATTTACTACCAAAAACCTTGAAGTACTTTACAGAAGGAACTCTCCTAAACCATAAATCATAAGGAGTCTTATTACTATTAGTCCTGAGCTATATTCTATTTAAAATGTGTATTGCTATGCTTACAGATTCTCTCCAATACCCATCAGACAACTTTGCTTCATTGAGCATAGTTCTTGTAGCCTCCTGGACTGTTCGATTCCTTCTCTCAACAATCCCATTTTGCTGAGGTGTTCTGGTAGCTGAGAATTGTCTCTTAATTCCATGATTTTCATAGAAGAGATCAAACTCTTTTGAGGTGAACTCACCACCATTGTTTGATCTAAGACATTTGATTTTTGCGTATGTTTCATTCTCAACAAGATTTTTAAAAGCTTTGAACTTGTTAAATGCTTCTGATTTTTCCTTGAGAAAAAATACCCAATCCATTCTAGTAAAATCATCAATGAATAACATAAAATAGGACTCTCCTTGCAAAATTTTGGTTCTTGTAGGTCCACAGAGGTTAGTGTGAACCATCTCTAAAGGTTTTGAGGTTGAATATTCTTTTGTCCTAAACCTTATTCTAGTTTGTTTCCCTAGTTGACAATGTCTACATATGGGATTTGAAGGTTTTGTAATCTTTGGAAAGTTTCTTACTGCCCCAAGGTTATTGAATTTTACTAAATCGTCAAAGTTAATGTGTCCCAACCTCCTATGCCATATCCAACTTTCATCCACTAAATTCATATGACATTCCTCATCCAGTTTTGTATTTAGTATGTATACATTCTCAGGATTTCTAGATGTAGTACCAACCAATTTTCCAGAGTCCTTTCTCCTAATCTCACATTTCTTGGAATCTGTTATACCTCTATATTTCACGGTGTCGCATCCCCATTACAACATATTTCGACGACACTTTCCCTACTGTTTTGAACCTTCCAGAAGAGACAGATGATGAGTCAACCTTGAAGGTAAATCCACCCTGCCAAGTTTTGACCCACCTTGGACTTTATTTCCTTACACTATCGCGCTCTGCCAGCTTGACAAAACGCGGCACAGTGCCGCGCTCTGTATCATTTGCAAAGCGCGGCACCCTTTTAATAGTTTTTGCCTTGACTTGTGGGATCTTGGATTTTTCGAAGATGATGGAAGATTGGGTTCCTTGATTCGATCCCAACTCACCTCCTTCGATTAGAAACCCTGATCCACTTATCCCTCCTTAGATCCACCTATCTCTCTTGTTGGTTAACCTCACCATTCATTATAAAAGAGAGGCATGCCATTGGGAAAAGGAGGACTCTTGAGAGCATCAAACTTATGGTCTTGCAGCATTGTGGAGATAGCTAAGAGGAGAAGACACTTGGAGTTGGAGGTTTGGCTTGGGCATCAAGCACCCTTTGTAAGTAATCTTCAAGTTGTAATAGAATAACTTGTCTTGTTTTCCCAAATCATTTGTGTTAATATTGTTTTAATGATATGATTTGTATCTCTTACAGATTTAGATCCTAACTCATGTTTCAGATTGCTAGAGAATAGTGCATACTTGTGTTTTGGTTACTCTTTAACAGGTTCATTTGTGAAGACTTGGAGCTTGGAGCAAATACCAAAGACAAAGCACTTGGACATAAGGTCAGTTAAATCCCTTCTATTTTCTTCAGCATTTTAATTCTGAAATGTACATTAGATCTAGGGATTCAAGGTTGCATTTGTTTTGTCTGTTCTTAGCCTAGAGTTAGTTAGATCCTACTTTAGCCTAAGGGAGTTTTGACTTATCCGTAGGGCAGAATTCCACATAACAAGAATGGCGACTCCGCTGGGTTTGATTACTGCTTGATTGGTTCAAATTCACAGTCATTTATCTTTGAATTATCAGTCTTTTGTTGCACTTCAAACCAGCTTGAATTTTGGTATTTTTTGACCCTTATTCACCCCTCCTCGCAGTATTTATCTCCCTGTTTAATTACTGAGTCCCCTGGGTTAGCAACAACCCTGAAAACTTGATTTTTTCTTTTCCAGTTGCGTTTTTTTTTCCCTCTTGCCACAGTGCCGCGCCCTCTGAACCACTTCCAGCGCGACATTTACACAGTGCCGCGTTCTAGGAATTCATACCAGCGCGACAGTTACACAGTGCCGCGCTTCAGGCAGTCTATAGCCCGCGGTAGTGTCTGCAAGTAGGTAAATTTTTTTTAATTTTTGCTTGGTTTCCTGAGTTTCTCCCTGCCTCAGATAGTCCTTACTGTTGCCTGTTAGCATCCTGATTAATTTCCAGTCTGTTTGGTCTGCTTATTACATGGTTTGTGAGTTTGATTGATCGATTGAATTAAGTGGCACTTTTGACATATTGGTCATTTTTCAATTTGATTGCATTTGACTTGGCTTTTCCCCACAACCAACTCAACACCACTGTCTTCTGTTACTGAACACTGTAGTTTTACAGTCATATTGTCATTATCATTTTCAGTAAATTAACAAGATCATTGGTTGAGAGCAAATTTGTTGTTTAATTTGAAAAAGTCTAGTGGCATTTTGCATAGAGAAATGAACCATTAATTTTGCCATAGAAATTCTCATCATAGAAGCATTGTAGATTGTAAAATCAGTGCATTGAAAAGCGTGTTTACTTCAGTTTGGTTTGGTTTATAAATCGAAAAGAAAAGAAAAATCTTTTACTTTGAGTGCTTGTGAAAATTGTTATGCATATTGGATCGAAGAACCTCTATCTTTACCTTAGCTAGATTTCATCGAAGACAAAGGCTTGTTTATGATTCATTCTCATTTGCATGGTTTGAGTCGTCATAACACCATCAAGTTTCACGTCCACTCCCCGATTGAGTAAAGACAACCACTAAAATTAATCACCCTAATTAAACCAACTTTAACCTCACTTGAGGAAATCAAAAGAATTTGGTAGTTAGGTAGGACACCGGGGATAGGCATCAAAATAATTCCCCCTTGTCATTTTCATCTGAGACATAGTCGTTGTCTTTAGGGAACTAAAATCCTCTAGTACTTATTGACACGGTCACAGCTAGTTTGTGGAGGGGCCTCCTGACTGTTTCTAACTGTTCAGGGGTTAAACGGCCGCGAGATTGAGAACCGGACGGACTCTGTGGAATACCGCACTCCACTTAGCCCTAAGGCAACATCGATCGCTGTCTTCTTCGGAAGGCTGAAGTGCCCAAAACCTTTTCCGACGTGTCATGAACGAGGTGGCTTAGTATCTATTCTACTAGGGCTCTTTTACCCAGGATCCCTTTCGGTAGAGGGATATCCTTCTTATATCGGTCTCTCATGTTGTATTGTTCGACTTGGATTTCATCACCTTGCGAAGGATACAGCCTGTTGAGGTCTCCAGCTCTTAGTTAGGAGTTTGCTTGGCGTCTCATCTTTGTAGAGGGTCATTTTTTCTTTGTAGGGACTACTTGTTGGCATTCTGGCCATTTTTGTTGATCAGCTCGCTTATTGAGACACCGGTCTCAGTATAGATTTTAGAGCTTGCTTTTTTGGCCTGTGAGCCTTGCTTTTTCTAGCTCCTCTTTTGCACACTCGGCTGCATTAGAGTTTTTGAGTTCTTTGTTTACAGTACTGCCCCCGATTTTCATTTTCCTGTCATCATGTCAGATCAACAAAGAAGATCACGAAGACAACAGGGCCTAAGCCCTCCACCACCACCACCGCCACGGACTTCTGGTCCGCCTGCATCACGCATTCCTGCTCCTCCTGGCCGCGGTGCTGGCCGAGGCAACATCCCACCGCCGACCCGCACAACATCTTCAGTTACGCCTGTAACTGCCACACACAGCACAGTCTCAGAATCCATTGCAGCTTCTATGACCACTAGCATGTCTGAGGCTTCCACTGTCACCTCACCCACTGTCATCCCAGATTTATCTGTAACAGTGGGCACAGTTACAGCAGCTGAACCTAGCACGACCCAGAGTACTAGACCAGAGGTCATCCTTCTACCGGAGGCCAACACTTCCCGTCCATCAGACATTTTCCACGATGATATAGACGGATCTATTGGCACCACAGAAGGATCCGACCAGGACATACCTGGCCTAATTTCAGTCCCAGGCGGCTACGTTGAGATCGTTGAAGATACTCGTCTACCTGACACACCTTTTGAACCTGATTATGGCTTCATTACTTCCCAGACGGAACTTCCGCCTGTTATTACTACGTCACCCAGTGTTCATCCTCAGGAGACAAGTTCTTCTAGCAACGTACCTCGCACTTTTCATCTACCCAACATCCCACCGGGACACGAAATTATGGCTTCCATTCAGTCTAGTATGGTTAGCCTAGCGAACTCTCCGTTAGCATCGGCACAATTTAGACGCAACACAGAGCAAATGCTTTCGACAGCGTCTAGATACCCCCCTGTTTCTCGTCCTTCTGACTATAGGGATCCCAACGTTCCGTCTAGCACAGAATTTCATCATTCCTTTGCAGACGGCTCAGGACCTTCGGACTTTACTACACCTAGGTTCCTGCCGGATCCCCAAAATCTTTTTCAGGATATGAACTCGGATCCAGTTCTCGATGGTTCTCCTATTATTGAACACGTGATGGACGACGCTGATACTCCTGGGCTAAATTCCCCACATTTGCTGTCATCACCAATGTTTGGTGCACATTCCATGAGGGATAACCCAGTTTTTTCTCCGTCCTCACCTGTCCAATACGGACGACCGCCTCCGCTAATCGGTACTTTTGGCGCCGTTGGCCAATCCATGCTATCATATTTAGCTAGCGGCGGAAGAACACCTAGTCATACTGCTGGATCTTCCGCTTCGACCGGAGGATCACCTTCAGCCACCATTTATACTATTTCAGGAGGTGGACAACCGACTGCAATGGTCCCTAACTCCAACTTACAAACCCTCCCTGGTGGGCCATCAACCCAACCAGCTGGGGGGCAACCTTTTGTTGGGAACCCCATTGTTAGTCAACAACCTCCAACTGGTGGGCCATCAACCCAACCAGTCGGAGGACAACCTTTTGCTGGGAACCCAATTCCCAGTCTACAGCCTCCTCACATAGGGCCATCCAACCTAACTGCTGGCGGACAACCTATTGGCTCACTCCAACAAGTTTCCCAACCAGCAGTTTCTACTCAGTTTGGTATGTACAATCTACCTGGCAGTGGGCAACCTTATTCCGGTATTCCCACCGGACCTTACTCTCAACCACCCCTGTCAGGTATGCTTCCTTCTTGGGATCATCAAATCCCACAAAGTGGGGGGTACTCACTTTTCGGAAACTGGAACCAAGCTGGGGGGCAATCTCAGATTTCCCCCAACTTGAATTCTGGCTTCCCTTACCCTTCGGCTGCCACAACTCCTTGGAACCCGTCACTTCAATTTCCACTCGTTCCTCAAGCAGGAACGAGCATTCCATGGACACCACAGTCGCAGCCACTCCCCAACCCCGCTATGGGAAATTCTCCACTTACACAGTATGGTGGCAACATCCCTGGAACACAACAATTCCAAGGAACTTTTTCCCAACAAGGAATAGCAACCAATCCTGGGCATCAACAGCCTCAGGGTACTATACCCACTCAGCAGAACACTTACCAACCAGTTGCTTACAATCAACCGGTTAACCAGATGGCTTATTATCCGCAGAACTTCCAGCAGTATCCCGCGGGAAACACATATGGGTATAACACACAGCAGCATGCTATGCAAGGCCCTCCAGGGTTCCCTGCACCACATGGTTATTACTCATACCCGCAGACCAACCGTCAGCTTCCCTTCTTGGCCACACTTGATCTACCTGATTTGTCGAGGCTTATTAACGATCCTATTTGGCATGAACCTCACTGGCCACCTATCCCAGCCAAACTACCATCGGACATTCCCAAGTTCGATGCTAAGCCCGGGGAAGACCCCAAGAACCACGTGATGACCTTCCATCTTTGGTGTTCATCAAACTCCTTGATGGATGATTCCATCCGACTTCGGCTCTTCCAACGTACGCTTACCGGAACGGCAGCAAAATGGTACATCGAGCTGCCACAACACTCTTTTCGTGATTTCAATACTTTGGCTATGCAGTTTCTGACACATTTCCAGCTTCCCATCCGATATGAGACTGGAACAGAACTGCTAACTTCACTGCGTCAAACCACTTCTACACACATCTCGGATCACATCCATGAGTGGCGAAGACGCCGTAGGCTAATAAAGGCACCTATTCCAGATCAGCTACTTGCTGATTGGTTTACAAAATCCTTTTTGCCTCCCATAGCCAGAGATATTGCTATGCGCGGACCTGTTACGGAAGAACAAGCCATCTCGGCAGCACAATACATGGATTTAGTATATACTCAATCCGGTACTTTACACGAACTTCTTCCACATGCTTCCCGCATTCACACTGATCCTACAAAGCCTACTACCGAACCACCCATTGATGGTATCGTTGGTTCAGTTAAAGCTCAGCCTAATACCAACTCGACGGGGCAACAAGCTTCTGCTTCCCCCGCTTTTACCCAGGCCGCTTCAAAAGCTTCCACTTCTCCTGCTGTCTCCTCCGAAGTGAATGCAGTCCAATCTACATCACAACCCTCCGGAGGAAAGAAGAAAAACAATCGTGGTAAACCCAAGAAGAACCAGCAGGAGAACCCCAAACCACAACCTACCCAGAATGATCAAAAACCACGTCGGAAAGCTAAGTTTCCCTGCTTGATTTGTCAAGATGATCATTATACGCGTGACTGTCCCTATAAGGACGAGGTCCGTAAATTCGTTAAAGGATCCTCTAGACCGGCAGTGCTAACTGACCCTTTCCCCCAACAGCAACAGCAAATGGTTGCCCAAGAATCCCCACAAGGGGGCAACCCGACCAATCCTTCCCGTGGAGAGACGTCCACAAACCGCGAGATCCTAATGACAAGTAATGAGGAGATTAATATCACCACTCGTTCAAAGACGTATGACAATCCTCCAAGTTCAACCAAACAATCGGAGACAGCCAAAGGCAAGTCTCCTGTTGAAGATCCGATTCCTATTCCCCCCCCTAATGGTCACCTCCATATCGAGAGACCACTTATGGACACAGTGCTACGCCCACCTAAGGGCACCATACGAAAGGCGACATTCAATCCGAATGCGCGAGCTGCCCAAAACTACAACATTGTTGAAGATTTGGCTCAAGCACCTTGCGCTATGTCAACTCTCGAGGTTCTCCAACACTGCCCCACGCAGCGTAGAACCCTACTTTCAGCACTGGGGGCATTGGACCCAGATACTTCAAACTCCATCATGTTTAACTTGGAGCACGCTAAACCTAGGCTTTCTCACCAGTTAGCCTTCCAGGTGCATACGAAAATCCGTGGAAATGTTATCCACCGCACAGTGTTAGATGAGGGTGCTTCCACGTCGATTATGTCTTTGAACTGCTGGAGAGCCCTCGGCTCGCCTGAGGTCACAACTTCTCCCACTACTCTTAGAGCGTTTGATGGACATGGTTTTCAACCATACGGACTCATCCCCTCAATCGGTGTTGAACTGGGGGGCAAAACAGTATCCGTACACATCGAAGTCGTAGATGCACCTTTGGATTACAACCTCCTACTTGGTCGGAACTGGTTCTATGCCATGACTGCCATAGCATCTACAGTCTTCCGGATTGTACAATTTCCTCATGAAGGGAAAATTGTCACTATTGATCAATTGGATTACTGTATCCCAGACTCCCATCCGAACTCCGCCAATACTGTTCCATTATTGGATCAACCTCGGTACCGGTTCCAAGACATAGGTGTTGGTCTCATGAAGGATTCATCCCTCATTGGAGTTTTTCCAGAGCTGGGAACCCATCTTCAACCGGTCAACATGATTTCGTCACATGTCACCCGGTCTGATGATTCATGGGTGATCCCGAGTCCTACTCAGATCCAAGGCTATGGCAATTCCATGCCTTTGAACAGAAACCTTGCAGCTTATGACGCGATCCAATCAGCCACAGATTGGGTCGACTGTTCTACTGATCACACAGTGGCACAGCTCTCGACTGAAACTCATACACGCCCACCATTGTTTGATCCTCTCAACTTGATTTTTCCTACTGACGAATCAATCATAGAGGTTATGTGCGGTAATGAGCCACCATGGGGAGATTTTCATCATCGATCTTCATTCCCCACCATCCAGTCACTCGAGCCTGACACCAAATCCAGTGCTTCACTTGGGATGGTTCAAACCAAGTTCCCCACTTCCCTCGACGAAGTATTTTCTGAAGGCAACTTGGCCAACCTCATGGCAACCACTCCCATTGATATTTCAGTAAAGCCTGGTATCGTGGAAAACGTACACATTGGCAAAACATGTACTCCTCTTGAGACGGAGTTCTATAATGCCTACTTTAAAACTTTCCGCGATGTTTTCGCTTGGAGTTATGAAGAGATGCCAGGAATCGACCCATCGATTGTAGTCCACGAAATTCCAACTTTCCCTGGCGCCCGACCTGTTCGGCAAAAGCTTCGACCCGTTCATCCTCGTAAGGCAGCCGCCATTAAAGCAGAAGTTGAAAAACTTTTGCGTGCTGGTTTTATCTATCCTGTCCCATTGACAGAATGGGTATCCAACATCGTCCCTGTAGCCAAGAAACAGGGAACGATTAGAGTCTGTGTTGATTACCGTGATTTGAACAAAGCTTGTCCCAAGGACAACTACCCAACTCCGTTTATCGACCAGATCATCGATAACTGTGCCGGAAGTGTTATCTTTTCATTTATGGATGGCTTTTCTGGCTATAATCAGATCGATATCCTCCCAGCCGACCAGCACAAAACGGCCTTTATCTGCCCTTGGGGGATCTTTGCATATCGGAAGTTACCTTTTGGCCTCAAAAATGCCGGGGCAACTTTCCAACGGGCGATGTCCTACGCATTTCACGACATCAAACATATCGTAGAGCCATATCTCGATGACCTTCCCGCTCATTCTCGAACTCGGGAAGAACATCCAGATCACTTGAGTGCCATTTTCGAAAGGTGCCGGCGCTACAATATACGTTTGAACCCGCATAAGTGCGTATTCTGTGTAGAAGCCGGAAAACTGTTGGGCTTCATAGTCTCCAAAGACGGGATACGTCTAGATCCCGCAAAGGTAGCAGCTATCATAGCCCTGCCTTCACCTACCAATATTCCAGAACTTCAATGTTTGCAAGGGCATGCAAACTTTCTACGCCGTTTTATTTGTAATCTGTCTGAGATAACAAAAGGCTACATGCGGCTTCTCAAGAAGAATGTTCCCTTCATATGGGATGATGAAGCCCAACGCTCCTTTGACAATTTAAAGGCAGCCTTAACTAAAGATCCTGTGATTCAACCCCCCAATTACACACAGGACTACATCCTTTATCTCGCAGCCTCGATTTCCACCATTGGTATGGTGTTAGTCCAGGAAGATCACAACGGCATAGAACATGTGGTGTACTACCTCAGCAAGAGTCTTCTCGACTCTGAAACTCGTTACTCACATGTTGAAAAGCTGGCTCTGGCAACAGTGTTTGCTGTCCAGAGATTCCGTCACTACATCTTACTCCGTCGGACCACCGTCATCGCTGATTTCAATCCGATGTACTATATCCTCACACGACAAGTGCTTGGGGGCAAGTACTCCCGTTGGATTGTCATCCTTCAAGAGTTTGACTTGGAATTCGTCAAAGCCAAGTCTAAGAAATCTCTGGTCTTCGCTGAGTTAATTTGTCACTTGCCCCGTGCTACTGAGCAATCCGAGCCCATTGATTCTCTTCCCGATGAATCATTGTTCCTCATTAGCACGTCTGATCCATGGTATGGGGATATTCTCTTATATCTCCAAACCCAACGCTTCCATCCCGACCTCAACCGTGATGAACGACGACGTATCAGACATCACGCAAAATACTACCTTATAGTGAACGATACTTTGTATCGGCGTGGTGTCGACACTGTCCTTCGACGCTGTTTGACCTTAGATGAGGCGGAACGCGTTCTCAATGACTGCCATGCTGGAGCATGTGGTGGTCATCTCTCTGGGATGGCTACGGCCCAGAAAATATTGCGAGCGGGATACTTCTGGCCTTCGATTTTCAAAGACTGCATTGAAACAGTCAAGAAGTGTCGGCCATGTCAATTCTTTCATAGCAAAGCACGCTCGCATCCTGCTCCACTCCATCCTGTTATTGCCGTCGGCCCCTTCTCCAAATGGGGCATTGATTTTATGCACTGTAAGCCCACTTCAGCCGGGGGGCATAGCTATGTCATAGTAGCTGTGGAATATTTTACAAAATGGGCTGAAGCGATGCCTACGTATGCTGAAGACGGCAAAACAGCAGCGCAATTCATATTCAATCATATCATAGCTAGATTCGGTGTCCCACAGTCTATTGTGACCGATCATGGTTCCCATTTTAGGAATCATATGATCGAAGAACTAAGTGCCAAATTGGGTTTTCGCCACGAAAACTCAACTCCGTATTACCCACAAGCCAATGGCCAAGTTGAAGCCATCAATAAGGTCCTGAAATGAATGATTCAGCGCATTGTGGGTACCCAAAAATCCAATTGGCACTCAGCTCTGTTCTCAGCACTGTGGGCATACCGAACCTCAGTGAAAAGTGCTACTGGGTTTACACCATTTCAATTGGTGTACGGCCTGGAAGCCATTCTTTCGATTGAATGTGAAATTCCATCACTCAAGATAGCCATAGAGCTACTTCCACACACTACTTCCGAAGAAGAACGGTTTCTATACCTAGCCAAGCTAGATGAAACCCGCCGCGACGCCGCTTTGGCTAATGAAGCTCACAAAAAACGCGTCAAAGCTCAATATGACAAATCCGTTCAACCTCGGATCTTTAATGAGGGTGACCTTGTACTTACATATGATCAGATGCATGACAAACTTGGAAAAGGCAAGCTTGAATCTATGTGGTACGGCCCCTTCATCATAAAACGTGTCTTAGAAAAAGGAGCCTATGAACTAGTCGACTGTGATGGTACGCCATTGGCACGGCCCCGCAACGGGCTATACCTCAAGCGTTTCTACGCATGAGGTTACCCCACGCGGGTTACTTCTTGTACATAATGTACTTAGTTTGCTTTTTGCTTTATTTTTAGTGTGCGCGTGGATCTTATGTATCTACTATTACTTTGACTCGTGCTTTTATGCGCAGATGTCTACCTACTTTGGATTCGCTGACGGTGCAAGCCGACATACCCGGAATCTCGCTTCCGCAGCATGGGTGATCTATTCCCCCACTGGCGAGTTAATTTCTTCAGGAGCCATTTGTTTAGGTCCCGCAACCAATAATATCGCAGAGTACCATGCAGTCATTGGTCTCTTAACTGAGGTTGCCTCACTCGGGATTGACTCCTTATCGGTCTTTTTAGATTCCCAACTCGTGGTTTCTCATCTAAACCGTGTTTACACAGTTCGCGATCCTACATTACTTCGTTTATTTCGAAGAGTACGCCTCTTGGAACGGTCATTTGATTTTATCACATATCAACACATACCGAGAGAATTCAATTGTATTGCCGATTCATTGGCTAATTACATTTTGGATTGGCATCTTGCCCATACATAAATACATCATTAAAAATTAAAATGCACAAGTCATTGTAAATATTTAGATCATAAATAGGTCCATATCACTGTATATAAAAGTGTTTTTTCCAAAATACATAAAGTTTGTGTCAAAGACAAAATTGGGGATTAAATCCCATATACAAAAAATTGGCCCTCAAAGCCTACATATCGTGTACATGCCGCAAAAAGATCTAAAGACCATCTATGGAGACCTAGGAGACCTATCACGTCCCTCATCGGACTCCTCCCGCCGCTGGTGGTAACACATCACAGCTCGAACCACCTTCCGAAGAAGTCGACTGATACGACCAGGTACACCTACAGTATGACGCTGGAGGGGGTAAGGGACATCATCCATCCGCATAGCAGGGATCCCATGGGTCAATCCCTGCAGGTTCCTCTCAATATCCCGCACACCTCCTGCCTCATCTTCATCTTCTTCTTCGACAGGATCAGCTCGACGATCTACACCGCCACGACGTAGTGGTGAATATCCAGCTGGTCGTTGTGGTCCACGATCTGCAACATGCATACGAATATACATTAGAAGTCTTTTACACATTCTAAAAAAGTATTAAAAAATTAAATATTCAAAAAGAAAAAATATATATCCATGAAGGTCATACCAGAGTTGTCCCAGTCATCATCTTCTGGCAAGGCCAAGTCAATATCCTCGCGGAAATCTACCCCTGAATAGGGATAGTCGTCGATCATGATTATCTGCTCCTCTAGCCAAGAGAAGAAATCCTCTCCAAAAGCTAGCCGCTGAGGCCCTCCAAGGCGCCCGGCATAGTCGCTCCATCGAGCCATCCATGGCTCAGTAGGTGGGCGAGGATGCATAGATATCTGCGGACGCAGTAACGGCACCCTTGCCAGGAAGAAAGTGACCAAGATACTCCCATAGCCAAACTGGGTATTTTTCCCGGTTCTACATTTGTGCACCTGTTCCTTCATATGGGACAGCACTGCATCACACCAGTTGAAGACCGTTCCCCCCATGCACTCTGCTGCGAGATTTACCTGTGTGCGGGTTGCCTGATGTGGGCTCACGCTTCCTGCTGCACGTGTAATAGTGAATAGCAAAGTTTTGAAAGGAAGATTTGTGACCTCTTTTATGGCCACTTTCCCACTCTTCTTACTCGAACCCACCTGACAATATCGAGCAATTAAATCATCCGTGCTTGAGTCTGAAGCACTGTACCCGGTAAGATTCGGACGGGCCCCTCTTTTCGAGAGGCCCGTGAGGAAGTAGATGTCTTCAAGTTGAATTTCAAGCACGTGCTCTCCTACTCGGAAAGCTTCGATATCAGGATCCCACAATTGAATGAGGTGAGTAAGTAGTTTGGGTTGTTGGCGGATTCCTTTAGTCTTGAAAAACTTTAGCAAACCACATTCTCTCAATGCGGTCACGGTGGGTAAGTGATTTTCGGCCCTAAAATCATCCGTTTCATGCTCCCTCTCTTTCCAACTCACCATTTTGCCTCAAACAAGTTGCAAATCCCTGCAAAAAGGCAAACAAAGTAATTAGTGGCTATTTAACAACTTGCTTCTAGCAAAAATTTGAGGAAAAATTGATTTTTCAAATTCAATTTTCGCACGTGCCGCGCCTGGAGGACACCATGCCGCGCGGCAGTCCACAGTGCCGCGCCTCCTTTTGGAGTTACAGCGCGGCACTGTTGAACAGTGCCGCGTTTCACGATAGGGGCCCCACGCGGCAGTACGGCAGGCGATTCTTGCCAAAAGGGCTTGCCAAAAAATAAATTTTTCCCTGGTGAAAGTGAAAATTTCTTGCATGAAATGAAAGAGGAGTTCAAGCACTCTTACCTGGCACAGACGGCGGTCGAAATGGTCTCCCAGAACTCTCGGTATCGATCCTTGAAATTTTGCTCCAAAATGGGTAAAAATGTCTCCTTTGGGTAAAAATCACAAATGAATAGTAATTTCTATTTTTACCATGTTTTATATAGCATTTTTCCACATTTTTTAATTAATTAATTACTATTTCAAAATTAATAAACCCTTATTCATATTACTAATGCCCGATTTTTGAGCATTTATTGACAGGATCTGCGGTAAAAATGGGATACAGTCATACTGGTATTTGTTCGTAGTTTGACCTTCATATTGAGCCCACTTTATCTTTTTCGTGCTCTGGATTTAAAACTTGAAAAAGATTCCAAGCGCTTTCACACCTGTGTCGTGCTTGTCAAACGCAAGTAAACGGTGTCGAGTACGGTCAGCTTTACTCATGCTCGTTAAACGATGAGGAAAGTATTATCCTGGTTGTATTTTATTCTTTTTTCGGGCCAGAATAATTAATTTTTACGAAAAAGACCATAGGAGTCCATAGTTAAGCTCTTTTCAGACTCCTTAAAATTGAAAAGATTGCCAAGTGATCTTGACTCTTTCACACTTGTAAAAGTATTTGAAAGGTCGTCTATTCGGTGATAGGTTACCCCTTTTTCGGCCCGTCTAGACTATTTACGAGAAAGGTATACCTCAGTCAATCTCGGCTGGGAGAGTTCTCTCGGGAATCGTTTTACACTTTTTCGGGATCGAGAGACTAAATTTTACGAAAAAGTACATTATGGAGCTTCCTTTAAGTTTTTTTTAGGCTCTCTAAATATGAAAAACTACCGAGTTTTCCTTCCTTGGACTCGTTAAAATATTAACATCGAAGGACCCGCTTTGGGACGAACCCCTCCTTTCTCAGGTTCGTAAAATATGTGAGATTGGACTCATCCACAAGATGAGCTACACCGAGCATCTGTTATCCTCTTCAAGCTCGTAAAACAAGAAAGAGGTACTCGTCCATCATGTCGGGGAAATATGGGGGAACAAGTCAAGTTTATCTATGGCAGCTTGTCAGTCGTTACCTTTGAACATGGCATGTGTCCATCTCTTGTCTATATTTGGGTGTCCGTTTTTTCATTGAGTCATAGTCATCATCATGGGTCGTCTCCCTGGCCACGAGTCCACTCATCTGACGTCTATCCTCTATTCATCAATAATCCCTGCTGCCAAGTCTTGTTACATGCCGTTATATGTTCAAAGGGTTGCATTGTATCGAGTCATTCATTGTGTCAGGCCTCCGCTGTGTCAGTACATATTCCATTACTTCATCATCCTATCCTATGTGCCGATTTCGTGTCGATGATGTGGGAATTATCATTGCCCACCTTCGACGAGTCTATTCCTGTCGACACCAAATCACTATCCAGGAATTGGACTTAGAAATCAACCATTAGTACCTTGGTACCTGCATGCCTCAATGGCAGGTTTCCTCGTGTTTGACAGCAGGTTCACATCATTGACCTCTGATCAAGCAATCTCTCGAATGCTCGACATCAACTCATTTATTCGCATTTCGTTGAGATGTACTATTGATACCTTGGGAATCATTGTCATTATTGGTGATCTCCCTCGCATTTGTTAACGGTCCACATCATTGACCGGTAATCAAATGGTTTCTTCCATGTTCGACTCCAACACCTTGTAATCACATGGTTAGATTCGTATCTTTATGCGATCGGGTAGAAGACCCTGGGTGCATCACTATATCTTGACTGCGTCCAGGCTGCGATGGAGATGTTTCTTGTATTGTCACACAGATCCACTTATTGTATTGGTCGTGGCTGTGTCATTACTGTCTCATGGATCTACGATTGTTCATAGTAGCCATGATCTGTCCACAGTTTACATTATCTCAGTACTCATGGATCTGCAATGTATTGGTCGGCAGCCATGCTTTGAGTCATTTGTTTCCGAGCATGGGAATGCCCGCCTCGGTGGTATATCTAACACTTTGTTTCCATTTCAGCTCCGTGTCGCTCTCCTCGATGCTATCTCTGCACATTTTATTCGTAAAGTCTTTCGGCCATCAGTCCCTTCTGACCTCACACTTTAGGGGGCATCTGTTATACCTCTATATTTCACGGTGTCGCATCCCCATTACAACATATTTCGACGACACTTTCCCTACTGTTTTGAACCTTCCAGAAGAGACAGATGATGAGTCAACCTTGAAGGTAAATCCACCCTGCCAAGTTTTGACCCACCTTGGACTTTATTTCCTTACACTACCGCGCTCTGCCAGCTTGACAAAACGCGGCACAGTGCCGCGCTCTGTATCATTTGCAAAGCGCGGCACCCTTTTAATAGTTTTTGCCTTGACTTGTGGGATCTTGGATTTTTCGAAGATGATGGAAGATTGGGTTCCTTGATTCGATCCCAACTCACCTCCTTCGATTAGAAACCCTGATCCACTTATCCCTCCTTAGATCCACCTATCTCTCTTGTTGGTTAACCTCACCATTCATTATAAAAGAGAGGCATGCCATTGGGAAAAGGAGGACTCTTGAGAGCATCAAACTTATGGTCTTGCAGCATTGTGGAGATAGCTAAGAGGAGAAGACACTTGGAGTTGGAGGTTTGGCTTGGGCATCAAGCACCCTTTGTAAGTAATCTTCAAGTTGTAATAGAATAACTTGTCTTGTTTTCCCAAATCATTTGTGTTAATATTGTTTTAATGATATGATTTGTATCTCTTACAGATTTAGATCCTAACTCATGTTTCAGATTGCTAGAGAATAGTGCATACTTGTGTTTTGGTTACTCTTTAACAGGTTCATTTGTGAAGACTTGGAGCTTGGAGCAAATACCAAAGACAAAGCACTTGGACATAAGGTCAGTTAAATCCCTTCTATTTTCTTCAGCATTTTAATTCTGAAATGTACGTTAGATCTAGGGATTCAAGGTTGCATTTGTTTTGTCTGTTCTTAGCCTAGAGTTAGTTAGATCCTACTTTAGCCTAAGGGAGTTTTGACTTATCCGTAGGGCAGAATTCCACATAACAGAATCGAAGATACAAATGTGTCCCTGATCACAGGTTTGGCTGACACTTAGTAAGCTAGGTTTCATATTTTCAACCAACAATACATTCTTGGCTTTGGCCTTTCCCACATTCACAGTGCCTTTCCCAAGAATGTTACCTGAAGCATTGTCACCAAATGTAACTCTACCCTTATGTTTCTTTAAGTTCAAAAACTTGTCCTTATCTCCTGTCATGTGCTTTGAACACCCACTGTCAACATACCCGGGATCTCCTTTATCTTGGACTTTTAAGGCAATAAGACATTTCTCTTCTGATGTTTTTTCTCTCCAAAGCTTCTTTTGCTCTTCAATGTCCTTTGGCCTTTCTGAGATTTCCATTAATCTACAGTTTCTTGCTTTATGACCATAGTTATGACAGTTGAAGCATTCGAAATTTTTTTCTTGTAGAGGTGTAAATGAGTTATAATTTCTGCTCTTTGCTTGACTAACTGTTTGATTGTTTTTGAAGGTATAATTTTTACCCTTCAATCCTTTCTTCTTATATGATCTACAATTCACAGCTTTGTGTCCAAAGTTGGAGCATGCAAAACAGTATCCAAGGAAAATATAAGGATATCTGTTTTGATAAATCTTCTTTGGAGTTGTCTTGAGTTCCTTCTTGATGGGTGGAGGTGGTCTTCTGGAGTTATGAGCATTCCTTATCTTTTCTTCTTCTTCCTTCTTGACTGTACTACGAAGAGCTGTTGCATAAGATTTTGGTCCAACTTGATTTTCCTCTTTAGAAAAACCTAATCCATTTTTGTTACTCGGATTTCTTTGTGCAGTTATAATTTCATCTAATATTTTAGAACTGTTTTCATATTTGTCTTGAACAAATTTTGTATCGAGTTCTTTCCTCAAGTGAATTAATTCTGCTTCCATTTTTTCACAAATTAATTGTTTTTCTCTAAGAGATTCCTCTAGCTTCTCTTCTATCCTATTTGCTTCTTGAATTTTTTGTTTCAGATTGCTCATGATTTTCTTCGTCTCCTTTTCTTTTTGTTCATGCTCTTCCTACTGTTCAACTATAACCATTTTCAACTGTCTATATTTATTTTTGTATCTTTTCATTCCATTCAAAGCACTGAATAGTTCTTTTTCCAGTTTAACCTCTGTTTCATCTTCTGACTCTTTTTCATGCTTACTTTCTTCTAGATCACTAGATTCTTCAATACCTAGAAAGAGGACCTCATCATCACTGTCACTCACCTTAGATGAACTGCTATCTTCTTCTTCTTCTTCTTTTGAATAGTAGTTCTTTTTGTACTTTTTCTTATAATCGAATTTTCCCTTTTTTTGTATTGTTTACTCTTGTCATCTTCATCCTCAGAGTCTTTCTTGGGATAAGGACACTTGGATTGAAAGTGCCCAATTTTGCCACAGTTAAAACATTTGAAGGGAAGCTTGCCTTTATACTTTCCTGACGCCTTCTGAAGTTTCTTGATAAAATTGGTTTCTTCCACATCATGTTCTTCATTGTGGTCGATCTGAGTGTTTTGCTTTTGATTCTTTATTTTCTTGGTCACTTTGAAGGCTGCTTCTCCGTTTGAGGTATTATTTTGTCCTATTCTCATCTCATATGCAGTGAGAATTCCATGTAGTTGATCCATTGTCAAGAGATCAAGATCATCTCGTTCCTCTAAGGTGGATATTTTTGAGTCATACTTCATGGGCAGTGTCCTTAGCACTTTTTTAACCACTTCTTTTTCTTTTAATTTTCCTTGAAGACCTCTAATAGCATTGAATACCTCATCTATTCTTAGAAAGTATTCCCCAAAATTCTCTTCCTCCTTCATTTTAAGACTCTCAAACTGCCCCCTATATGTCTGAAGCTTGGATTCTTTGACTTTGGATTCACCTTCATAGATAATATTTAACTTATCCTAGGCTTGCTTGGCAGTCTTGCATCTTATAACTTTTGTAAAAACAGTGTTTGTCAATCCACTCAAGATTGCATTTAGGGCTTTGGAATTACTCTCATATTCGCTTAGTTCCTTTGTATCTGTAGGTGCTTGGTCTCCTATCTTGTACACCTCTTGAGTTGCTGCCCACACCTTCCATCCAAGGGACATCAGATGGCACCTCATCCTCACAATCCAGTATGCATAATTTTCTCCTGTAAAGAGTGGGGGTTTGTTAGTGGCTAACCCATTTTGTTGATCCATAGTGGTCTTTGAATAAGATCTTCCTTCGGGTGGTTAAACCGTGGTGAAGGAACCTCGCTCCGATACTAATTGGTGGAATATTGGTCAATATTGAGAGGGGGGGTGAATCAGTATTGATAATTTTTTTTTTTAATTTAACCACTTATTTAACTTTTGATAAAAAACATGGAAACAAAAAAATAGGGATTTATCGTGGAACCCCAAATGGGTAAACCACCAAAGCTTTTATATTATCTGCAAAATTATTTTGTACAAGTTACAATAGAATTCGATCGGCACCAACCAATCAAGATGCACCCACTCCTTTAATTCACCAGCACCAACTGGTAGGAGGCTACGACCCCCTGTTTAGTCAGCGACGATTGACAAGGAAGCTTCAACTCCCTTTCGCAGGCACCGACCTGCCCTAGCGCCACCCTGCCTCCCTTAAGATTATAATTCTTCGCAAGCTTCTAGGACTGCTTCTCTTCCTTTGGCATAACTTCTTCTTCAAGTAATGAAATGAAGAATTGAGAGACACCCTTCAAATGATGTTTGTTTTCGAAATATATACTCCTCCAAAGGTCATGTGTATTTTTGAAACACTACACCTTTTCAAAACAATACACCTCCAAAAAAAATGATATTATATTAAAAATCATTTTTTATTTTTAATATATAACTATCTATATTATTGTTTTAATTAACCCTTAAAAAATGACTTTATATTAAAATCATTTTTTATTATTAAAACTAAACACATTTTTTATTTAATTAATTAAAACTTTGTGTTTTACAAATTCGCATTTAACCTTCATGTTCACGAATGCTTTAGCCACGTGACTCCTATGCCACATCAACCCGCCACGTTGATAACTTCTCTACCACATCGACTGTGCTATGTCATCTGTACACACATATTCGATGTCTGCCTCTCACCATCCAGTCATTATCCACGTTGACAGACTCAATGCCACGTGTAGGAAAAGGATAGGGGGCCTGACAGGTCATCCCAGGCGCCGAGCTGGTGATCTTCTGATGGAGTCCAAACACCCAACGCCCTCGCCTATTCTTTGCACTACGCGTCAATGGGATTGGTATTGACGGGCGTATATAAACACATACAAAGTGTTTTCCCTTTTCAATGTGGGATAAATCCCAGACCAAACACAATCTCAACCGTTGATCATCACGATCGAACGGTCGCTGAGCGTCCTCCCTGAAATTCTTTCTTGGCATAATTGCTCATTTGTTTGTTTACTGCAAAGTATGGTATTTTGGCTTCATAGAGGCCTCCATCATACAGGATCCTTCCCAAAACCTTTCACAGAGCAGAACCTTGACGTCTATCAGTGCTAATTCCCTCCACACGCATCCATTTATTATTTTGCCTTAATGCAATAGACGTTGATTGAATCTGTAACTCAGTATTCCTTTGAGGGTTTTGTCCTCCACAAAGGCACACGACCCTTTTCCAATTAACTTGACTTACTCTCCTCCCCAGTTATTGAGATTTCCATAGGCATTGTCTCCCCTGCAAAACGCTTCTTCCTTCTCCACAATACACTCGTCCCCTCCACAATCGCTCTCGGCCTTCTTCCAAAGTCGTGGCTCACTCCACAATGGGTCGGTCCCTTTAAACTTGTTTCAGTGTTCAAATTCCCATATTGTCAGCATCTCCAAAGCGTCTTCTCTGGGCGTTTTCTAATCTTCTATTTCTAGCACACAAATCATGACGTGAAGCCTGTCGATGATAATTCACCTCATTATGATCAGTGACTCTCTCTAAACCGTCTTCTAACCAACAAACACCAACGTTTTCTGTTTAATTATGAATTGCAAGTCTCAACTGAGTAGAATTTTCCCTTCTTTCACTCCCACATTCTTCACCTCTTTCGATAGTGGTGGCTTCTCAATCTTCCAATTCTGTCCATCCAATTTGGGGGTAACTCATCACGACCAAGAATGCTGTCTAAACTGTCTTGTATCCAACGGTGTTCATGGTTTCCCTTCTAATTCCCTTCTTATGAGTTTTCAAGCTTTCAACATCTTTAAATCTCTGTCCACACGACTTTGTTGACTGTTGAAGCTGAAACTCCAGATTTGGTGGCATCATGATTGGAAAGTGGCAGACTTAGGCATTGAATAAAAGCATGTCCATTTCAAATTGGCAATTGTCAACGAGTCATCTTCCACAGATATGCTATAATTTAACCTCATCATTTCAACTGTCTGGATATTGTTGTTAGCTTTTCAAGGATAGTAACTTGTACCTTGCTTTGAGGTCAGAGAATTCACGTAGCAGTGTGTCCCAACAGAGCATATGTTTTCAGCATTGTCAAGACAAAAGACTGTAGAGATAGAATCTGTTACTATGCTGTCCTGTCATGGATAGTTACCATTACCACTTATGATTTCCATCAATGACAACAATCTGCCATATATCTTTGCTACCCTGCCACTGCCATATTGCCAACAATCTCCCCCTTTGGCATTGATGGCAATATCATTTCCATTTCTCCCCCTTTGACATCAAGACAAAGGGCTAATAATCTCCCCCTGACATCAATCACTGTCTTCCCCTATCTAGATGCATCACACATTTTTTTATTTTAATTTGGAGAGGGAATTACACCCAGCTTTTGACTGAGATGCTCAAACACATCCTTGTTCAAAGGCTTAGTTTCCATTCTTCTAGGACTCTTTTACTCAGAGTCCCTCTCGGTAGAGGGATATCCTTTAGCCATTTAGTTATCCATTTCGTATTGCTTGACTGTGGATTTCATCACCCTACAGGGGATACGATTTGTGTGATCTTTCATATCTTTTAGATAGGTGTTTGCATGCTCCTCTACCCCCATTTGGTTAGTGATTCTACCTTTTTATTTTTTAAGAGTGTTTCTAGTTGGTATTCTGACCATTTTTTTGCCACTCCGCCTGTTGCAGCACTCTGTTGCAAGATGTGTTTTTGAGCTTGTTGTTGGCCTGAGCGCCACCCTTTTTGAGAGCTCTCCTTCTCCAGACACGATTGCACTAGTATTTTTGAGCTTTTTATCTCCCACAACCCCTCAACACTTTTACACTTGTCACCATTGATTCACCAAGACACTCTCGTCGCCTACGGGGGATATCCCTGCAACACGGTCCACTTGACTTCACCTGTCATAGATGCACAGCTTTGTCACCGGATATCCACCCCGATGCCCCTTATTTTACCTCTAATTCTGAGTCAGAGTTACCCATATACACAACTCCATTTAGCCCCATGGCCGGCATAAACCCCAACCCCTTTTACGACGGGATTGTTGGCGATGGCTCCACCACTTCCCCAACCACCATTTCAGCATCCATTCCTGCTATGCCATCTACAGGACCTAATTCAAGTCACTACTTCCATACCCATTGGTAGTGGATCTATTCTAACTACCGTACCTTTGGTCACCAGTAGTACACTTGGGGGAACCGACCCTTCCTACACGATCCCCCCGCCCTTCATTGACGTCCCTCGACCCCGATTATGACTCACGCCATTGCTCCACCCCTCGTTGGAGGTGGCCCCATGATCACCACCATGGCTAGAATGCAAGCCCCTTCGACCATGTCACATCCTTTTGCTAGTTTTCCATTCATGGTGAGTCTCAACCTCCCTGATCTGGCCTGATTGACCAATGATCTGATACGAAATGATCCTACATGGCTTCCCATGCATACCAAACTCCCCTTAGATATCCCAAAGTTTGAAGGGAAGGGTGGTGAGTACCCCCAAAACCATATCATTTCCTTCCACTTATGGTGTTCCTCCAACTCCATAGTGGATGAATCGATATGCCTACGCCTTATACAACAGACCCTCACTGGATTTGCAACTAAGTGGTACATTGAACAACCACATGGGACACATTCCACATTTACATCCCTTGCTTTGAATTTCCTACATTTCTTCCAGTTACCGGTCTGTTTATGACGCTGGTGTTGATATTTTACTATCTTGTAGACAGAACACGACTACCCACATCACTGACCATATTCATGAATGGCGTAGACGCCGTAGTTTGTGCAAAATCAAATTAGAAGACCACATCTTTTGAGATTGGTTTCTGAAATCCCTCATACCAGTTATTTCCAAGGATGTGGCATCCAAACGACCCCAAACTGAAGAAGAAGCCATCCTCAAAGCCCAAAAGTTTGACCTCATATATGCACAGTCGGGCTACCTCTACTCCATTTTATCTGATGCTCCTCACAGCGATTCTTCCAGGAAGGACGCGTTGGGAGCATCCCATGCTGCTAACGACATCATCAGACACGTTGCCTCTCGTATCCAAACATATGCCCATATACCTCCCGCCACCACCCCAGCGTATAACCCAACACCTAATTCCAGCATGAGTCGTCCTGACCTTTCGCGCGCCACAACCCATTCGGGAGCAACAGCTTCATATGTTCACATGGCCCAAGCCTCTCATATACATGAAACTTCATGTCCAACGCATTGCTACGTTCACACCTTGCTAGCATACAACCCCCTTGCCTCACCTCCTGCCTACTACCATAAACCGGCAGCACCTGAGCCCGCACAACCACAAGCCCCTCCTGCTTACTATCCACCGCAGGATGCCCCAGCACTTGTGCAACCACAGAACCCCCTTGTTCCCCAAGGGAAAGTTTATGCTAAAAAAAACCAACATCAAAACCAACCTTCCCAACGGAACCAACAAGGACAAAAAATAGGGGACGAGGCCGTAATCGAGGCAACAACCAACCTCTAGATAAAGTCGATCTACCATCGAACCTACCAAACAATAATGGTGCTACACCAGCTAACCAAAATCCTGATCGACCACCTCGACAAGGAAAAAACCCCAACTTACGTACAAACCGCCCATGTTCTATTTGCGGGGTCTATGGCCATTACACGCACAATTGTCCCCATCTAGAGCGAGTTCACCAACTTTGGAATTATGATGCCCAATGCCAAGGACATGTTGCATCTTCGGCACCACCTAACCCCCCTCCACCTCAAGCACAACCTATGGTATTGCAGAACCCCCTGCCCACGCAAGGGGTAGTATCCACCCAACCTTTGGCTCCCCCTCAAGGGGCTGCGACACCACAACAACAAGTTACTTACAATGCTCCTATTTTTCAACCCATTGAATCAGGTACCCACCACCTTTTAATGATGTCCTCGGTGGATATCAACTTTCAAACACACCGTAAACAATATGGTTCCACCATAGAAACCATTCCTGCGGACAAGGCTACTAACACTCTTCCCACATATCAGTCATTACGCCTACCGCCAACGTTGTTTGACAGGCCCTCCAAAGCTCCTCGATTTCCTCTGCGGCGCGATAATAAAGACCCTAATGCTCATGCTTCGCCCAACTATAATATCGTGGATGACTTAGCCTAGTCCCCTGCTGCTATGTTAGCCATAGAAGTTTTAAAGAACCACACAACGCAGCACAAAACACTGTTATCTGCCATAGGTGTGATAAACCCTTGCGACTCATGGATGATGGCATTCGACTTAGACCAATCTGAACCATGTATGCCTTCCACATTAGCATTTAAAGTTTCTATTTCAGTTCAGAATCTTGTTATCCATCGATGCATCATTGATGAGGGTGCCTCTACATGCGTTATGTCTACATTCGTATGGAAGAAGCTAGGATCCCCTACCCTACATCCATCCACGACTGCCTTACGAGCTTATGACGACCGTTCATCTCATCCACAAGGCCTTCTGGCTAATGTTCCAGTCCAATTAACTGGAAAAACTGTCATGATTAACATCGAAGTCGTAAACGCATAGCTGGACTACAACTTACTCCTAGGATGAAGCTATATGTACACCATGAAGGTTGTTGCTTCATCAGTATTCCGCATCATGATGTTCCCCCATGAGGGAAGGGTTGTCAAAATTGATCAAGTTACTTACTATGACCCAAATGCGCCCGCTACACCAGAGAATGTTCTCCCCATGGTTGAACAACCTGTGTTTGGTGCGCCCACCTCTTTGGTTTCCACTGTCGGCCCTGGAATTTATTCAGAGACTCCAATGTTCTCCAATTTTCATTCCTTACCACCTCCTCTGCCAGTCGTTGAGATATCTGGCTTGTGAACCGTTTTGACAAATCAATCGGTGACTAAACCCCAACCACCACTATTACCTCAACCACCGTCGGTCCCAAACCACGTTGGAGCCACACCAATCCACACAATCCCATTCTTGTTACCACCCTTAGAAGTAGTAAGTATGCCAGTGATGGCCACGCTAAATCTACCCGGGTTAACATTAGGAATTCCCATGTGGTATTTACCTGCTTCTTATCCCATCCCACACCACAAGTCATCCTTCAACCAATCCAACCAATCACCACTGCCAATCGTCCACCTCCCAGTGTGGTGATAACATCTTCATCCAACAACACTGGGTGTAGGTCCACGCAAACTCATAGTGCACCACATGCAACTAAACCCGTGAAACCCCCCCTCCATTCTGCGCACCTCCTTAGTGTTCTTTATGTGATGATTTGGGCCATGCTACCCATAATTGTCCCCAATTACCAAACCTCCAATAACACATGAAGACATTGGATGATGACCCCAATATTCTGGTCGTTGAACCACAACCCACCTCCCACCTGTGTAACAAATCATTGCACACCAACCACTCCTGCACAAAGCAATGCTATCGGTTTCACCTATGGCTGCCATATCAAAACAGACAAAACCAAATCAAAGTCTTAAGAGAGCCACACATGAAACAAAATGTAACCCAATTGGAAAGGGAGAACGAAGCCGTGGCATTCTCATCTTCAGTCTTGGGAAATTATTTTTTAGAAGTTGGTCCGGGTAACTACCAATCTGAAACTGTGAGCCATGAATTAGATAAACATTCCGATCTCCTTCATTTCTCTCGGATTGATGATATTGATTGTAACATAGTTAGTTTAGTTACTGATTTAGATCATAGAGATACTAACGTAGTTGAATCTAAGGATATTTTCTGGACATTATACTTTGATGGTTCTAAAACTCTGGAAGGATCCAGAGCCGGTTGTGTTCTGATGGATCCAAAAAGAAACAAGTATTTTTTGTCCTGTAGATTATAATTTGATTGTACAAACAACACGGCAGAATATGAAGCCTTGGTACATGGATTAAAGAAGGCCATTGGCTTAAATGTTAAGTACCTGAAGGTTTTTGGTGACTCCAAGATAGTTGTAAGAAAGGTAAGGGACACCATTCATTGCCTCTCACCTCATTTGAAGGGTTATCAGGTTGAGGTATGGGATTTAATTATGCATTTTGATGCTTTCAATATAAAATCTATTCCTAGATTGCAAAATTCTGCAGCTGATTTGTTAGCAACATCTGCTTCGAGATTGGTGCCGTCAAATAATAAATGCTCAATTGAATTGATTTTCAGGCCTTCCGTTCTCAATAACATCACAAACTTTAGAGTCTTCGATGATGATGATCAGATTATTGACTTCCTAACAAATGAAGACATGTTCCAAGAAGCTGCTATAGATGAAGATGAACATGACTCTAATCTACAAAAGATAGATCCAGCCAAAGGGAATTTCATTCCCAAAGGAGTAAGGTCATTAGAGTCACTCTTTGATCTACAAAGCAAATTCAGAAAGCCAGCGAATACTAATACCTACAGCTCATCATTACAACATGAGTTGGTAAATCTCGGTACCGAAGCAGAACCCAAATTTATTAATCTTGGCAAGTGTTGCTCGCCAGGAGAAAGAGACAAGTTCATTAAGCTTTTCCGTCAATACAAAGATGTCTTTGCTTGGATGTATGAGGATCTGAAGACATATGACGTCCGCATTATTCAGCATGTCATACCAATGAAAGCGGGTGTCAAGCCATATCAACAACAATTAAGGAGGATGCATCCTACTCTAGAACCCCTGATTAAAAGGAGTTGAAAAAACTACTGGACGCTAAAATAATCTTTAAGGTTCGACATTCAGAATGGGTTGCTAATCTAGTCCCTATGAGGAAGAAATCAGGAGAAATAAGGCTATGTGTTGACTTTAGGAATCTGAACAAGGCCTTGGATAAGGACAATTACCCAGTCCCTTCAATGGAGCAGATTCTCCAGACAGTGTCAGGCTCAGAGCTTTTCTCCCTCCTTGATGGTTTTTCTGGTTACAATCAAGTACTAGTAGCCGAAGAGGACAGGCTGAAGACTACCTTCCGCACTAAGTGGGGAACTTTCGCATACAGAAGGATGCCTTTCGGCCTAATAAATGCAGGAGCCACATTTCAGCGAGCAATGGATGTTGCTTTTCGAGGATTGGGTGGTCATTGTGTTGTTGTTTATCTGGATGACGTGACGGTTTTTTCTAAGAAAAGAGAAGATCATATTCTTCACTTAAGGCAGATTTTTGATCGTTGCCGAAAATATGGTATTTCTTTGAATCCCAAGAAGAGTGTGTTTGTTGTCCTTGAAGGTAAATTGCTTGGTCATGTCATCTCAAAGCGGGGAATCTCAATAGATCAAGAAAGAGTGGAGGCTATCAATAAGATCCCTATGCCCCACGGTAAGAAATCTATGCAGTCTTTTATGGGTACTATTAACTTTGTCCGAAGGTTTGTCCCTGATTTCGCTCAAATTGTTAAACCCTTACAACAAATGATCAAGCAGAGCGTGCAGTTCAAGTGGACGGACTTAGAAAAGGGTGCATTCAGAGATATTAAGGAAGCTATAGCCAAAGCTCCTTCCTTAAGAAGCCCAGACTTCGATAAAGATTTTATCCTATACACATTTGCTTCGGATGATTCCCTTGCTGCAGTACTTACTCAAAAGGTGGAGTTAGGAGATGAATACCTGATCTCGTTCATGAGCACTAGTCTACAAGGTGCTGAACTGAACTACCCCATAGTAGACAAACAAGCATACACCGTGTTCAAGGCAGTGAAACAGTTCAGACCATACATTCTGATGAACAGAACTAAAGTTATAGTCCCTCACCCATCTGTTAGATCCCTTTTTGTTCAAAAGGAATTAGGAGAGCGGAGAGGGAACTGGGTTACGGCTCTTCAAGAATATGATCTACAATTCAAACCTGCTACTATCATCAAAGGGCAGAGCCTATGCAAATTACTTGCGAAACATCAGACAGAAGAAGAGCAGGATTGGGCAAATGAAGTTGAGTTGAATATGGCCGACGTATGCCCAATTTTCACGGCACCCGAATCATGGTACAGGGACTTAGTGCATTACCTGCAGAGCGGAAATCTACCTAAGCATTGGAGCTCCAAACAGAGAAGGGCGCTTTGCCTGAAATCGGTATCTTACTAGATTATGGATGGCGTGCTCTTCAGGAGGAATTTTGATGGAATTTTTCTTAGATGCCTGGAAAGGGAGGACACAGAAAAGGTCATCAAAGAGTTGCACGACGGACCTGCTGGAGGACATTATTTTGGGGATACGACAGCTCATAAAATACTAAGAGCGGGATATTATTGGCCCACTCTATTCCGAGATTCCCATTCGTATGCACGAAATTGTGATATATGTTAAAGAAGCACTGGGAAGCTACCCAAGGCAGCGGGACCATTGCAGCCTATTATTATCTCAGAGCCCTTTGAACAATGGGGTATTGATGCCATTGGGTAGATAAACCCAAATTCTTCTCTACAACACCGATACATTCTGACTGCTACCAACTACTTCACCAGATGGATGGAGGCTATCCCATTGCGCAAGATCAATGAAGATGCAGTCATCAGCTTCTTGAGAGAGAACATCATGACCAGGTTTGGGGTTCCAATTTCCCTTGTTTTTGATAATGCCTCCTATTTTTCATCTATCAAGATAAATGAATTTGTTTATGAATGGGGAATCAAGTTGCACTACTCAGCCAATTATTACCCTCAAGGGAACGGATTAGCTGAATCGTCAAACAAAAACCTCATTCGAATTCTAAAAAAGACTGTGATCGAAAATCAGCGAAGTTGGCATGTAGCTCTCCCTAATGCCTTATGGGCCGATAGGGTGACTCCAAAGAACGCATTAGGGGTTTCCCCTTTCGCTCTTGTCTATGGCAAGGAAGCCGTCCTCCCTCCCAATATCTTGCTCCCATCCTTACAGTTATCCCAAGCCTCTCGGGGTTCTGGTAGCCAAGCCTTACAATCCAGGATTAATACCCTGCTTCAACTTGAAGAAGCCCGACAGAAAGCGAAAGACCGATTCCATCAACACCAAGACATAGTTACGAGATGGTTCGATAAGAGGAAGTCCGAGAAAAGAAGTTTTGAAGTTTGGGACTTAGTCCTGAAATGGGACCATAATCACGAAGGCAAAGGAATGCATACGAAATTCCAACATTTATGGGTAGGCCCATACCAAATTTCGGCAAAGATAGGCCCATCCACTTATAAATTGACAAATCTTGAGGGAGAAGAAGTAACCCTTCCTCTCAATGGCCTCGCCCTGAAGCAATACTTTGCATAGTCTCGCTGAGATTTTCTGTACATAAATGAAATTTTCTTTCATTGTTGCTTTAGCCTTTTGTTTGCTTTATTTTTAGCCATTTTGTTTCTTTTCTTTCCATTTGAACCTTTGCACCAAGTTTGTTTTCTGAAAGCACCTATGGTTGAGTTTCTCATCAAAGATAGGTCTCTTAAAGAAAACTCACAACCCATGGATCCAGAACAATGCTCGAATAAAGTCAATCTATGTATTGTGCTCTCGCTGAAATTTTCAGAAAGGAGGAAGCCTACCCTGCTAGTCACACTAATCTTGTTTAAATAGCAGAGACCTGTGACCATCTTCATTACTATCTTTGGGCTCCACCCACTCTCACACTTAAAGGCATCTCAAGAAGGTTATTAAAGTTGGACCCATGGAAAGTAGCACATCTCGAGGACATAGGGTATTGAAATGACTCCATGCTGCAAATTTAACAGCCAAAATGGCTTTTATTCAAGGGTCTGTTTTCCAGAGATTCTCGCCTCAATTAAAGCATGGCTGAGACAAAAGCAAATCATGTAAAATCAAGAATGTTGTCCAAAAGACACAGCCCAAAATAGGCTCCTCTCCGTCTGTGAGGCTTGATCTAAACAATAAAATATCTAAACTCACACAAAAGGACATTATGGATTGAGGAGCCTAAATCAAAGATCATGTCTAAAGAAAATATCTCTGGAAGGCTCAAACAACTAAGTTGTCCAAAGTACAAACATCCAAAAGGATGCAAGCAGCATGGGAATGAGGAACAAGAGCAATAATGTCCATGAGAAGGTGTTGCAAATCCTGTGGAGTCCGACAATAGTAACCATCTGAAAGGTGATCCTTCTAAAATGAATCTCATATGTTGGCCCTTTGAGAGTTTTAAAGATGTCTCGATCAAAGCTCCCCTTTTCCCCAATGGCTAGCAGGAGAAGTGCATTCTCCCTTCACAGAAATTCAAATGCTCAGCTGAATATTACACACAGATGGATGTCTTTAATGAGGTTTCGGATCATGGAGAAGAAATGTTTTCAAAGATCTGTGTTCGCCAGCGACTTGCCAATTGTTGTTGCAGCAACATCCCCCCCCAAATTTTTTGTACATATTGGGGCCCCTCCTTTTATTTTTTAGAAAGGCTGCCTTAAGAGGCCATTTCCACTTTTTACTTTGTTTTCCAACTGAAAATCTTGCTTTGAAAAATTCCCAAGTTTTCTTCCAAAGGATAGAATTCGTGAAATCTTCCCGAAGATGCAGAGCTTTTCAGGATGTCTCCCCGCAGTTTCGGAAGTACTCGAGTTTTCATCCCGAAACGGTGGGAGCTATTCGCATAAACCTCTCGAAAATGACTTAGAAATTATTATTGGAAAGCTGTGGAAGCTATTGGCGAATATCTTCCGAAACGGTGGAAGAATTCAAGAAAACTTCCCGAAACGGTGAGCACCATTCGCCAAACCTCCCCGAAACTCTGAAAAGGACTTAGAAACTATTTCTCGAAATTTGCGGAACCTGTTGGCTTTTCCTCCCACAGTTGCGGAACCGTTCAAATTATCTTCCCGAAACTGCGGGAGTCACTCGCCAATCTCCCCCGGGGGCCGCCAAGTGACTTACTCTCTTTTGAAATTTTTTTAAGTCTCGAAGTTGCGGACGCTTTTCACGAAAGCCTTCCGCAACTACGAAAGCCTTCGCGTTGTCTTTCCGAAACCACGTCGAGAAACTTTCTGCGGAGCCATTCATGTTATCTTCTCGAAACTACGGGAGTAATTCGCGAATCTCACCCGAAGTCGCCGAAAAGAGTCAAGTCCTCTCCCTCACAAAATTGCGGATGCTTTTCACGAAATCCTTCCGCAACTGCGGAGGCCTTCGCGTTGTCTTTCCGAAACGCCGCAGAGACTTAAATTTTTTTTCGAGTTGCAGAAGCCCTCCGCCTATCCTCTCGAAACAGCGGGAGCCTTTATGATATCATTCCCCAATTGCGGAAGATGTGGACTTATTTCCATTACAAATGGCGGAAAGAAATCGTATACTTCCCCGAAACTGCGGGACAACTCCGTAAAAAAATGCTCGCAACAGCTCTCCTAAGGTCGCGTTTCGGAAGGATTCGCCAATCTCTTCCAAAACATCGAAGCCTTCAACATAACCTTCCGCAATGGCGGGCGGAATTCATGAGTCCATCCCGCAGGTGGCGGTCGCGCACGCATATTGAGATTACTCGAAAAGACAGCAGCGTACAATATTAAAGCCTCGTTTAAATGCACCACCCACCGTATTAAACCCCGCACGTGCCCAACTGGTTTAAATAAACGGTGGGGATTCGGGTTGACTGCATTATTGTTTTTTCGATTAACAAATGCCGTTGGACGCCTCGCCAAACTTCTCCAGCTCAGCTCACTCATCCACGTCCGCATCCACCTCATTTAGCCACGTCGTCGTTGCTAGGTAGGATTCTAACCGTTAATTTTGTCTCATCTGCACGTTAGATTACCTTTCAAGTTTTTCTTTTCATCTCAGACGTGGCTAATAGGCACTAGTTGCATATTTCGTTATTTTGTCCTTAAAACCACCGAGGCTCCATGGGTTTCTCGTCCACCAGTCGAAAGCCAAAACTATGACCGCCCGAGCTTTTCTTTTCACCAACCATACTCCAGGCGTCGTCACCCTCGTTTAAATACCAAGCCGGCCATAGAGCTTCTCGTCAAAGAGCGATACATAACCATGGCAGTCGGCTGAATCCCTCGCCTGTTCATCAACATGGAGAGCCATCCCTGGATTTTTCTTAAATTTATCTTCAATCCGAGCTCACCCGCTGTTAAACATTCGATAGGAAACCATGGAAGACACCCTCTCTCCTAGGGCTAGACCGAGAACAGATTGTTTCCCCGGCGTATACTTATCCGTTCGGGAACATTCCAAAATTTGCCCCCTTAAGATAACCAAATCTGAGAACTATGCTTCTTGCTTGGAATGGTTTGTTTTGCTTTCCTAACAGGCAGCATCCTAATTTGTTTATATATCCCATTAGCATGTTAAAATGGTGCTGCTCTTTGTTAGAATCTCATAACAGTTTGCATATTTTATAATGACTTGTATTTGGTTGCTGACGAGCACCAGTCAAGATGCCAAAAGGTGGTAGGAAGAAGGCTAAAATGACAGAACCTGAACTAGGGCCACTTAGGACTGAAACCATGTTTCAAGATACTAAGTGCACCACCGGTATTCCTCCTGAAATCCACTGGGGTGACATTTACAGGATGATCCGGGACCAAGATATCTCGGATATGTTGCTTGAAGAAGCGCAGATTTATCTCAACATCGGAACTTCGGGCATAACTAAAGCTTCTACCCGCCCTGAGCTGTTCCCATGTTCTGAAGTAATCAGGTGGATACTCGAACATACTAATATAGAGACAAGGGTATTACATGACAGCGGGAAAATAACCATCGCCTCATTCCACCCAGCATACCTTGCCGCAGCTTATAAATTCCCACATCCCCAGCAAGCCCTGAGTGATGAATGGTTGGGCCAGATGAACAATATTGAAATGGCCAAAAAATTATTGGTCGCGGGCAAGCACTTAAGAAAGAGAGGTAATGACGAGTATGATGTACAAAATCTAAGGCCTCCTTTCAGATTAATAGCCCTGATGTTGTGCAGAATCTTCGGTATGCCCGATGGCACTGTATACAAGATACAGTGGGTTCCCATCATCCACTTCGAGGCATTTAAAGGAACTGTGTTTGACTGGGCTACCATCCTGTCAGACAGTTTGGCGTCAATGGTGGTTGCTGCAAAAGAAGGTCTGGCCTTAAAAAAGGCGGAATTTTACATGTCTTCATATCTTATTGATTGTGTTTTAGCCAAGCTATCTTTTCCCATCTTAGGTTGCACGTGGGATAAGGCCAACACTCCGGTTTACACTGCTTTCAGGATGATGTGGGCTCAAAACTACAAACCCAGCTATAAGCTCATCTGTGAGGGGTTCATCATGCCCCTATATGAGCAAATATTCAAGGAAGAGCCCAACTGTCTGTCGGAGAATGCTATGGAGGTCCTTGAGAACTATGGAGATTTTTATTTTTCGGAGCAAGGCACCTACCTCAGAATGTTTGGAGGGACCAAGGCTCCATATATTTTTCCGAGGTATGAAACTGACTATGTAGTCCTCAAGGAGGCAGTGAGGCAAATTTTCCTGGATGGGATTGGAGCATCTCTTAACAAGCAGCATAAAGCTTCTTTCCCCCCTCTACCTTTCTGCATAGGAGCTTACAAATTCTCAGGAATTGCATCAGCTGAGGAGTTTGTGCAAGAGCTGAAAGCTTTCCACTTTGGTGAAGTTATTTTCCATAGGAATGATAGGAGGGGAAAAGTCGCCGAACACTGCAAAGAAATTCATGCTCATTTCGAGTACGCCCATTATCACAATGCCGAGGAAGAGGCATTCAGAGGCATCAGCAACATGACTGGGTTGCAGGTTTGTCACCAAGGTAGTAGAGCAAGCTCTAGCTCTACCAAGGCCCAAAAAACCAACCTGCCAAAAGAGAAAGAAGCAGATGATGCCCGAGCCCAAGAAGAACAAAGGTTAAGAGAGGAAGCAAGGTTAATGCAAGAGGCTGAAATTGCGAGAGTGCAGCAGGAAGCTGAGGTGGCGAGAGTACAGCAGGAAGCAGAAAGTGAGAGGTTGTAGAAAGAGGCAGAGGAAGCCCAGCAGCTGAAAGAGGTTGAAGATGAAAGGCAACAGAAAGCTGAAGAAGAAGAGAGAAGGCAACAAGCTGAAGTAGGGCGGGAAGCGGAAGAAGAACTCAAAGCGGTTGAAGATGCCCAAGCAGGAGACCCCGGCGCCCAGGACATGGAAATAGACGTGCCTCAAGTAGGTGTTTCTGGCACTCAAAATGTGGAGGCAGACCTTGCACAAGCAGGTGTCTCTGGTACCCAGAATGTGGGAACAGATCCAGCTCAGGTAGTCCAGACCCCACCCGCGGAAGCAGAGATAGATATTATAGATCTCCCAATCGTCCCGTATACTCCATCGAAAGAGCATACCATGTCCAGATGGAATGAATTTGTCTATGATAAGAAGAGAAAGGCTATGGTCCTTAAATCGGAAGAGAGGATAAAGAGACTCTTCCAGGAAGATATTGTCACTCACCGGGAGACCACAGTAATGCAGAACACAAACAAGGATCCTTTAGCTATGGCATACGCCTCTGTAGAGACAGCAAGAGCAACGCTGGACAACGTGGCTGATATAGTTAAAGAATTTGAGTCGACTAAGAGGAGAGCTCTCATGCTACAACACACTGTGGCCAATGAGCAAGCCTACAGGGATCTCGTGGTAAATAGGTATAATCGCCTGACCGTTGAGCATAAAGAGTTTTCAGACAAGTATAACCAGCTAGAAGTAGAAAAGGAAAGCATGACGGTTCAGATGATGATCTTAGAAGCAGAAAAAATTGATGCAGAAACTAAAGTATCCGATCTAGAGGCAGATAAGCAAGTATTGGGTGAGCAATTAGAGCAGGCGGAGAGCAGAGCGATGGACATGTCTCCTTTCCATGAGCTGTCCTGTGGCATCCTAAGGCAAATCCATGACACGCAGGAACTAATCACTGAGGAAGTATGCAAGCTCAAGGCCATGGTGGTCAGAGTGGCAGAAGTTAATGTAGAAGCCCATAGACTTAAAGCTAAACATACTCGAGTTAAGGCAAATATCTTGAGCCAGATAAAATGGAGAGAAGGAAAGGTAAATTTCCCCAAACATCTCCCATTTAAATCTGAAGATGGTTTTAATGAAGACGTAGCCCTGTTGGAATTTTGCAAAAACTGTGGCATTAAGCTAATGGCCAAAATCCAAGGGACAATGGATAAAAGTAGCAGGCTTTATCAAAGAATCCATGAAGTGCATGACAAATGCAAGTTGAGTTTCCCTCAATCCCTTGATGATTTCCTGGGCAAAGAGCAGCGTTCAGCTAACCTGAAGGAAGAGCTGGGCATCCAAACGGAATATGTGAAAAGGATTGATGTCCTAGCCATTGATGACCTCCAACACTACATTGGGATGCCATCAATACACAGTCATCTGCTTAAGGAAATACACCAAGCAGCAGTAACGGAAATTCAAGGTATCGGAGCAGAACTTGGTAAATACGTAACTTCTCAGAAAATCTTGCTCCCTGCTTCAGCAAATGTAGTTATAAGGGACACTGGTGTCTGGTACAGTTACATTGCTGAAGAAGAAAAGAAAGCAGCAGCAGCAACAGAGGTGACAGCTAGCCCAGGTGCTCCTCTCCCAGAAGTAGCAACAATACCAGCTGGCTCGATTTCCTCTCTCCCAGCAGCAGCAGCTAGTTCGAGTATTTCTTCCCCAACTGGAGCGCCTGCCCAAGAGTGAATGCGTTGATTATTAGAGCATTAATTCCTATATTTTGTATTTTGGCTTTCATATGTATAAACGTGGAGATATGGGACAGCTGTCATGTCTTTTATTAAATAATTTTCTATTTAAAAGGGAGGTCACATTTTGTTAGAAAAGGGGAAAAGTCTATAGGTGACAAGTGTAAAGGCCAGGTGGCAGCACAAAGGGCATTTTGTAATATTATAAATAGAAGTTAGGAAGAATGTAGTAGGGACTTTTGGCAGGGAATTATTTTCTAGACCTGTACGAGCTATCTTGCACATGTTTTGAGAAAATAAAATCTTCTAATAAGAGCCTGGAGAGGACTTTTTGCATGAGAATGGAGATTGGATGCATTGTGGATTATTCCTGTGTCTGCTATACTTTGCTGTGAGATCTTTATTACTGTCTTGAATTATTTCATTGTATTAAATGATCTTGCTTCTCTCTTTGCAAATGAATTCTCTCTAACATGAGTAATGAAATGTGTTATAGTTAATTAGAAGCTATCTTCTGATATCTTTTATCTTTGCTGTAGCTTTCTCTTTAATATTTAATGGATGTCTGTTTATTCTTTAAGATAACTCCTACAGCTCATTGCTCATGCTTCAAATTTGCTCCTTGCAGGGATAGTTAGATTTATTTCAGTTTTAGACTTAGATCTGTTTTTCCAGTTTGCATTTAGATTAAATTTAGACTAGGCACTTGCATATCATTATAAAATATAAAATCAAAAGAACGGTGGATCGGGCCATAACCGGTATAATTGGAATAAAACTCCAAACCCACGGTGGCCGGAACCGCTAACCGGACGGATTCCCTATACCAAACGGGAGATAATCTAATTGGGATAATCTCTCAGGGAGGATCCCTTTCTGATTGATGCTTCGATTTTCGGGGCATCGACAAGTCTACAGACACCATTCCCATCATTGTCCAGACTTACTTGAGTATCAATTAGTTCTCCATGAAATGAATCAGTCCTCTTTATAGTCATCCATTACTACCATCGAGGAGATTCACCCACCTAAATCCTCCTCCTCGGCAGAGATTAACACTATCTATATGATTTCCACAAGCGACAAACCAACTTTTTCCCTGACCTCCAGCTTTACCTCTTCTGATCTGTCCACACAATGTTTTTGCAGTGACGAAGAAATCCTCGAAGCATTAACCGCACCTGAATTCCCTTGGGATGATATGCATCATCAATCCTACTTCATTCCCGAGGAGTCTACCCCTGTTGCGGCCAACCACCTGTCGGTCGAGTCGAAAGACTTCATCCATAGCCAAGTGGACTAGTTTAAGAACCCCATCCCAGCTCTCGATGCCTTTGAGGAAGGTAACATGGCTAACATTTCACCTACCATTCAGGTTGATATCTCCATCAAACCCGATATAGTTGAGAACATTAATTTAGGCGCTTCCTATACTCCAAACGAATTCAATTCCTACAAGAAACTTTCCAGAAGTTCTGTGATGTTTTTCGCCTAGTCATATACTAAGATGCCTGGTCTTGACCTTGCCATCGTGGAGCACCGTATCGATACTTGGCCTGATGTCCCACCTGTATGCCAAAAGAAACGACCCATTCACCCCTCCAAACCACCAGCGGTGAAGGCCAAAATTGAAAAATTACGCCAAGCTGGGTTCATCTATCCCATTGCTTACATCACATGGGTGTCCAATCCTGTGCCGGTTAACAAAAAACAGGGCACCATTCGCGTCTGTACCGATTTTTCGTGATTTGAATTTATCTTGTCGCAAAAAAACTTTCCTACGCCCTTCATCGATCAACTCATTGATGCATGTGTGGGTCATGATATTCTCTCCTTCATGGATGGTTTCTCTGGATATAATCATATTCAAATTCGCAAAGAAGACTAGTATAAGACTGCCTTCACTACCCCGTGGGGCACCTTTTCCTATCGAGTTATGCTGTTTGGTCTTAAAAATGTTGGTGCCACATTTCAGAGAGCTATGACCTTTTGCTTTCACGACTTGGTCCACATTATCCTTGTATACTTAGACGACCTCACCGCTCGATCCAAGAAACGATCCAACCACATGGACGATCTCCGACAAGTTTTTTTGCGTTGTTACAAATACAACATTCGCTTGAACCCTCTCAAGTGTGTTTTTTGCATTCCTGCAGGCCGGTTGTTGGGTTTCATTGTTTCCCAAAACGGGATCACTGCTGATCCTTTGAAGGTTCAAGCCATTTTGGACCTCCCATCACCACGTACATTACGCCAATTACAAATCCTTCAAGGGAAAGCCAACTTTCTCCATCGCTTCATTCCAGACTATGCTACGAAAGTGCATGGTTTCCTTTGCCTGCTTCGGACCTACATTCTTTTCGTTTGGTATGAACAAGCACAAGCAACTTTTGAAGCACTCAAACAAGCATTGACTTCCGCCCCCTTGATTTCGCCTCCTAATTTCTTGAAGGACTTCATCCTTTACATTTCGACATCCTAATATTTCGTTTTCGGCGTGTTAGTCCAAGAAGATAGTACGCGACAAGAATGGGTCTTTTATTATGTGATTCATAAATTTTTTGGTCCACCATTACGCTACCCCAATGACAAGAAGTTAGCCCTTTCCATCGTCTTCGATGTTCAAAAGTTTCTCCAATATATCCTGATGAGCCGAACTACAGTTGTGGAAGACTCCAACCCTATGGTCTATCTCTTGAGTCACCACCTCCTTCAAGATCGCGTGGCTAAATGGATCATTATCCTCCAAGAATATGACCTGTCGTTTGTTACACCAAAGAGTACCAAAGCCCTTGCTTTGGCACATCTCATGACTGACTTACCATCATTGTCAGCATCGCCCCCCATCATCACTAACTTAACCGACGACCACTTGTTCACCATTTCATTGGATGATCCATGGTATGGTGACATCCTGGTATACCTACGAATGCAAAAGTTTCACTCCAACCTCGATCGTGATGATCGCCGTCGTATCCACCATCACACTTCACGATACCTACTCCTCGATGATGTCCTTTATCACCGCGACATCGACACCATTTTACGTCGATGTTTCGCACATGATGAGGCGGAACAAGTTTTGAACGATTGTCATAGCTGAGCCTGTGGTGGCCACTTCTCTGGAATGGCCACTGCCCAAAAGGTCATATGCGCTGGGTATTTCTGGCCCACCCTTTTAACTGATTGCATCACAACAGTCAAACATTACCGGATTTTCCAGCATTTTGCCCCCAAAGCAAGGACCCCTCCTTCCCCTCTCCATCATGTCATCATTGTTGGCCCTTTCTGTAAGTGGGTCATCGATTTTATGGAGTGTAAACCCCCTCGGGGAATGGCCATAAATACATCATTGTGGATGTCGACTATTTCGCTAAATGGGCTGAGGCCATGCCTACATTTAATTGCCAGGCCGAGACCACGACATGTTTCTTCTTTAACCATTTCATTGCTCGATTTGGAGTCCCTAAAAAACTCGTATCCGACCATGGCAAACATTTCGAAGGCACCACTTGGAAAGAGTTGTCCACCTTCTTGAAGTTTGACCACCGGTATGCCTCATCCTACTACCCTCAAGGGAATGGCCAAGTTGATGCTATCAACAATATCTTGAATACAATCCTTCAACGAACAGTAAACCAATACAAGTCCAACTGGAACCATATGCTCTTTACTGCACTTTGGGCTTACCGCACTTCCACTAAGACTTCCATGGGTTTTACCCCTTTCCATTTGGTTCATGGCGTAGAGTCTCTTGTTAAATTTTTAGAATTTACTTTAATCTGATCTAGGATCTTAACTGAGAGAACAGCATGTACAGAAAATCTACAACATATCAATCATGGACACAATAATGCAAGCACACAAGAGACACAGAGTTTACTTGGGAAAAACCATAAAGGTGAAAAACCCCAATAACTTCCTCAGAGATAGATAGAGCAATGATACAACCAGAATACAAGAGATAGTCTTCTCCTAGCAGCAGAGCCTCCTCCTCCACAAGTGCGCCACTCTCCCAAGTGTGAGTGAGAGAATAGAATGTGTAAAATGAGAGAGACACACTCTCTATTTATACACTAACTTGACTTGACCTTTACTCAACTAGGTCGGCCTCAACTTAACCACTTAACATAATGCTGACTGGGTCGACCCCCACTAGGGTGGTCTAATAACCCTTTGACCCACATGGACAACCCCCAATAGGGTGGTCTAATAACCCTTTGACCCACATGACTTATACAAGGCTGACCCCAACAAGGTGGTCTAATAACCCATCAAGTATAAGTTACGACACTTACACTATAAATGATGACACTTCCGTATAGAGGAATAATAACATCTCTATAGGAATACAAACACTTTCGTATAAAGGAATAATACCATCTCTATAGGAGTACAAAATACATATATGAAATACATGGGTGAAATACATTCCAAAGTTACATATACATCAACATCTCTTCTCCCCATTGAGTGTCAAATCCCAGCTTTACACATTGTTGTTGAACTTATTCCAGACACCTCACTTCTTGAGAAACGCTTACTCCTATTGGAACAAGCAGATGAAGATCGACGAGCAACATTGAAAATCACCAAGGCTTCCAAACATCACTCCAAATCCAATTATGACAAGCATGTCCACCTCCGCACCTTCCACGAAGGCGATCTAGTGCTTGTTTATGACCAAGCTCATGACAAGCACGACAAAGGAAAGTTTGAATCCATGTGGCAAGGCCCTTACATTGTCCAAACTTGTCTCGACAAGGGGGTATACATCCTTACCGATTCCGAAGGACATCCCTTAGCCATCCCCCGCAATGGGTTCTATCTCAAATGATTTTACCCTTAACACTTTTTCTCAGGCCCCATAGTGTTAACACCCAAAAAGTGCTCACTATCTCATTTCCCTCATTACATGACTCATTTGTCCATATTTGCCTCCAAAACCCTAATAACCCATTAAAAAGCCTCCAAAAGGCCAAAACCCCCATTTTTTTCCCGAAAATAATGTAAATTCCTCCAAAAATAGAAAAAACCCTCTAAAAAGGGAATAAAAATTACAAAAAAGAGGAAAAAGAGGGAAAAAGGAAGCAAAAACCCTATACAACTGACCTAAACCATATGGTGCCTAAAACCATGGGTCAACACTCCACCACTAAAAACCTATAAATAGGTGATGGAGGCTCCCCATTTTACATCCAGAATCATCCCTATCCTCATGCTGCTAAAAATTCTCTTGAAATCCTAGCTCTCCATTTGGACCTAATTCTTGAGACCCCTTTTGGTCCATACCCAAAACACCTTTGGAAGAAAGAGAAGGAACAACACTGGAGCTTGGAAGCAACCCTCTTGGACTGCAGCAAGAACTTCACCAACCTCTACATCTGAGGTAATTTTTAAATACAAAAAAGAGAGAGATCTTCACCATATTTTCATGTTTTGTTATTTATGTCAATGCTCATGTTAGTTTAAATTTAGTTTTATTCGCTGTCATATTTTACTGTTTATTTGAACTACTACTAAGGAGTCCCTTCTCCTTAGTAGGTTCCCATTTGCACAAGCTAGGGTGAAAACCCTAGCTACAATTTTTGGTGACTCCACTGGGGTTTATTTGAATTTCTGGTTATAATTTTTAGAAGTTTTTAGTTTTCTGCAATATTTTTCTGTTTTCCCCTTTCGGCTGTCCCTTTCGGCAGTTGGGTTTGTTGCCGTAAATCGCATATTTTTTCCCCACAGTTGTGATCCAACCGCGGCCTCTAGACTGTTACCTGCGATCCGACCGCGGCTCTCAAACTGTTTACTACGATCTCCCCACGGCTTTCAGTCTATTTCCTGCGATTTGACCGTGGCTCTCAGCCTGTTTCATGCGATCCGACCGCGGTTATTAACCTGTTCCCTGCGATCCGACCGTGGCTTTCAGCCATTTTCCTGCGAACCGCCCGCGGCCATCAGCCATTTTCCTGCGATCCGCCCGCAACCATTAGCCATTTTCCTGTGATCCGCCCATGACATTGAGCCATTTTCCTACCATCCGCCCGCGGCCTTTAGCCTTTTTCCTGCGATCTTCCTGCAGCTGTCAGCCTGTTTCCCACGATCTGACCGCGCAGTTTCGCCGCAGACCCGCGATCTGTTTTCTGCACTTTTTCCCTGTTTGAACCCAACACGTTGTTGCAATATTTTCTGCACCTTCACAGCCACCTGTCCTATCTGCAGCCATACTTACCTACAGACTTTTTCTGCAATTTGCTTTCTTTTCCCTTGACAGAGTTTAAAAAAAAAAAAAGAAAAAAAAAGAATTTTAAGCATTTCAATTGAAAGAGAAAATTTTGCATTTCAAACTTTAATTTCTTCATTGTTATTATTAGTTAGAAAGTTGCCCACCCTATGGCACTTTTACTTGGGTTCATTATCTCACACACACACAATTTGTCACCTAATTCAAGTGAGCCCTAAAATACTACTTAACACAACCAACATTCTAACCCCACTTGGGGAACACATAAGAATATTGTAGTTAGGTAGGGTCGGTGGGATATGCATCCAAATAACACCCCTCGGTCACTTACACTTGAGACATAGTTGTTTTCCATTAGGGAACCAAAATCCCCTAGTATTTTTTGGCACAGTCACAGCCAGTTTATCAGAGGGCCTCTCCCCTAGGAGGGTTGAAGTAGCCAGACTGGTTCCGGAGGCCTGAGTGGAATACCGCAATCCATTCAGTAACCGAAGGATACCTTTTGTAGTTCTCGGTGTACCAATCCATTTAGTAACCGAAGGATACCTTTCGTAGTTCTCGGTGTACCACCTGTATGGGGGTACAACAACGATATAACCAAACTGTAGATTCACCTTTTCTGGACGTGTCATGAATGGGGTATCTTAGTTTCCTTTCTTCAAGGATTGACTACCCGGTGTCCCTCCCGGTAGGGGGATATCTTTAGCCACTTGGCTCTACTATCCATATTGTCTGACTTGGATTTCATCACCTTGCAGAGGATATGTCTAGTGGAGTCAGAATACTATTTAGCTAGCTGTTTGCATGCTCCCTTACCTCCCTTTGGTCTAGTGAGTCCACCATTTTTATTTTTTAGGAAACATGCTGCTTGTTGGTATTCTGACCATTGTTGTTGATACTCCGCTTATTATAGCACAGGTATTACAGTAAGTGTTTTGAGTTGGTTGTTGGCCTGAGTGCCGTATTTTTTGCGCTCTCCTTCTACACACTCGATTGCATTAGGGTTTTTGAGCTGTTTTTCGCTCAACACAACCCCCATATACTTGACACCATCTGTCACCTTTGAGTCCCCGAGACATTCTCGGGGCCTCTGGGGCGAGCCCCCGCAGCATGGTTCACTTGATATCACCCGTCATAGACATCGATCTTCATCACTTGATACCACTCATCATAGATCACAAGCTTTGTCACTTGACTCTACACGTCAACGGCATAGAACTCCGTCACCCGACCTAGACGCCCCTTATTTCACATATGATTTTGAGGCAGAGTCTGAAAACCCCACTTACACTGCACCAACTAGCCCCATGGCTGGCATGACATCCAACCCTTTCTTTGTAGGGACCATTGGTGGAGCATCCACCACCACCCCAGCTACCACACCCACTTTGGGTATGCCCTCGATGGGGCCCACATCCACCATTCCGATCACTGTACCCATTCCAGCAGCTAGCATACCCATCCCAACTCCACCAGTGACTCACACTACCCTTGGCAGTGCAGGACCGTCCCATACCACCTCCGTTCCTCCACTTGGGGGAAACATTCCCAACCCCAACCCAGCCCCTCCAATTGGGAGCATTGGCCCCAACGTGGTCACAACCACCAGTATGTCACATCCTTCTACTAGTTTTCCATTCATGGCTAGTCTCAACCTTACTAACCTGGCCAGACTGACCAACGATCCCATTAGACACGACCCTGCGTGGCCTCACATGCCTACCAAGCTCCCATCAGAGATTCCTAAGTTTGAGGGCAAGGCAGGTGAAGACCCCCAGAACCACATTATGTCCTTCCATCTATGGTGTTCCTCCAACTCCATAGTGGATGACTCTGTCCGACTCCGTCTGTTACAACGCACCCTCACTGGCTCTGCAACTAAGTGGTACATCGAGCATCCCCATGGGACCCATGCCACCTTTACTTCCCTCACCTTGACCTTTTTGCAGTTCTTTCAGTTACCTGTCCGCTATGACGCGGGAGTTGAGATCCTACTATCTTGTAGACAGAACACAACCACCCACATCACTGACCACATTCATGAGTAGCATTGACGCCGAAGCCTATGCAAACTCAAGTTAGATGACCGTATCTTCTTAGATTGGTTTCTAAAATCTCTCCTTCCTGTCATTGCCAAGGATGTGGCATCCGAGCGACCCCAGTCCGAGGAAGAGGCCATCCTCAAAGACCAGCAATTTGAACTTATTTACGCCCAGTCTAGTTATCTATATTCCATCATCCCGGACGCCCCCTGTGGCGATTCCTCCCGACATGATCCACCGGGGGCATCCCATGCCGCAGATGGCATCATTGGCCGCATTGCCTCGCATAACCATCCCTTTTCCATAGCACGTCCTAGCCCTGGCCCCAACCTTTCGCGGGCTACATCCCACTCTGGAGCAACTAATTCGTATGCTCCCATGGCACATCACCACCATTCCCACGGACCCTCATGTCCACCTCAGTGCTTTGGTTATGCATCCCCCACTTACGCCCCCCCGGTTGCACCTCAGACATATTACCACCCGCAGGTCGCACAAGCTCCTGTATCCTCTCAAGCCCCCTTGCTTATTATCCACCACAGGCAACACCTGCGGCAAACCCACAACCCATCACATAGACATATCAACAACCCCCACAAGGTTCAACACCTGCACCGCCTCCACCCACTTATTATCCACCGCAGCCTGCTCCCGCACCTGCCCAACCGTAGAACCCCACCTGCCACCCAAGGGCAAGTGTATGCCCAACAAAATCCACAGCAAAACCAAAATAACCAACGCCAACAAGGCCATCAAAACCGCGGCAAAGGACGTAACTGCGGGAATAACCCCCCTTCAGACCAAGGCGGCCAACCTCCAAATCCCCCAAACAATAACAACGTGGCACCTGCCAACCAGAACCTTGATCGGTCGCCCAAGCAGGCCAACAATCCCAATTTGCGGACAAACCATCCTTGTTCTATTTGTAGGGTCTATGGCCACTACACACACGCTTTCCCACATTTGGAGCGGGCTCGGCAACTCTGGACTGATGATGCCCACCGCTAAGGGCACGTAGCTTCTTAGGCACCACCCAACCCCCCACCACCTCAGAATCAACCCTTAGTGTTACAAAACCCTTTACCAACCCAAGGCGTAGTGAACATTCAGCCGTTGGCTCCCCCTCAAGGAAACGTGCCTCCACAACAATAAATCACTTACACCGCTCCTGATCAACCCATGATAGACTCAGGTACCCATCACTTGTTAATGATGTCATCCACCGATGTCAACCTTCAAATTCGTCAGAACCAATATGGCTCCACCCCCAAAGCCCCTCCCGCTGACAAAAACACCAATGCTCTTCCCACCGATCAGTCATTATGCATACCTTTGGCTCCACTAGATGGCGCCTCCAAAACCCCTCGCTTCCCACTTTGCCGCATCAACAATAACCCCAATTCTCATGCCGCATCTAATTACAACATTGTAGATGACTTAGCTTAGTCCCCCGCAGCCATGTCTGCGTTAGAGGTCTTAAAAAAATGTCCTACACAGCGCAAGACTTTGCTCTCAGCCATTGGTGCTATTGACCCAACTGATTCATGAATGATGGCCTTTGATTTGGACCAATCCGAACCACGCCTGCCTTCCACATTAGCATTCCAAGTTTCTGTATCCATTCGGAATCTTATCATCCATTGGTGCATCATCGATGAGGGTGCCTCTACATGCGTTATGTCCACATTCGTTTGGCAGAAGTTGGGATCCCCTACTCTCCAGCAGTCCACCACTGCATTGCGAGCCTACGACGACCGTTCGGCTCAACCCCAAGGTCTCTTAGCTAATGTCCCCGTCCAGTTGGATGGTAAAACAATGCTTATTGACATAGAGGTCATCAACGCCCAACTTGATTATAACCTCTTACTTGGCCGCGGTTACATGTACGCCATGCGGACAGTTGCCTCATCCGTTTTTCGTACCATGATGTTCCCCCATGATGAACGCGTGGTCAAGGTTGATCAACTCACCTATTACGATCCCAATGCCCCCACTGCACCTGAAAATGTTCTCCCCATGGTTGAACAACCTGTTTATGGTGCGTCTACCTCGTTCGTTTCCTCAGTGGGACCTAGAGTTTACTCAGATACGCCGATGACCTCAACATTCCAATCTATTCCACCCCCGTCACCAGTGATCGAAATATCTGACTTGTGTACCCTTTCCCACAATACACCAACACCTAACCATCAACCTCCCTTGCTACACCAACCACCATTGGTACCTAGTCATGTTGGTGTTACACCCATCCATACAATCCCCTTCCTATTCCCCCCTTCGGGAGTAGTAAGCGCCCCGGTTATGGCTACTCTCAGCCTCCCTGGTTTAACTCTAGGATTACCTGTATGGTACATCACGCCTCCCGTTTCCCCTCCGACACCACATGTCGTCCTACAACCGGTACAACCCATCACCACTACTAGTCAACCACCTCCCGGTGTCACTGATCCTTCCTCATCCACCAATTCATCCCCTCTTATCAAGCACACTGGGGGCAGAGGCCCACAACCATACACTGCTTTAACCCCCGCCCAAAATGGTTAATCCCCCCCCCCCCCCCCCCGTGTTTCGTGATCCTCCCAAATGCTAGTTGTGTGATGAATTAGGCCATCCTACCCATCAATGTCCACAATTACCCGCATTACAAGAGCACATGCAAATGCTTGACGACGACCCCAACATCCTGGTTGTCCAATTCGACCCTACCCCTAAGCCTCGTGATAAATCACTGCGTTCCAACCACCCTTGTGCCATATGCGGTTTTTATGGCCATTACTCACATCACTCCCCTGATCTCCCAGATTACAGAGCCACCCTCTATGAGATGAATAATTTGGACCTCGAGATGGCTCCCCCCACCATCGAAGAGATCCACCCCCCAGCATCCCCGGCAACCAGAGAGATTAATACCATTTATATGATCTCTTCTACTAGCACTCCCTCGTCAACCGATTTGACAACCCAAAGTTTCCATAATGATAAGGAGATTCTCGAGGCTCTTACTACACCTGATTACCCCTGGGAAGATATGCACAATCGTTCCTATTTCCTCCCGGAAGAGTCCTCCCCCATCACAGCCACCCAATTTTCGGTTGAGTCCAAAGATTTCCTCCCCACCAATGTCGACTGGTTTAAAAATCCCATTCTCGCCCTCGACGCCTTTGAGGAAGGTAACATGGCCAATATCTCACCCACAATCCATATTGATATCTTTGCCCTAGCTGGCGCTCTTGAGATCATTACGTTAGGAGCCTCCTGCAGTGAGTACGAGATCGGAGAGTACAAAAAACTTTTCCAAGAGTTCCGCGATGTCTTTTCCCGGTCCTATACAGAAATGCCTGGTCTTGACCTCGCTATCATCGAGCACCACATTGACACCTCTGAGTTAGGGGGCATAATAGATTACCTCGACCCTGGGATAGGGGGCATGATCAATCATTTTGAACCTTACCCATCACATCTATCTCAGTGTTTCAATGATCCCATCGTTCAAACCAACACATATGTGATCCACAATCACACACCCCATGCGCATAGCATGGGGGCAGGTCATTAACCCTGCTCACTTTTTCACATGCGTGATCTCAACCATTTTTGAGGTCACATGTCACTTGTATATATGATTTGATTCGATACACCTAGTATTCTGCCCTCGCGGGTCATCATTTCTCCCCACCCCTGCATCCTTCGCTTGGTGGGCTCATCTTTATTTGTAGCCATTTTTTAACCTAGTTATTTCCTTTGACCATTCCAGAGTCCTTATGACCTCCATTTTTCACACCATTTTCACTGTCGGATTCATATTTTTGTGCCCGTGATGATGCTTGAGATCATTTCTCGCTCTCATAAAAAACTTTAGGGCATTTTTTCCATGCCCCTCGTCGCCTCGGTTTGCGTGCCACATCGGTCGTTGCCCGTTTTTGCTATTCCTTATATCGTTGGATTCAGTTTTCCGCGCTTGTGATGACGCTTGAGATCATTTCTTACTCTCACTTCCATATTTTTCGGGCATTTTTTTCAAAATGCCCCCCGTCACCTCGGTTTGCGTGCCACCTCGGTCGTTATCCATTTTTTGACACTTTTCATATCGCCGAATTTTGTTTTTCGAGCTCGTGATGATGCTTGAGATCATTTCTCGCTCTTACCAGGTACAATTTCAACATTGTGTCCCGACACCTTGCTGCCTCGGTTTGTGCACCACATCGGCCGCCATCGGATTGTTACACTTTTTTACATGAGCCATTCACTCCATTCATCCTGCACTTATTTTGTTATTTTGCCACCATTCATCATCCCGCAAGGAGGCCCACCAGTGTTCCCCCCAACCCTCGCTCTTGGTTCTCATCGATGTTCCTTGATTGAGCACTTCCTCCTTGCTTGGCCATTCCTTTTGTTCGGTATAATTTTATCCCTTTTTCGGGCAGGACAAGTCCTTTACGAAAAAGGCACTTAGGGAGTTTCTGTTAAGCTATTTTCTGACTCCTAAAAGAATGAAAAGATCGTCGAGCAATCTTGCTTCCTTTCATGCTTGTTAAAGTACCTGAAAGGGTATCTATCTGGTATAAGTTTACCCCTTTTCTGGACCTGGTAGACTAATTATGAAAAATGAATACTCTAGTCACACCGGCTAGAAGAGTTCTTCATTGCATCCTTTTATGCTTCTTCGGGCCTTGGAGACTAACACACAAAAAAGAACCCCCCCTGGAGTCTTCTTATTTCTTTCAGACTCTCTAAAATTGAAAGCAACCATGAGCACGCACCGTCCTGGGCTCGTACAAATCCACACGACGGTACCATTCCATTATTTCAGAGTCTTCTTATCGCTTTCAGACTCCTTAAAATGGAAAGCAATCATGAGCATGAACTGTCCTGGGCTCGTATAAATCCACATGACAGTACCGTTTTGAACACACTTCTTCTAGTTCCTTAACCCATGAAGAAGTCCCCCAAGTGCCTCTCAGCACCAAGATCGATCATCTCGGAAACACCCCCAATAAGGTCGCCTTTGTTCAAAGTATTCTGCAGTCTCCTGCCATCTTACACCAACTTGAGTATCACTCATCCCAGTCACTATCCTTGATCCATTACAGCTATGATCCCTTTCCCACCAGTCAGTTTCATATGCTGCCCGATCATCCCCACCCTCATACTCTGAACGAAGGAAGTTTGAGTCCACCCACTCTACTTGCCCAGTTATCCCCCACCCCCACAGTATGTCAGTCCTACCATCAGTACTCTCACACTTCGGTTCTCCACCTCGTGCTCCTATCAAGGAAACATCATTGCCTTGCTAGTTGCAAGTCTCCTTCTGTCGACGACATCCCATCTATTCCAGAGGATAGATCCAGAATCCCTGTGCCTTGGACTCATCACCATCTGTGGTGAGTGCCTATGGACCATTTTGAGAGGAGTCATCAGTGCCTCTCCGAGTGGTTGTTTCTAACATGCTCGACTTCAACACCTTGATCGCATCATTGAGAATTGCGCAGGGTATATATCCCTTTAGTTGTTGGTCGAAGACCCCAGATTTCCCCCGACTCTAGCACATTGGTGAGACACTTCGGAACACACAGTTATATGTTCCCATGGACGTCCGGGTTGCGTTGGCGATTGTATTCGGAAGCCATCCAGTTCTATGCTTCCTTGAGTACCCAGTTCAGTTCCAGTTTAGTGTACCATTGAGGGTATGACTCCCCATCAGTTCCTCTGGTACCATACTCAGCACTACTATTGATATTCCAGTGTATCAGTTTTTCAGCTCCGACATGGTTCGCCCAGCAGTATGTCCTAGATTCTCTGTCCCCTCTGGACCCTTATGATGTACACAGTGGTTCTCTATGTATCCTTCAGGTCCCCATTTTTGGGCCTCATTGTTATTTTTTATATATATCTTGATACGAGCATGGGTATGCCTACCTCGTCCATATATTGAGATTCTTCCTCATTCATTATTGAGGTCATGTATATTTCAGGTCCCCATGTTTTGGAACTCCTTGTTATTGTTATCGATCTTGCTATGAGCATGGGAATGCCTGCCTCGTCCATATGTTGAGATTATTCCTCATTCACCATTGAGGTCATGTACTTTCAGTTTTTGCAGTTTGTTCGGGACCGTTGTTCCAGGCTCTAGTTCGTTTCTTCTCCTCTCCACATCCCAGGTAAACCATAAAAGACCTATGATGTCTATCGGCCATACGATGAGCTCCTGCCCTCACACATCAGGGGGCAATCTGTTAACACCCAAAAAGTGCTCACTACCTCATCTCCCTCATTACATGACTCATTTTTCCATATTTCCTACCATATTTGCCTCCAAAACCCTAAAAACCCATTGAAAAGCCTCCAAAAGGCCAAAAAACCATTAAAAAAGCCTCCAAAAGGCCAAAACCCCCCCTTTTTTTCCCCCCAAAATAATGTAAATTCCCCCCAAAATAGCAAAAACCCTCTAAAAAGGGAATAAAAAATACAAAAAAGAGGAAAAGGAGGGAAAAAAGGAAGCAAAAACCCTATACAGCTGATCTAAACCATATGGTGCCTAAAACCAAGGGTCAACACTCTACCACTAAAAACCTATAAATAGGTGATGGAGGCTCCCCATTTTACATCCACAATCATCCCTATCCTCATGCTGCTAAAAATTCTCTTGAAATCCTAGCTCTCCATTTGGAGCTAATTCTTGAGACCCCTTTTGGCCCATACCCAAAACAACTTTGGAAGAAGGAGAAGGAACAACATTGGAGCTTGGAAGCAACCCTCCTGGACTGCTGCAAGAACTTCACCAACCTCTACATCTGAGGTAATTTTTAAATACAAAAAAGAAAGAGATCTTCACCATATTTTCATGTTTTGTTATTTATGTCAATGCTCATGTTAGTTTAAATTTAGTTTTATTCACTGTCATATTTTACTGTTTATTTGAACTGGTACTAAGGAGTCCCTTATCCTTAGTATGTGCCCATTTGAAAAAGCTAGGGTGAAAACCCTAGCTACACGTAGGCCGTGTTGTACAATTTTATTCCCTTTTTTGTTTTTCACTTTTTGCATTATGAAACTCACAGTTTGCTTCCATGCGTGACCACATATGGATCCTGTTCCAACACTTTATGTCAGTTTCACCGATGGTGCAAGTGGATGGTCTCCAAACCTCGCCTCCGCAGCTTGGGTACTGTATTCCCCCTCACACGAGTTGATCCACCTCGACAGAGTGTGTATCGGTGCTACCACCAATAACCAGGCTGAGTACGATGTTGTGACCGGTCTCTTGACCGCTGCTCTCCAATTGGGCATAAGTCACCTTCGTGTGTTCTTTGACTACTAGCTCCTTGTTTCCTAACTTAATAAATTTTACCAGGTACGAGATCCTTTCCTTTTTAGAAATTTCCTGCGCACAAAACAACTAATTAGACAGTTTGAGTTCATTACATTCATCTATGTCCCACGAAGTCAGAACAACGTTGCAGACCAAATGGCTAATAATGTTCTAGAATGGCATATCAATCACAACATGTAGGAAGTAAACCACAAGCATGCATCATCACATCATCCACATGCATATATACATCATATAGGCATACATAATCATAAAAACAAAAATAGGACCATCATCATAATAAACTGCATCCACATGCATATATATATATATAATCAATGTGTCACAGTGTTTACATCATAACATGAACATCAATACATTGAGGATCCCCAACAACTTTCTCATCATAAAAATAATCATTGAGTACAAAAATTCCCCATGTTCATCGCATTGGGGGGCAGTTCCATCAACTTCCTAGTCATTTGAGTCATCCCCGTCGTCATTGTCGTCGTCGTCCTCCTCCTCCTCTTCCTCCTCCTCATCCAACTCAGTCTCCATCTGCTCATCATCATATGGAGCATCACCCTGTGCCATGGCCCTCACTGCCTTGATCGCCATCGTAATTCACCGCATCGCTAGTCTCCACTCCCGTGGAGCATTGTAGCAATTGTCGATCAGGTCCTGATCCAGATGCTTCCAGCCATCATCAATCACTCCCATCCAGTAGGCGGTCAATCCCTACATGTAGTGTCTCCAACATCATCAAAGCACCCCGTTGTCGACGCTGCCCGCGTGGGGTAGAGCACACCCCCTCCACTCGTCCCCTACGAGCCCGGTATCCTGCCGGTGGCTGCAGTCCCACATCTACACACGAAAGCATGTCATCAGTCTCAGTATCATAACAATCCTCTAGCTATCACATATGCTATCAAGTAGAAACAACATGATACTATAAAGTGAGTAGATATTGTGATAATCTGCAGGGATCTAGCAACTGTAACAAACTCACAATCTAACTCTCAAGATTATTTGCAAAGAAAAATAAGCATGCATTCAATAATCACTCATAAACACAAAATAATGGACAATGTCAATATCATACAATGAATAATGAATGTAGAGAATGTGTTACAATAATCAATGATGAGGCATCATATAGGATTCAAATTAGCCAAGTAGGGCATTCAAATCTGAGCTCAAAGTATAGCATGAATAACTATGGAGATATCATCCAGTTGGTAGTATTAGTCACAACTGGTAAGTGTTAGTCAAGTGTGACCAACTCAGTCTAACAAAACCATCTAGCCATAAATCAGGGAATGGAGACTCCAAGGTGGGTGCATGAGGCTGTCTAACTCAAAGTCTAGCTTGGATAACAATGGAGACATCATCCAGTCAATAGTATCAGTCATAAATGGTAATAGTCAGTCAAGTGTGTCTAGCTGAGTCTAACAGAACCATCTAGGCATAAATCAAGGAATGGAGACTCCAAGGAGGGCGCATGAGGCTATCAAATAGTCAAGTAGAACTCCAGAACTAGCTAACTAGAATCTACAAGCAGCAAGCATGAGCAATCAGTGGAAGAACTACTCAATCAATGCACTAATTGAATGATAACTCTCGGTAGATGAGATAAGGCGCCCTAACTGAGTGATAACTGGTGGTAGGTGAGCAATGGCGCCCAAACTGGCTGTGGTAGGAGGGAAAGGTGGACTTGCCATGCAGAGAAGTCAAGGAGGGCACATTAGGTAGGTAGGAGGTCAAATGAGGGCTATAGGCAGGCTCTGGAGAGCTAGAAGCAAGATCTAGGTGCTGGAGACCACCATGATGATGATTGGACGCATGCAGTGGCATGCAGATTTGTATGCAGGAAAAGACAGGCTCTGAAGGGATAGAACCAAGCTCCAGGTGCTGGGGATACCACCATGATGATGACTGGATGCATGCAGTGGCATGCAAATTTGCATGCAGGCATGCAAAATATAAAATGATGGTGTGAATATTCCAACACCCCCCCGCAAGCTACACTATGAGGTAATAACTGAAATCTGAAAATAGGGCCTTGGTGACTAAGACCAAAGGTCACCCCATACAATCAATCTAAATAAACTAAGTGAGGAAAGAGGGAAAACCCAATGGGAAGAAATCGCTCCCTCAAAATAGACTGAAGGATGCTAATGTAGCATATCATCTCTCACCCCTGAAGGAGGTAAGTGTCCTTATTTTCCGCAGAAGGCTCGATCGATTTGAACTGGATCAGCGATGTGAGAAGGATTAAACCTTCCATTCTGAAAATCTGATCTGGTTCTTCTATGATTATGTGGATCACCAACCAAATCACTGACAGATCGAAGTGTAGTGGCTTCCCATTGAGGAACAGGAGGAATATCAGGTGAGAGATCTTCAGGTTCTTGTGGATCTGAATCTCCCATTCGCTCATCTTCATCATCAGTTGCTAGACCTTCAGGCTCTTGTGGATCTGGATCTAGCATTATATCATCTTCCGAATCTGAAATATCATGTGAAGATGCATCTATAACTGGCTCATCATCATATCCAAACTCTGAATCTTAAATCTCATGTGATGATGCCTTTTCTCTCTTGATCATCAATCAAGGGAGGAGGTATCTTCCTTTTGGGATGTAGTGGATCATGCTACAAAAACATAATATGAAGATCATCATAAAGCATGTGATTTGAACCAACTGAGGTAGAATCAAAACCATGAATGTGTAGATATTTCCTTGATATTTCCTTCAAACCAACATAGGTGAGATCATAACCAAAGAAACTATGACATGATGATAGTAGATCTTCAACAAGATCATTGGTGAATGCAACAGTGGTGGTGGACCATGAACCAATAGGTGCTAGATCTTCAGGTTCTTGTGGATCTGGATCTAGCATTCTCTCAAAAGGAGTTATCTTCCTCTTGGGAAGAAATGAATCATGCTCCAAAAACATGTACTTGAGTTCTCCAACAGTGGATGCAAGCAAATCAGATCCAAGACTTGGAAGATGGTTTCTCATGATCTCCTTTGAACTAACAGGGGTGAAATCAAAACCAAAATCACAAGAAGGTGCATGAGTCATGAACCCAAGCGAATGATAGAGTCTTCCATTGTTAGTGAAGCTATGAAAACATGTGCTAATGACCAAATAGTAAATCAGAGAAATCATGTGATGAGGAAGAGCGAATGCATTACCTTCCAAATCTGTTTTTTTCTTCAAAAAACTCAGTAGGTCATCATCTTGCAAATCAACAGGTGCATCAACTCTATGAAAGTGTATGTAGTTCTTTGATATCTCCTTTGAACCAACAGGGGTGAGATAAGAACCAAATGAACCATATAATGGTGATGGCTTGAACTTAAATCAGATCCAATATTTTGAGGATGGTTTCTTATGATCTTCTTTGAACCAACAATGGTGAGATCAAAACCAAAATCACAAGGATATGCATGAGACTTGAATCCAAGTGAATGGTAGTATTCTATCTTTGGTGAAGTTCTGAAAACATGTGCCAATGACCAAATAGGATTCCATAGGAATATTTTGTTCAAGGAGGGAAAATGCATTGCCTCCCAAATCTTCCAAGATGCTCAATAGGTCATTATTTCGCACATCAGCAAGCTCACGGGAAGTAGAGATTTCAAATATCTCTTCAACTTCTAGAGTAGTAGCTGACATCTTTTGCTCAGAAACCAGATAGGAAGATGGAACAACTGAAACCATGTGTTGTGCTTCGACTTCATCTTGAACAACTTCATCATGGGAGATGATGGAGGCCGAGTCATGAATAGAGAGAGCACTGTAGGAAGTATCACTGTGCTTGCTTTCCATATGGATATCATCAACCTCTTCCTCATGAATTCCAAATAATCTGTCCAATCTAGTCCATAGATCACTTGGATGTTCATTAAGATCAATGTAGTATTCCATATTGGAAAACATAGTAATACATATGCTTCCTAAGGCTCCGTCACAAGCATCAAGCCAATCTTCTTTCTCTCCATCGGAAGAAAAATCTCTCTTAATACTAGTACATACATCAAAAAGACCATGTCTCTTCAGATATGATGCCATTTTTGTTTTCCACTCGTCATAGTTGAATGGAGTGAGAGAAGGAACTCCGTCCAGATACATAGAAGATGTTGTTCAATTTTGAATCTACTGCTGTAACTGCAGAAAACTTCGAAACCTGCAAAACAAGAAGAGTTTTTACTCATGGAGAATGCTACACTTTGACTGAACACTACCTTAATGACACTTGGCACATAGACTAACTCCTTCACACCTGTCTAGACCTCACTAGATTTCTCCAATGAATTCAAGTACTAGCACCAGGATTTGCTGTGGAAACTCAGAGGCTTCTGGTGCTCAAGTGAAAGATAGCTGCTCAAAGAAATGATGCAACTGCTGCAATGGCTGCAATTCGAATAGCTGCTGACTGCTCTGATACCATGTGATAATCTGCAGGGATCTAGCAACTGTAACAAACTCACAATCTAACTCTTAAGATTATTTGCAAAGAAAAAGAAGCATGCATTCAATAATCATTCATAAACACAAAATAATGGACAATGTCAATATCATACAATGAATAATGAATGTAGAGAATGTGTTACAATAATCAATGATGAGGCATCATATAGGATTCAAATTAGCTAAGTAGGGCATTCAAATCTGAGCTCAAAGTCTAGCATGAATAACTATGGAGATATCATCCAGTTGGTAGTATTAGTCACAACTAGTAAGAGTCAGTCAAGTGTGACCAACTGAGTCTAACAGAACCATCTAGCCATAAATCAGGGAATGGAGACTCCAAGGTGGGTGCATGAGGCTGTCTAACTCAAAGTCTAGCTTGGATAACAATGGAGACATCATCCAGTCAATAGTATCAGTCATAAATGGTATTAGTCAGTAAAGTGTGTCTAGCTGAGTCTAACAGAACCATCTAGGCATAAATCAAGGAATGGAGACTCCAAGGAGGGTGCATGAGGCTATCAAATAGTCAAGTAGAACTCCAAAACTAGCTAACTAGAATCTATAAGTAGTCATCATGAGCAATCAGTGGAAGAACTACTCAATCAATGCACTAACTGAATGATAATTCCCGGTAGGTGAGATAAGGCGCCCTAACTGAGTGATAACTGGTGGTAGGTGAGCAATGGCGCCCAAACTGGTTGTGGTAGGTGGGAAAGGCGCACTTTCCATGCAAAGAAGTCAAGGAGGGTGCATTAGGTAGGTAGGAGGTCAAATGAGGGTTGTAGATAGGCTCTAGAGAGATAGAATCAAGCTCTAGGTGCTGGAGACCACTATGATGATGACTGGATGCATGTAGTGGCATGCAAAGTATGCAAAGCATGCAAGAAAAGACAGTCTCTGGAGGGATAGAACCAAGATCCAGGTGCTGAGGAGACCACCATGATGATGACTGGATGCATGTAGTGGCATGCAGGCATGCAAAATATAAAATGATGGTGTGAATATTCCAATAGATACATACCATCTGGTCTCCATGCTTGGACAGGAGGCCGTGGTAGCTCTTCATCTCCCTTGTAGTCCATCCTTAGATAAGGGAAGTCCTCGATGAACACTGGCATTTGCAGCCACTATGTGAACAACTCTCGAGTGAAAAAAAGATCCACTAGTCCCCCACCACCGCGAGTCATCATCTCGCCCCATCATTGCATCCACGGCTCAGTCGGTCCATCATGCGCACTGGTCTATGGCGTTGCAGCGTAGGCACTCGCTCAAAGAAGAATGAGCATAAGAACGATGGGAAACAAAAATCACCTCCCATGTGGCTAACCTTGTTAAGGTCTCACCAAAAAATAGTCTGGTACATATGTCCCCACCCGAAGTAGGTACCTACTAAATCCTGCTCAACCAGCATCATCTTCCCTCCAGAAACCCTGTGAGGTGCCTGACCCCAATATCCACACTACGAGTCTCCAAACGCTTGTTGGCTTATATAACTGTCTTAAGGTTTTTGATAAAGACCCAGGTTATTCATGGTTCAAGGAACCAACAAAACCCCTTTTCATCGGCCCTTTCGGCAACAGTATGCAGGCAGACTGAGGTCTCACCCGAGGCGAAGCTATGGGGGAGCTGCAGAATCAAGTTTCCAAAGCTACGTGATGAGTTGTTTAAACAGATCTAACAGGAAGTGCACTGCAGGGCTCGCACTGCGGACTGAGCGGTAGATACCCTCGTCGCGGTCAACACACTTCTACAAGCTCATATGCTTGTACCACCAGCACATCCACAGAATGCGTGGTGTGGATAGGCTTCAACCGACAGGACAACGCAACTGACTTATATGCTTCCTCTTCAAACCTGACCACTATTACTGGATTCACTTAGTACTTTATTCAATCATATACAGCCTTAGATTATTCAGTCCTCCGACTTATGCAACTGGGCGAAATATACTACTCTGCGCACTTCCGGTGCTGTGCTTCAAGGGAATCGCACGGCGCGAACCCTACTTAGGTGCTTATGTACATGAATTATGCATTCGTCAACTCAGAAAGACTGTGCATTCAACATTCAGCTATACATGTGGTACTTAACATATTATTCCCATCTCATTCCCATGGCGAATACATATAAAAGCATGAACATATCCACTGATAAATGAGAATTCAAGCATTCATTGTAAGCAAACAGACAAGTGCAAACACATAAACAATCACACTGCACAATATTTAACATGGTTCACCCCTAGGATGGGAGCTACGTCCACAGGAACTGTTGTTGTATTAGTCTTTGGGAAGGGTACAACAGTTCCAGTCTGCGCACTCAGCTGTAGACTCTCTTCTCTCTCAGAAGGCCTCTGCGCACACAGCTTGCAGAGCCTTTACAATGGCAATCAAAACAGGTCTTGCTCAAGATTATACAATGAGATACAAACCAAACTCTAGAGATTAACCAAAAAAAAAAACCCTTTCCCTTACAAAATATGCCTTATTTATAGATCATGCTCGTAGGTCATGTCTTTACAATATCCAGGCAAAAACCCTAAGGTTTACAAAACTGTCGCGGTTTCCAGCTAACCGGACTTGCAAGCTTCTGGTAGCGAATCTTCCATCATGGCCTTCCTCTGCATGTGGTCACATCGCTATCAGCCTCCCTGTCGCACGCATGCCAAAAGGTCACTTTCTTTGATCTGTTCCTCCTCTAACGGCCTTATGCAACCGGTTCATGTAGTGGTTCCTTGCATGTGTGACCGGTCGCTTTCCTCCGCTTCACTCCTTACCCGCTGCTTGGTAATCATGGAGCATATTTACCAAAAATAGACCACTGATGGTCTAACTGGAATATGTGCTGTCTTCCATCCAAGCTTCTTCCTTGCTAGATATCCATAGATCGGGCTCATCATAGTGTTGTCTCCTCGCAGCACTGTACTTCGTAGCTCTTCCGACATTGCGCTGCGCTCAAATTTGCAGCTTCCCAAAACTGACTTATCCAAAAAGTCTTCAACTGAACTGCACTTAACTCCGCAGTTCCAAAACTTGCCTTGCACAAAAATGCCCCACTTGGGCCAGGCCCAACAGGCCCCTAACACTTACATGTGGCTCGTCCCCGAGCCACCTTTAACTTCTACTTCTCCTAGCTGTTCCTCCTTCTACGGAGCTAGCTTTGTAGAGAATTCTTGGTATGTTACAGTCAACTTTTCAACTGCTTCCTTAGTGTCTTGATCAACTTGTTTGACAGTTTCCAACATCTCAGGTGTTATATAATCATCAGCTTGCTATTCCACCTGTTCTTGACCTTCGCGCAACTCCTTTAAATTTTCTTCGATTTGTTGTGTGAGTTTGTGGGCTTCCTCTTGTAGGGGCTGCGACCTGTCTCCAACTTCATTCTCTTTTTCTCTTAAAACTTGAACTTCCTTTTTCAGCTTCCTGACTTCCGAGTACCTATGGAGTCTTTCTCTTGGTTACAGGGATTTAAACTCTATGACCAGTAGTTCTAATGCGACTTGCTTATCCTTCACAGCATTCTTGATTTCCTGCAACTTTGGATCTTCTTCAAGTGCAGTGACCATTTTCGTCGCCTCTTCTAACAGATTTTGACACTTAGCCACCTCAATGGCTATACTTTCCGCCGCGGCCTTCACTTCTTTTGCTCTTAACTGTTGCTGATCCGGTGGAGTCTTCAGTTGATTCTGCACTTCTAAGGCAACAATCTTAGCTTCGTGGCTGATCTCCATATCTATTATTTTAGGTTTAAGGTCGCTGACCACCTTGTCGATCTTGATGATAGTGTCCGTAGGGTCTGGCTGCACGTCGCATTCTGATATCTCCTCGGTTACTGCAGTGATCGTAGACTGTAGTCTCTTATGTCGATCATGCGCATCTTGTAGTTCCATGGTCCTCTGTGAGCTGGATTCTTGCAACTTCTTATAGCTTGTTTGTAGCTCAGTGTGCTGGTTCATAGCATCAACACTTCGCTCATGAATCTCCTCAACAACCTGTAGATGTAGATTGTGTAGACCAGGTACTGGGATATTCGTAAGGTCGAGGTCCACGTGCTCTAGGTCCTGCGTACCCAAGATTAATTGTTCTGGCAGTGGTAGCCTGATGCTTAAGGGATCAAGATGGATAATGCGAGACTTCGTAGGCACAGTCAGGGCTATCTGTGGTGTCTTCTGCTGCGAAGTGCCTCCTAACTTCCCTTCTTACACTGAATCTCACGGCATGGGTAGGCTGCACTAAACTTGCTCAAAATTTTATGTTACAATCTGCAGGGTGCTAAGGTTCTTTTGTAAAGATTCTTGAATCACTTTGTCCTTTTTCTCCTTCTCAGTCCTCATATCTTCCATTTGCGCCGTGACCATCGACGCGAACATGTCAAAATCATCCTCGGTAAGTATTGCTACTGATTGGCCCTTACTAGATTTCTGCTTCTTCTTCTGCATCTTTTGCTATACAGGGCTCTTAGCTTCCTTCCTTTTTCCCGTCCACGACACTTCTATAATGGGCGTAGGAATGGGGTTTCTCTCGCCGGAGTCACTTTGGATATCCACAATTTCGACTTGAAATTCAGCAGGCCATTCCTTCATAATGTTATCAATGTCTTCTTCATTCATGTGGTATCTTCCTGCGAACCATTCAGGGTTCTTCGTTTGTGCCTTGGCTGAAATGTTAATCGAATGCATCTCAGCATAAAAATTGATAGTGAGAATGTACTTAGCCGTTACCTCTTTTGTTATCTGCGGCATGACGATAATGGCTTCGCGCAACTGCTCATAGTAAGTGTAGAAGACCTCAGCTGTCTTTTTGAATTCAATTTCGCCCAAAGGTTTGCGTAACGTGCTCCTCGACAATCACTACTGTCGGTTATTACGCCAACGTAATCCCTCAGGTCCTTCCATCCTACGAATGCAATCAATACTATTAACCATGTAAAATGGAAATTACCACCATGTGCCTGTGGATCATTCCGTTCCTCCACGAACTCATTCAACAGGTATTGACACCAATTGAATCTTCCTCCCTCTGCGGCTTTTGAACCAAGTAGTACTGCGCCCGCAGGTACTTCCAATGGTCTTGATTTTCTATAAATCTTGCTGGCTAATAGTTGCATGACAAACCACGTGGCCTTATCATCTATGTCCTCCATTTGAAAGCCTCTCTTGCCTTTGATGACGGTGTTAGCACTCCATAAATTTTGTGCTTGAATTGATTTCGATAGCATCAACATGCAAAACAAAAGATTTTCCATGATGGAGGTTTTATGAAGAAATGTTTGGACAAAGTTAAAACTTTATGAAAGTTTTGATTTTTTAAAAGGTTTTAAGTCATCGACTTCATAAAAAAGGGGGTCTAAAGCTTTAAATTAATTTTTTATAACTTAAGGCTCATTCTAAATTTTTGGTTTGGACCAAATAGAGCAAAAGGTATTAGCGCCCAACACCGAGGGCTTGTCAAGTGACCAAGAGCCGAGCCAAGGGGCCTCACATAGCCTCCATACTCCAAGCGCCAAGACCAAGATCATTCCTTCATTTGTATTACTTGCTATATGTTAAAATCAATGCAATATATAAAGAGTGGTGGTCGTGCTTTTATATTGCATGTGGGATAAATTGCCTAGAAGCAAAACGAAAGAAAAGTAGCACGATTGGGTCATTAAAAGAGATCAACGGTTCACAATCCTAGAGAGAGATGGACGGTTGATAGCCCATTCCGCATCCCTCACTAGCTCGAACTTTAAAAATTATAAAGCGGTCGCGGACGAAATACCACGGGAGCACGTGGCGTGTTAGTATTCATCCGCGTCAACGCGAGGTGGTATCATAAACCGCCTTCCGCCCACGCGGAACCACCATTCACGAAGAAGAGAAGTATAATAGCACGTGCTTTGTGTTATCAAGTGTTGTGCGCGGCGAGGTATATAAACACCACGATCATTTCCCGCTCAACCAATGTGGGATATATTCCATAAAGAAAATCAAATGGGTTAAGTATAACACGTTTTTGAGAAAATGCCTGTTTTAGTCACCATTTTCTAGAAGCTGTTTCCGCCAAACCGAGAAGAATTTTCAGAAACTGAAAGAGGTTTTTCTTCAGCACGGGCCAATCTTCAAAAACCTCTCTCAGTTTTTACACAGGTGTTATGGTTTAGGAGAATCGAAGTCATCTTCACGGGGCAATTTTCCAGAATTTCAGTTTACTGTTTTAGTCATCAACTTCAAAGAGCTGGTTCTTCCAAATGAAGATGAATTTTCAGAAACGGAAAGAGTTTTTTTTTCATAACATGCCCAGTTACAAAAACCTCTCTCAAAATGTACACAGCTATCTCCATTTGAGATATACAGCCAGGTCTTTGAATCCTATTTTTCGGCAAATTTACTTCCTGAAATAAAAAAATAAGTTGTAACTGTTTCTATTTTTAGAGTTTCAGTTAGGTTTTGAATTCAAGATTAGGTATAGGCCGTCTTTCTATATATTATGTAAAAAGACATGTAAAAGGGGGATTCCCAGGAACGAAAATGTCCATTCTGGGTTTTTGAAGTTGTTTCCAGAAATTAATAAAGATTTCAGAGTTTGAGCAGTTTTAAATCAAAGATTCATGTGTTGTTGGTGTTTACAGTCTGTACCTTTTCTTTTCTCACTTGTGCATGTTTACTTTCCCAGTTATGCTATTCATTTTTGTCTTTTCTTCTATACTTGGACGAACGTCTAAATGAATTGGGATTCATATTTTTATGCCTCAGTTTATCGCGTTTCAAGTATCCATTTGCTTCTCTAAAATCGACAATGGATTCATCCTAGTCTGATGCCCATTGATTGGTGGATTGTCTTTAATTCTTTCTTTTCGCCTGCAAAAAGCTTTGACCGTAACCTAACAATTACCTTGCCTTTGTACAAAAATTTCTGTTTTTGCTGCTGATATATTATTTTTCTGTTTCTTGACTCCATTGCCCAATGATATCTTATTTCCTGTTTATCTAACCACTTCATTAAAAATCCTTAAGTTTTTATTTATTTTACAAATTGGCCCTTGAGTTTCATTGTCAAACTGCTGTCGTGGTGACATTGGATGGCAGATTTGCCGAGAGAGCCCTCTCTGGCTGAAGGAGGCTAACTTTCAGTCTAAAGATTGGTTTGAAATAGGTTACCTCGGGTTTCTTTTATACAGCCCAAGGAAAATCCGAGTGCTAACAGACGGTTTGTGTTTTCTTCATCTTCGCGGCAACTTCTTTGCCTCTACTTTTCCCCTGAAAGAACTGCTTTGGATCTTCACCTCTTTTGCTCAATCCAGTGATCCGGTGGATTAAGTCAATGTTCAGGTCATTATTGCGATCAAGCCATAAATATCCCTGGTGGATGCGTGACATTAGGGTTCGCACCACCGCATTCAGCTTTGGTGTTCTGTCGAAGTGTGGGAGTCTCAATAGGTTGAGCAGTCTTGATGCGACTACTCCGTACAACCAACTTTTTGCAACCAAGGTGAGATTTCCTTTCACATCCTTCTTCCAACACATGTACTGGTCGGGATGGAACTGTGGAAACTTAGGTTCGTTGGGTTCCTTCTACATTTGAAGCAGATTGTAGTCTTCCCACTTACACTCTTGGATCTTACCCAACAGATTTTATCCCACGTCGACATGCTTCGATATAGGAAAGAGCGGAATCTCATACTTGGCGTTCTTTAACAATTTAATGGCTGGTGCATCCTGTGCACGCGGTGAGATTTACTTAGGGGTTAGCTTCAATGGTAGCTCCTTGTTGGCCAGCGGAGGTTGTGGCACAGTGGAACTCATCTTTTATTGCTTGACTTTCTGCACCGATGGTCCTTTGCCTTTGTCTTCCATTGCTGGAGCGTGTCTTGGTGATCTTCGAGAAGCCTGACCTTGTTCTATTACAACTTTCTTGAAGGGGGTTCTCATCAACCCTTCGATTCCTCTGTGTTTAAACACCTTCACAGTCTCCTGGACCGTGAACTCTTCCTCAATAGAAGACCTCTTAGACATTCACTGGACGGATATCAATGGGATTTATGATAACCTATTGTAAACAACTAGCAAACTAGTGCTTGCAAGAAAATTCAAGGGTTTCGGTAACGCCTGCGAGTCCAAATACAACGGTATTTATAGGCGCATCTAGCTTCCTCCGCGCCCCTCAACAACTAGATAATCATTAAATATGGTATCCATTGGCCAAATCCGTGAATATTTCGGTCCTTTCCTTCATTAACTCGTTTAGAACAACTATTTCTGTGTTAAATGCTCAAGCGGTCGCTGACAAAAGTACTGTATAACGGCTATCCTTGCGACCGACATTCTAACGACTACTTTTCTGGAATGCTGGGTCGAACTGCCCGGCGGGTCATCACTACTCCTGCACAGTTACTTCGTGGTGCCTGATTTCTTGCTTATGAACTTAGCCTCTTTTCTTGATCTTCGTGGTTGCATTTTGGCCTTCGCAACTGCGTGGTTCCTCTTTTTCTTTATTTCCTTTTTTTTTGGTGCAACTTTACTTCTTAACAAGTGTTGCACGGTATATACATTTTATTTATTACACTTCGCATATAGACTCTTTTCCTTTTCTAGTGCCCAATTTCAATTGTACTTGGCAGTTAGAAATTTCCTTCTTTTCTGATCATCAAGGGTTCTGCGAAGCAGGACTATCCCGATAGGGTTTTAGTCTGCTTCCATTTACTATGCCAGGAAAGTTATCTCCTGCTAACGTGGCTAACTGAAAGGTCTTGTTTTTGATATGGCGATCATGCCATGCTTTTTCCCGTTCTTTCTGCACTTGTTGGTGAAAACCTTCGATGAAGTGATCTTCCTCCAGACTAACCAAGTGTAGAAGCCTTTCTTCTAATGCGTCGCAATCTTCCATGCCTGTGAAAGCAGCTATTCTTAAGCTGGGAACAATGTACTCCATTGGCATTATGGATTCCTGTCCATAGGCCAGCCTAAAAGGTGTGTGGCCCGTCAACTTTTTGCAAGTAGTTTTGTATGCCCATAAAATGGCTGGAATACGCAGGTCTTAGTCATCTCTATTCACATTGCATACCTTAGGTAGTGCATTCTCCAGTACTTTATTGAATGCTTCCACAGTTCCATTTGCTTGCAGATGATATGGTGTACTTCGTTGATGATGAATGTGGAATTCTTCTGTCAATGGCTCAATAGTTTTGTTCAAAAAGTGAGTGCCTTGATCACTCATCAAAATCTTCGGGCATCCAAACCTTGTAAGGATGTTCTCAAAAATGAACTGCGCAGCAGTAATTGCGCTACAGTCCTTCACTGGCTTCGTTTCTTCCCATCTGGTAAGGTAATTAGTTGCAGTAATAATGTACCTCGCACCAGTTCTCTTTCCCGGTGGGTTTATAGGTACCACAAAATCAATGGCCCATTTATCAAATGCCTGTAATGTCAACTTTGGATTCAATGGCATTTTGTCTCTCCATGACGGCCTTCCTGTCCTTCGATAGACATCGCAGCTCTGGCAATGTTCCTTTGCATCTTTATGAACCATAGGCCACCATAGCCCTGCTCGCAATATCTTCTGCGCAGTGGGTCATCCTGTGTAGTGACCTCTTGCTGCTCTTGAATGTGTATCTACCAGGACAAATGGTTTCTCGTGTTCTACCACACACCTACGCAACACTTCATCCGGCCCCAATTTGTATAGCTGTCCGGAAATTATGGTGAAGTCTGCTGTCTTAATACTAGCTGCTTCTTCTGCTGCGTAGTAAACTCTATGGGTGCCAACCCAGTAGTCAAGAAGTCTATGATATATTTGTAGTAGTCATCGACAATCTGAATAGTGAACAACTGCGCATCGGGTAGATTGTCTTCAAGGTTCGTAGGTTCTTCTCTTGACTCGATCCTTGACAAATGATCAAGTCCTAAGTTCAATCTGCCAAGCTTAACCACTATTTCAAAGTCATACTCCTAAAAGAGTAATAACCATTTGCAGATTTTCCCCCCTAACACTGGCTTGTTGACTAGGTATTTCAAAGAAGAATGGTCAGTGAACATAGAGAAGTGCGCACCAAGAAAGTAGTGCCTGAATTTCTGCAGTGCGTGGACCATAGCTAGGCCTTCTCTCTCAGTGGTGGTATAATTCTTCTCAGCAGATGAGAGCTTCCTGCTCGAAAATGCAATGGGATGGTCAATACCTCCCTCCCCTGGTTGTTCTAATACAACACCCAATGCTATACATGACACATCAACATGGACATGAAATGGCTTCTCCTAGTTTGGGAAAACTAGGATCGACGCAGTTACCATTTTCTCTTTTAATGTGTCAAAGCCTTGCTCACATTCTGTGTTCTAGATGAACGACACATCTTTCTTAACAGCTTCTCCATGGCCATGGTTATCAATGCATAACCTTTTATAAACTTTATGTAGTAATACATATTCCCCAATGTGGTGTGCAACTGCTTTACTGAATTTGGTGTTGGCAAGTTTACAATAACTGCGATCTTCTTAGGGTCAACCATCAAGCCCTGTTTTCATACAATGTGTCCCAACAGGATTCCATAGGGTACACAAAAGATACACTTCTTCAGGTTTAATGACATTTGATGCTGTCTGCACTTTTCTAGCATCAATCTGAGGTTTGCGCAATGGTCCTTCAACAACCCAAATACTGTCCAATCATCAAAATAAGCTTCTAAGAACTTATGCATGAAATCTTTAAATGCAGTGACCAAAACTTTGGAAAAGATGGAAGGTGTGTTCTTTAGACCAAATGGCATCACTGTGTACTGGAATGACCCCCATTCCGTTGCAAAAGTGGTCTTCTACCTATCTGTGGGATCAATTCTTATATGATGGTATCCCGAAAATCCATCAGTAAAGAAATATGCCTCATTTCCTCCAACATTATTGAGCACCTCATCAGTGAAGGGAGTAGGAAACGGGTCATGCATCGAAGCATCATTCAATTTTCTGAGGTCCACACAAATCCTGATCTCGCCTTTTGCCTTTTTGTCTTAGACAACCATAGGGCTTATCCATTCAGACTCCTCAACCAGCTCAATGATCCCTGCGTCGAGCATCTTATCGAGTTCTTCCTTGACTCGTTCTTTGTATCGTGGATTCAGTCTATAGGGCCTTTGCTTAACAAGCTTCGGGCCTGGTTTAAGAGGTATCTTCATAACCCCTAAGTCGCCCATAATACCTTTCATTTCTGTAAATTTTATCGGGAATAAATCCTAATACTCATGTAACAGGTCTGCGATCTCCATGACCATCTGATAATCCCAATTGTCTCTGATAGATGCGAACTTTGACTCTTCGCTGGTGCCAATGTTTACTTTCCTTGTCTTCACGGGTCCACTCATGTCTGGAATTTCCAGCAAAGGTCCCTCTACGTCACGCGCTGCTTCTGACTCAGGTATGTTTATGTTGCGCGGATCCTCCTGATCACTTTCTTCTTTATCTTCAACCTCTTCAGCTAGATTATAACAATCCATGGCATGCTCTACCAGTTCCTTTCATTCTGGCTATAGGCTTGTAGGTACGTTGTCAGCTCCAAAGAATTATTCTAATGTCATGTTTCTATGTGGACATTCCGGTCTAAATATTATTTCCTTAATAATCTGCAAAGCATCATTTATGGTAGGACTTTCATCTTCAAAATTGAATCTCTTTTGGAAGTTTGTAGTCAAGGTAGGCCAATCTATAGTTTCTCTGTGCAACTCCATGTCTAGATACCACTTCTTTGGAATTTCTTCCTCCAACGTGTGCACAAACAAATGCACCCATTGTGTCTGTGGTCTCTCCTCCCATGCTTGTGAATAGATTTCAATATGCTCTCTTGGATCTGTTTGTCCATTATATTTTTTAAAGGGAAGTACAACCTTGTCAGCAAACCTGATCTGCATCTTGATTCTTCACTGATCCAATGTGGTCAATGTTTTCTTATGTACAACCCATTATCTGGAAGGTGTCTCGTGTAGTGCCATGTCTAGTTCTAGTAAGCGATGTTCATATGCAATTGCTACAATATATTCTTTGATAAATGAATAAACATTAGATAAACCATCATAGGTGGGAATTGGGCTTACCTCCTTTCCAATCCAGCACACTGACTTTGTAACCTACGCGCATCTCCTTGCAGATACTTCATGCATATGAATTTTCCAGTTCTCTAGTCCTACGTCAGCTTCTGAGATGCAAGAGTTGTCGCATCTCCAGTTGATTGTTCCATCCGCAGTAGGATTAATATATTCATCCTGGTTCACAGTCATCTTGTAAAGGCGGTCCAAGTCTTGAGCTCGGGATTCTTCCCGAATCGACTCACTGTATATGTCTCCGTCTGAAGGGTCCAATGGTGAGATGACCCTGATATGCTTTCCTTTGAAGATCATCTTCTTTGTTTTCAAGTTTATTATGGCAAGGTTATCCATAGACCAATCAATTCCCAACAGTGCGGGATAAGGCTGGCTATCATCCACAATCTCAATAACCTCGAAGTCAGCATGACTTTGCACTCCATCAATGTCAACAATAACATTGGCTAACCTTCCAAAAGGTATGAATTTCTCCTAATTGGACATCCTCAACTATATAGGTGACCATAACAGCTTTGGTCTCCCAATCTGCTACCATGTCTATTTAGTTAAGACATTTACTTCAGATCCTAGATCAAGGATGATCTCATCCATTTCATAGTCTCCTATCCGTGCACTAAGCCTCATTTCTCGGCCTGTTCTTTTGTGTTTCTTGATATGGTGAACTGATCTATCGGTAGTCTTCATCCCACTCTATGGCTCATACTGGTTTAACAGTTTTTGCAACTCCGCTATAGCGTCTGCGCTCTTCAACAACTTCATGCAACTCCTTAGGAATTGTGCAACAGAGGTTCTTGTCTCTACTGCAGCGCTCGTTTTGTCATAAGTAGCCAACATATCTTCTATATGTGTTATTTCACTACTCAACGGGATTCTTGGCGACCTGGGTGCTGACTCTTTGAAGATGTCTTGTGCTTCTTCGAAGACTTCTCTGTTCTTCTCCAAGTTGAAAGCAGGTGCTTTCCCAGTAGCTTTTCTTATCCATATTGTTTCAAGAGGGGTCTTCTTAGTGTTAAAGTATCCAGAAGTCGAAGCTTCTACTCCTCTATCTCTCCTTGTCGTAGAACCACTTCACGTCACTACATTGATACTTGGATCCGTAGGTCTCTTCTCTGCTGCGATCAATTGAATGTTTGGGTTCGACGCATCTTGTCGCTTCCGTTTTTGCATTTCTGCCTCTAACACTGGGCAGTCTTCAATAACACGATCGAACGATTTACAATAAATACACGTAGTGCATGGGTTGGTACAATCTCTAGTTACATGACCTGGCTGGCCACAGTTATAAGAGATTACTTGACCTCGGCCTCGTCCCTACGTTGGGCCGACATTCCTTCCTCTCCCACGGTATCCTCCATGGCCTCTATATGCTCCATGATCATGTTGCACATTATTTTGTTTCTGTGGAGTCTCTTCTTGGACTCTGTATACTCCTCCATACATATGCTCTTATATCATTCTTTCTTTCCAACATAAGTTCATATGCGCGGTAGTTGGACTCATCATGTCCAACAGACTTACAAAAATTTCAATATAATTTTTTAGGTGTCCTTACATATTTCTGTATTAAGTAGCAGTCCTCTGGTCAGTGTCCTCTAGTTCTGCAGATCTCTCACCATGGCCCTTGGTTCTGATTTAATGGGTTTGGTGCACCCATGTTAAGGAATTCTTGGAATAAAGGACATTGATCCTTAGTATGTCCCTCCCACTTACATCTTGTACACCAAACTTCTTGTCTCTTTTGCTTTCCTTTCTTGATATCCTGTAGTTGTTGTGTAAGGGTAGCCAACTGGGTTTGAATCTGAGACATCCCAGAGCTAGTTTCTCCAATAGGTGAAGCTTCTAACTTCATTGTGATCTCCAAGGCTTCTACTTGCGAAGCGACTTTTTGCTATATCAACGGTAGTCTGATATGGGGCAACAACGTGACTATAAACCATTCCTGGTGCTGTTGCGGTGCTATCATGAAGCTTACTTAGTCCAGCAATGTCTTAAATTTTTGGTCAAATTCCCAGGCTGTCTCATTAGGTTTTTGCTTGATCTCTTTTAACTCTATGATACATTGTGATTTTGACTTCGGTTTCTTAAATTCTGCTAAGAGTGCAGTCCTTGTGAGTACTTCATGAACCAATTCAAGGCTCTGTCCCTAAATGTGGTAATGAGCTGCGCTCGCTTCACAGCATCATCCTGGAATTGTTTAACATTCCATACGGTTTCACATAGAAACCAATGTTTCTCAGGGTCCTCTAGACCCGTTCCTTTGAATATTGGCAGCTTAATATCATCAGTCACGCTTCTTCTAGGTGGTGTAAGGTTCTGCAAAGGGTTCCGTGCTGAAAAAATAAACATGGTATTGTGCAAAATGTTCTGATTTGGATGTTCTGAGTACTAGGGATATTCGCAACTGGGGGGTTCTGTGCAATGGGAGGCGTAGTGTTCACAACCAATGGATTCTGCAGAGTAATAGGCTGATAGGTGGAATATTGAGGTGTGGTTTGGCTATTAGGTTCGGCTTGTGAATCAATATCTACGCGGAGTCCATGGTCACTAGAAATCTTCTTAGGCATATATTTATATCTTTTCCCACTTCTCAAATTATGTGTCTCTTCGTCAGACTCACTATAAATGCTATTGACCATTATAGATTCAAAAATTTCACTGCATTCTAAAAATTCCTTTCTCAGCTAAAAGCATTTTAATGTATAAAATGAGGTTGTTCAGGTACTTACCTCTGAAACCCTTGAGAAACTCTGCTTCTGCTGCGCTATAGGACTTTAGCATGTCCACAGCGAACTCCGTTACAAAGCTTTGTAGTGTACTATCAAGCCGAAAGTAAACTACTCACGTGAATGGACAATCTACTACTTTGAGCCTTTAAATGAGCTCTGGTGTCCACTCGGTCGGTACGTCTCGTGGGGTACAATTTTTGCGCTCTGCGAGCCTTGACAACCACTCATGCAGCTCGTTTCCAAAATATGCCCAAATATTTCGTGAATGTCTTTCCATAGGTATTTGTTCAACCACTGAACATCATAGAGATGTGGATGTCTATTTTATTTCCTTGCGAAATCTCTTTCTGTCTTGTCACACCAAGCACATATTTCTTTCTTGTTTGGATGCCAAACGTCAATACCCAATGAAGCTTCTTCTTTGTCACACATCACGACTTCAACTCATCACGGATTCATGGTTTTCGATAAAGACCCAGTTTCTTCATGGTTCAAGGAACCAACAAAACCCCTTTTCACTGGCCCTTTCGGCAACAGTTTGCGAGCAGGCTGAGGTCTCACCCGAGGTGAAGCTATGGGGGAGCTGCAGAATCAGGTTTCCATAGCTATGTGATGAGTTGTTTAAACAGATATAATGGGAAGCACACTGCGGGGCTCGCGCCGTGGATTGAGGGTTGCATGACAGATACCTCGTCGCGGTCAACACACTTATACAAGCTCAAATGCTTGCACCACTAGCGCATCCACGGACTGCGCGGTGCAGATAGGCTTCAACCGACAGGACAACACACACAGCTTGCATAGCCTTTACAATGGAAATCAAAACAGGTCTTGCTCAAGATTATACAATGAGATACAAACCCAACTCTAGAGATTCACCAAAAAAAAAAAACCCTTTCCCTTACAAAATATGCCTTATTTTTAGATCATGCCCGTAGGTCATGTCTTTACAATATGCAGGTAAAAACCCCAAGGTTTACAAAACTGTAGCGGTTTCCAGCTAACTGGACTTGCAGGCTTCTGGTAGCGAATCTTCCGTCATGGCCATCCTCTACGCATGGTCACATCACTATTAGTCTCCCTATCGCATGCATGCCAATAGGTCACTTTTGCCGAGCCGTTCCTCCTCTAACGACCTTATGTGACCAATTCATGTAGTGGTTCCTTGCATGTGTGACCGGTCGCTTTCCTCCGCTTCACTCCTTACCCTCCGCTTGGTAATCATGGAGCATCTTAACCAAAAATAGACCACCGATGGTCCAACCAGAATATGTGTTGTCTTTCGTCCAACCTTTTGCCTTGCCGAATCTCCGTAGATCGGGCTCATCGCAGCACTGTCTCCTCACAACACTGTACTTCGCAGCTCTTCCGATGTTGCGCTGCGCTCAACTTCGTAGCTTCCCAAAACTGACTTGTCCAAAAAGTCTTCAACTGAACTGCGCTTAACTCCGCAATTCCAAAACTTGCCTTGCACAAAAATGCTCCTCTTGGGCCAGGCCCAACAACTCTCGATGTCACAGATCAATATCGCATTGTCATGCACATATGCTGTGGCATAACAATGGCGCTCCAACAACTCCTCCATAGACACATCAATGGGATTCCTCAGCTAGGTGTCTGCAATAATATCCAGCCGCGACAACCCCGTCAGAAAATAGACATCAATGAGCGATATCTCCAGTCGGTCCCCCTGTCTCAGTAATTCCCCTATATTGGCATCCTAGAACTCCACCAATTTGTTAAGCAGTAGCTTCGCTGAACGCATTGGGGGCACCTTAGCGAAATTCAGTAAACCACACCGTGCCAATGTGTCCTGGACATCATCATCGTCCAGTATATCATCACGCAACCGCTTGAGCTTTGGCTCTAGCTAACTCACTCTCGACATCCTATCAACAAAAAAAACCCCCATCAGCTCCATATAAACAAACATCGGTCCCCTTCGGGCTGTCATACCCAGACTTAGGAAAAAAGGCACGCTCCAAAGTGCACATTTTTCCCATCAGGTGTGATTTTCTCCTCGAAAAGTGTGCTTCTTGAGTGCTCCTATGGGGCCCATAGTCGTGCTCAAAGCACACTTTTCCCCGGAAAATACGCACTTTCGGGCGCGGCTGTGAGGCCCATAGTCACGCCCCAACCATGCGACTATATGAACCATAGCCACGCCCTAATCATGATATTTCGCTCTAAAAGCGTGCTCTGGCGTTGTGGTGCCTTAGCCTTGCTTGGCACAGCTCCCCAGAGGACCAAATCCCAATCCAAATGCATAAAAAATGTCAAAAAACACTTAAAGACTTACCTACAAGTCATAGAACTCGTTTCCACTGGGCAGATTGAGAGAAATCTAAATTTTCTCTTCTGGGCCCCTCCACACTCCTCCCAATTTGCACAGTGAAAATGACATGTGGGTGGGCTCATTTGCTATTTATAGCTATTTTTACCCTAATTTTTGCTTTGATCATTTCAGGGTCATATGGCCACCGTTTTTCGCACCATTTGCAGCGTCGGATTCAAAATTACATGCTTGTGTTGATGCTTCAGATCATTTCTCACTCTCATTCAAAAAAAATTTCAGGCATTTTTTCCACGCCCCTCGTCGCCTCGATTTGCATGCCACACAGGCCACTGTCATTTTTTGCACTATTTTTACCAGTTTGTCTACGACTTCCAGTTCATGAGCCATACACTCCATCCATATTGTTTTTATTGTGTTATTTTTCCACCATTCATCTACCCGCAAGGATGCCCCATCAGTGTCCCCCCCCACACTCTCTTGGTTC